>CM067221.1:74232972-74694848 GCA_034190945.1 Octodonta nipae
AGTGTATTGCGGAGTTCTTTAGGATAGTCTCCGCGTAAAATCGATACCAAGTTCCAGGCTGGGGGCCCTTCAGCATGGCTTCTACTATTGTTCTGGAACGATATTAGTCCTCCAGAATCCTCTCCACTTCAGCACGTTGCTCCTGAAACCGGGGGCAGGAGAAGAACACGTGTTCCGCGTCCTCTACCACGTCCGTACAGTGTGGGCAGTTTGGAGAGTTTGCCCTCCTGAACCTGTGCAGGTATGCTCGAAAGCATCCATGCCCAGTCAGGAGTTGAGTGATGTAGAACCCAACTCCCCATGCTGGCGGTTGACCCAACGACTGATGTTAGGTATCAATCGATATGTCCACCGGCCTTTAGTAGAGCTGTCCCACCTCTCCTGCCATTGCCTTAGACTCATGGCTCTTTCATCGCTGTTTCCTGTCGGTTGGTCTTTCTCTAACTTTCTGCGATAAAGCCGTCCTTTCTGCAGCCAGGATGTCGATTGGTAGGGTAGAGGCAATCACACTCACCGCCTCGTAAGACACAGTGCGGTAGGATGATGCCACTCGAATCGCTGAGAGAGCCGCTGGACTGATTTCATTTTCCGGCGGTACGATGGTAGCTCGAGCGATTTCTCCCATACCGGTGCCCCGTACAACAAAACAGAAGTAGTTACTGTTGCCAGTAGCTGTCTTCTTATCTGTCTAGGGCCTCCGACATTCGGCATTATTCTAGATAATGCCCCCTGTACCCAGCTGCTTTCTTGCTGGCCGCGATTATGTGCTCTTTGAAGTTGAGCCGTGTGTCCAGGAGCACCCCCAAATAGCTGATGAAGGGCTGCGACTGTATGTAGGAGTCGCCTATTTTGAGGGTGATGGTTTCCCTTGCCTTTCGACTGCTAACAAGAAGTGTTTCGGTCTTTTGTTCTGCTAAACTCAAGTCCGCTGCGAGCATCCAATGCTGAATTGTGGCTATAGCGAATGAGAAGGTTGTTTTGTATCTCCTCTATGTGCTTGCGCACTATGATCAATGCCACATCATCGGCGAATGCCACTAGCCTGACGCCCTCAGGCAGACCGAGCAGGAGCAGGTCGTTGTACATTACGTTCCATAAGGGGGGCCAAGAACAGAGCCCTGAGGTACACCTCCTGTGATCTTATAGTCTACTTGCCCATTTTCAGTTTGGTACAACAAGATGCGGTCCTTGAAATAGGCTGAAACCATTCTGCGCAAGTACTGCGGAACTTCCATCCTGGCAAGAGCCTCCAAAATGCGGTCCCAGCGGGCCGAGTTAAAGGCGTTCTTGATATCCAGGGTGGCTATTAGACAGTACTTTTTTCCACCTCTTCTCCATCTCTTTCCCGAGATAGCCTCTCTGGCGATGTTGGTAACGAGTGTCACGGCATCGATGGTTGATCTCCCCTTTCTGAACCCGAATTGGTTGGTGGAAAGTTTCGGCTCAACGTAGGGCTCCAGCCTATCTGCTATTATCCTTTCAAGGAGTTTTCCCGCAGAGTCCACATACAGAGGGGACGATATGATGACGGTTCGTCGGGAGGTTTCTTTCCCCCTTAGGGAGGAGCACAAGCCTCTGCTTTTTCCACTTACTCGGGAAAACCCCTGCTTTAGGCAGGTCTCATACATGTGTAGAAACATGTCAGGCCTATTGGCTATGGCGCATTTTAGCGCGATGTTAGGTATGCCATCTGGACCGGGAGCCTTACCGTTTTGGAGCCGTTGCACGCGCCCATCAGCTCACTCATAGTCACTGATGGTATATCTTCGTCCCTCACCTGCCACGAAGGATTAGCGGGTAGCTCAGGCTTCGCAGGAAACAAGTGAGTGACAATGCGGTGCAATGATTCGGGGCAGTTCGTTGATGTCATGGGAGGGGCCTTAATTTTATGCATCACGATTTTATACGGTTTTCCCATGGATCTTGATTAACTTCGTCACACAACTCCTTCCAGTAGGATCTCTTGCTTGAGAGAATGGCTCTTCGTAGTTGTTGTCTTTTGATCTCATAGTCGAGCCTTAGTTCTTCTGTTGTGACCCTGTCGCGTCTCCGTGCTCGTTGATGCAGCCTTCGTGCTTTGAGACACTCTCGTCGGTGTTGTGAGATCGTGTCGTTCCACCAGTAAACTGGTGGGCGGCTGTTGTTCTGCCGTCTCCTTGGCATGGAAGCATCGCAGGACTTGACAACGCTTGTCATTACCTCTTTGGCAGTGGCTTCTGCGCTTGTTGCTATTGACAATGGTTCCTGCTCCATAACCAAGGCGAATGAATCAGCATCGAAAGCATTTTTGTTCCAACCGACTGGCTGTGACCTCGCACGACTGACACACAATCTTCGTTTGGGAGTGGTGTTGATTTCCCATATAATAGCTTGGTGGTCGCTATTAGTAAACTCCTCATCGACCCGCCACTCACAGCCCCCTTTAATTAGGTTGCTGCTAACGAATGTCACATCGATAATGGAGCTGGCTGTGCCTTTGCGATATGTGCTTACGGCTCCTGTGTTGAGGAGTACCAGGTTGAGCGAAGACATGGTCTCAAGGAGAGCTCGTCCTCTCGCGCTCGTTTCCCGGCATCCCCAGTCAATTGCCCAGGCGTTGAAATCTCCTGCGATGGCGACCGATTCACGCTTCCGTACATCCTCCGCCAAGGTGTCCAAGAATAACTCGAACTCCTCGAGCTGTGCACTAGGAGGTGCATAGCAGCTATAGAAGTGAACCCCTCCCACTTTGGCTCTCACAAGCCATGGTTCGGGGGTATTTGGGAGTTGTTGGAACGGAAGTTTACCGCAAGCCCATATCGCTGCTCTGTCCGTTGTGTCATTTACCCAGGACAGGTGTCGAAGTTTTTGTACTGCTCGCAGATTATGGCTACGTCGCAATCCAATTCCCGCACCCGCTGTACCAGTAGGTCTTGGGCTGCTTCGCAATGGTTGAGGTTGAGTTGCAGTACTTTCATTTACGGGCTTGTGCTGCTCTCATCGCCTGTTGGTAGATCGGACATTTCCAACTACCCGCAACGTGCCGGCAGTCTGACCTACTATCTTTCTCTTTGCAGAGTAAGCACTTGGCAGGTTGTTGACAAGCCGAGGCATTGTGACCAGCGCCTCCGCATCTGTGACAACAACTGCTTCGGTCAGTCTTGCCTCTGCACGCCTGGGCGTTGTGCCCAAAGTGCCAGCATTTGAAGCACCGTCGAAGGCTGATCCTCTCGCGAACACGTACTGTGCCCCACGCAAGTTTCAGCTTTCCAAGTGCGATGGCTTTCTTGGCCTGGACCTCTGGGAGACAAACAACTGCCGTTTGTGTTGATCTATATGCCCGTCGAAGTGATTTCACTGCCTCCTCAGTGATCTCTGCCAGGCGTCGATATTATCTTTGAGCAGGTTTACTACGTCTTCCTTGGTACTGATCTCGTCCAGGTCTTTAATTTCAATCTCGATTTGGGGTATTCGAGATTGTACAGTGGCCCCGCTTGGGAGCTTATTCTTGATGGCGTTACAATAGCGCTCCATCTCCTGAGCGTCTGCCTTGGCGAATAACAAAAGTAGATCTCCCTTAGCTGTTCGTCGTCGGATCTTATTGACTTTTTGCCTATATCCTGCAGGTGGGATCATTCTTGATACCTCGCAAGATATCTGCATGGAGCTCTTCTCGCCTTTCTTTAAAGCACGTACAATGTGGCGCTGGTTTTTTGCTTATTGGTCCTCGGCCTTTCTCCTCTTTACCACTTGCCAGTCAGTCGACTGGTTTGAAGGTTGTTTTTTTGGTCTGCGGTTTAAACTTGGGTTTTAATACATTGTTTCTCTCCGCTTCTGAATTGACCACCCTACTTGTGTTGCCTGGTGTGTTGCCCGATGTTCTGGCAACCTTCTTTACCGGCTTTAGCTTGCTAGTAGCATGTGTCGTTGGTGTGGGGGCTGATGTATGGTGTAAAGGTTAGGTGTTTTATAGTGTGTGCTTCCGTGGGGGTCTCCGCTGGGGCCCCGTGTAAGGTTATTGTCATTGGTGTGGGGTATGGTGTAAGGTTATGTGTTTATAGGTTATGTTGTCTTTGGGTGTGTTTCCGTGGGGGCTCCGCTGTGGCCCCCGGTGTCATTGTGTGGGGGCTGATGTTTGGTGTCCTATGTGTGTATAGGTTATGTGTTTATAGGTTATGGGTGTGCTTTCGTGGGGCCCCCGGTGTGTGTTGGTGGTGTCTGGATGGTGTGTAATAGTGAGGTTATGTGTGTTGTCTTGCGGGTGTCGTTCTTTAGGGGGGACCTGATGGCTGTTATGGGGCTGGTGTGTTTGATGAAAAGTGAGGTTTATGTAAAGGGGGCTGAAATGGATGATATGGTTGACGTTGTGTTTTGTGTGGTGACAGGTTGTACGTCGGTGTTCTGTGGTTCGTGTCCGTGTGAGACTGTGATAGGTAAGGGTTAGGTTAGTTTCTTGTTCCCTGGTTGCGTTGTGTTTTGTGAGGGGTAGCTTTGAAATAAAATTTTAAATACAGAACATTGTTTACTTCCTAATTGAACGAATGGTAATAGCGAACTTTGTTATATCTCTAGCTTCATACACTCTACTGAGTGCCTCCTAACCATTTTTCTGTGAAGGTCAATCCGTGCTCTCATTGGTCGATTTAAACTTTGAACTAGCATTTTGCTCTAAATTTGTCACACAGCATACAATGCATATTCCACATTCCATTAGCTATCATCATGATGCGACATTGCCAAGATAATCAATTCAATCGTGTGTTTTCCCTAGGTATAGGGATTTTTCTCATCGCTGTTTAAAGAAACAATACGCACTAAGTTTGTTTTTTTCCGGGATCTAGGGAAATATGGAAATCTGGCAATCATGGCCCTCTTAGCGGGCCTCCCACTACTTTACCATGACGTCATAAACTACACCCTCATTGTTGGTTGAGCCATACCTCCCTCCACTTTCTGTCATATGTTAGGAAAAGGTATGGTTATATTGTATGATGAATAATGTTGAGGGATATAATGTATAAAGGAAAATGAAAAAACTATTAGTAAATACCTAATTTATTATAAATTTCATGTGAATAAAAAAGTGTGGTGACAGTTTGTAACGTCGTGTGTTCTGTGGTTCGTGTCCGTGTGAGACTGTGATAGGTGAAGGGTTAGGTTAGTTCCAATGCATATTCCACATCCATTAGCTATCATCATGATGCGACATTGCCAATAGATCAATTCAATCGGTGTTTTTCCTAGGTATAGGGATTTTTCTCATCGCTGTTTAAAGAAACAATACGCACTAAGTTTGTTTTTCCGGGATCTAGGGAAATATGGAAATCTGGCAATCATGGCCCCTCTTAGCGGGCCTCCCACTACTTTACCATGACGTCATAAACTACCCTCATTGGTTGGTTGAGCCATACCTCCCTCCACTTTCTGTCATATGTTAGGAAAGGTATGGTTATATTGTATGATGAATAATGTTGAGGGATATAATGTATAAAGGAAAATGAAAAAACTATTAGTAAATACCTAATTTATTATAAATTTCATGTGAATAAAAAAGTGTGGTGACAGGTTGTAACGTCGTGTGTTTCTGTGGTTCGTGTCGTGTGAGACTGTGATAGGTGAAGGGTTAGGTTTAGTTTCCAATGCATATTCCACATTCCATTAGCTATCATCATGATGCGACATTGCCAAGATAATCAATTCAATCGTGTGTTTTCCCTAGGTATAGGGATTTTTCTCATCGCTGTTTAAAGAAACAATACGCACTAAGTTTGTTTTTTTTTCCGGGATCTAGGGAAATATGGAAATCTGGCAATCATGGCCCCTCTTAGCGGGCCTCCCACTACTTTACCATGACGTCATAAACTACACCCTCATTGGTTGGTTGAGCCATACCTCCCTCCACTTTCTGTCATATGTTAGGAAAAGGTATGGTTATATTGTATGATGAATAATGTTGAGGGATATAATGTATAAAGGAAAATGAAAAACTATTAGTAAATACCTAATTTATTATAAATTTCATGTGAATAAAAAAGTGTGGTGACAGGTTGTAACGTCGTGTGTTCTGTGGTTCGTGTCCGTGTGAGACTGTGATAGGTGAAGGGTTAGGTTAGTTTCTTGTTCCGTGGTTGACGTTGTGTTTTTGTGAGGGGTAGCTTTGAAATAAAATTTTAAATACAGAACATTGTTTTACTTCCTATTAGAACGAATGGTATAGCGAACTTTTATCTCTCTAGCTTCAACACACTCTACGGAGTGCCTCCTACTCTTTTTCTGTGAAGTCATAAGCCGTGCTCTCATTGGTCGATTTAAACTTGAACTAGCATTTTGCTCTAAATTTGTCAACACAGCATACAATGCATATTCCACATTCCATTAGCTATCATCATGATGCGACATTGCCAAGATAATCAATTCAATCGTGTGTTTTCCCTAGGTATAGGGATTTTTCTCATCGCTGTTTAAAGAAACAATACGCACTAAGTTTGTTTTTCCGGGATCTAGGGAAATATGGAAATCTGGCAATCATGGCCCCTCTTAGCGGGCCTCCCACTACTTTACCATGACGTCATAAACTACACCCTCATTGGTTGGTTGAGCCATACCTCCCTCCACTTTCTGTCATATGTTAGGAAAAGGTATGGTTATATTGTATAATGTATAAGGAAAATGAAAAAAACTATTAGTAAATACCTAATTTATTATAAATTTCATGTGAATAAAAAAATATGTATTCTCTAAGAGCATTGGCTAATAATATATTATCGCTAGAATCACATATTCCATGTATGAAACTATAAACATTTAAACTACAACATTTAGTATCGGTTGTTATTATTTTACATGTAGAATTCAACCATTTATCAACAGTAATTATTACATTTAAATAATATGTATAAAAATTAATACTTTCAAGTAATTTTACCCTGTGTGATAGTAAATGAGTGTCTATGTTTAAAATTTCTTCAATATCAAATTGACTCAACCACAAACTGTTATGAAATTTCTGCACCTTTATTGACTTATCAAGATCACTGGTTGATGACAGGCTTACAGTAAGGAATTGTCCACATAGTACAGGATTATGTAAAAAGTCGTTCTCTTCATCATCTTCTGTGAAAAATATATCCAGAGACTTTCGTAATGTTTCTGTAACTTTGAACCATTCAGATTTATTAAAGATAACTTTTCATCATCTTCTCGCTGTAGAACTATTACTGGGTCAAAGCATCTAGCAGGACTCAAGCCACAGGACACTGTACAAAAAGAACTATAAAGTCGAAAGCACTGGGATAATAGTAACACTTTTTCTGATTTTGCTTCTCTTCATATTGATTCAAAACACTATTAACAGTTTCCATATCATCATCATCACTAAAAGTAGGCTCTTCACTCAACATTTTGATCGTTTGATAGTTAAACTGGAACTGTCGTCTGGTATACAGGTTATGGTTGAAATAAAATTTAAAACAAGAGTTGGTTTTACTGCCATAACAGCCCTTGATATTGCTGCTGGCATATTATAATATATTATACGTAGCTTTATTTGAAATAAAATTTAAAACAAGAGTATGTTTTACTGCCTTAATAGACAATAGATAATTACTCAAAATTTACTTCCGATTAGAACGAATGGTATAGCGAACTTTGTTATCTCTCTAACTTCAACACACTCTACGGAGTGCCTCCCCCTTCTGTGACGTCATAAGCCGTGCTCTCATTGGTCGATTTAAACTTGAACTAGCATTTTGCTCTAAATTTGTCAACACAACATACAATGCATATTCCACATTCCATTAGCTATCATCATGATGCTACATTGCCAAGATAATCAATTCAATCGTGTGTTTTCCCTAGGTATAGGGATTTTTCTCATCGCTGTTTAAAGAAACAATACGCACTAAGTTTGTTTTTCCGGGATCTAGGGAAATATGGAAATCTGACAATCATGGCCCCTCTTAGCGGGCCTCCCTCCCTTTTTCTGTGACGTCACATGATACATCCTTTAGTCATCTTAACAAAGAAGAAAAATTTCAGTTCGTTTGCAACAATTGATTAACATAGTACAATTCCAAGATGGCATCTATTCAACCTAAACACAATAAAGTTGAAAGTGATCAAGATGTTAGACTGTGGGTTACGCCGATGGGTAAATTAACCTATACGGAAGTATGTCTCAAATTTGGTCTCGACATTGAAAATGATAGATGTAACGCTTTCTTCTGGAAGCTGACGTGGACAGACAAAGTGCTCATCGATGATAATGTCCTGGAGTGGTGTGGTTACGTTGGTGAGTACAGACAAAAAAAATATCATTTTATGGATTTGCTCAAGACGCAGCAGCCAACAATGGAATACGAAGAAATTCAAGATGCAAACATAACTCAAAAGAAATACATTTGCATGAGCGCCATCGACTTTGAAATGCTGCTTATGCAGATGCGGAGCAAGAAAGCTACAGAAATTCGCATCCTCTACACTTTAATTAAACGCATCTCAATGAAATATATCACTTACGAGAAACATCACGAGGAAATGCGTCTCAAACAAATTTCTGCACACAACGACCTAATTTCTGCACAAAACCAGCATTTGATGACTGAGTTGGATGAACTTAAGCAAATTATGATACAAGTAAAGAATACCGCTGAGGCTGAGATGATTCAAATGCAAAAAGAACGATTACAAGCGGAAGAAGAGAGAAACAAAGCAGATCGAGATCGTATGCGAGCTGAAGAGGAACGAGTTAAGGCTGAAAAAGAACGTATTCAAGCTGAGGAAGCTAGGGCCAAAGCCGAACTGCATCGAGTTAGACTAGAAGAGGAATCTGTCAAAGCATCGGAACGTCATCGTGAGATTCTGAACGTGGTCTCTAACAAAATACAGCATCAGGTAGTAAAACGCTTGAGGAAAGACGTAGTCCATCGAGTAGCTCCAAAGTCCATCAACCACAAAAAAACAGAGATGCATGGCTCTGTTGGCTCTTAGTAAGAGCGAATGGTACCTCATACGCAGGCAGCGAGTGTCTTTCCATGCAACTATAAACAAAGTGCTGAAGAAAAATACTAATGCTCAACTAGTTAAAGAGTGGTACAATGTCTCCCATCCTGTAGATATAGGTAATGCTCTCAAGTTCCGACTTGAGAACTTAAAGTGGTTCGCTAGAGGCAACACACTGCGAAATCAGCATCATTCTCTTGAGCCATTGTATGATTCTGACCTGGTTAAAAGTATAGAATCCATCATGAATGAAAACGTTGCCACGGAGATTTCCAACGAAGCCCAACAAATTACCAAATTAGAATAAATCAATTTATGTATTTGTATAATAGGCACATTAGTATATGTGTTATTTGTTTCCCAATTATATTGTACATATCTAGTATTATATGTTTAAATAAAACAAAATATGATCAAATTAGCATTTTTATTGTTTAGCATACATCATAAATTTGTGGTTGATCTTGGAATTACAGTCTGTTTTCACCGTCAATCCAACTGTCGTGGCTCGAATCAAACCCAAGCCACCGAACTTTAACCTGTTTTCCTTTTCGTTGCAAAATTTTCTCGACGAGATACACATCGGGATAGGCTGCCTTTTGCAATTCTTCTTCGTAAAAGCTCCCTTGAATCGGTGTTCCGTTCATATCTTCCAAAATATACGTAACCGGATTAGTTATTTTAACCTGTGTAATTTTAAATAATTCCGTACTCCAGCTAGGAAGGAAACCTTTATCAAAAACGTGTTTGGTTTTACTTATTCGCACAACATCTCCGACTTTAAATTTTCTTGGTCCAAAAATTTTCAAGTTATTGTAAACTTTAATATCTCGAGCGTTTTTCCTATTAATGTCCACAGGTCTCATCTTCGTCTTGGAATGTTTTTGATGGTTATAGTCCTTGACAATTTCCGGTAGAATATCCACCCATTTATAGGTGCCATTCAAACTAAAGTACTTGTAGAGCCGATCTTTCAACGTTCTAATTACTCGTTCAGCTATTACAGCTTTCATTCCGCTAAATGTACTATAATGGTTGATTCCGTATGACTTCATTAGTTTCTGAAAGCAACTATTGTAGTATTCCTTACCCTGGTCGGTTTGGAGATTTTTCGGGTGCCGTCCTTCCTTGAGAATACTCTCAAAGGCACGAGTTACCTCTTCACCGGATTTCGTTTTCAGCGGTCTCGTCCACACGTACTTTGAAAAGCAATCAATCACCACGAGGAAGAACTTGAAATTACGATTGGATTTTGCATAGAGATCCATTTGTGCGAGGTCAGACTGCCAGGAGTCATCGAAACCTTTGATTATTACACGTCGGCGAGGAAAGTTTCGTCTCACAGGTCTATGCAGTTCCTTAACGACTTGAACTTTTTCTTTGGAATGTTTCGCTATAGGAGCCATCTTGTATACTGCTTAAAAATAGACAAAGGCATGTTTTTATTGACCCTAATGATGCTTTTTAATTGCAGCAATACTGTCTGCGATTGCTTCAAGTTTTTGATTTTGGTCCAACATTTGATTTGCAATATCATCATGTAGTTTTTGCATGTCTCGGTATAGGTCAGGCACTACTTTTGTCATCTTGTCTCTAAGTTCAGTTAGATCAGAAAGATCTTTAGCCTTATCCTTTCGAACAATATTTAATACTTCTGCTGCATCAACACCTTTAGGAGCTTGTTTCAGAGAAAGTTCCAGATCATTTATACGTTTTTCCTGTAATATACGGTTGTCATTAAACGAGGCTTCAAATTTTGTGATGGTTTTCTTATATTCTTTCCGGACATATTCCAACTGAGCTTCTAATATATTGAATTTTGAAATGAGAAGCGATATATTTTGTACTTGGGTTTCCATAGCTTGTTCGGTTTTCACCATGCGAGTATTCATTGCAGCAAAGTTTTGAGCTCCACGTTCCTCGCTAACCTTTTCGTTTTGCTTAAACATAGATAAGGTTTGCTGAACTTCACCAGTGTAGTTGCTGAAAGCTATTTGAAAATCACTATGTAGTTGCTGAAGTCCGTTTGCTATTTTCTTATCAACGTACTGCTTGTTGGCGGCATCCATGGCCTTCGTCGGTACTTCGACATTGGTAATTTTCAGCTTCTCAGCATCGATATTTCCCTCCGCGGTAAAGGAAAATGGCACTTTCATAAAAGCTAGGTTATGTGATGTTGATGACATTAGTTGCTGATGGGCACTACGCCCAAACTTGTTTAAAGTCATCATGAAACTGATATGTTTGCCATAGGATAAGGAATAATATACACTTTCAATTTCGAAATTTATTTATCTCGTATAATATTAGCTTCCTTAAGTTCATTTAAAATGGCAATTATTTCGTTGTCGTGAGAGGTGTTGCCTGCTTCCTTGGATGCAATCAGTAGTTTTCAACCGTTCAACCAATTCGTTGGGATCATCCCAGTAAGACGATTCCATTGGCTTGTTATTGTAAGGTAACTTCATACCAGTTCCAGCAAAACGTTGTTCTTTGTCAAAGGAGAAACATTGGCTTTATAATTTCAGTATTTATATAGACTTGGACGCTTTCAAACGACCTGCTGCATTCTTGTGTGCTGAGTGTCATTACCAACACTTTTCTGTATGCTTCTAAATCATCGGGAGCGTATCAGGGGACTTGTAAAATATTTATGATATAACCTGGAGTACCTCGAAACTGTAACCATCAACGATAATGTGACCTGTACTACGACTGAAATTGATTTCCCTTTTGCCCAAGAAAACCATTTGGAACTTGCAGCGTCATATATAGGTCCATATATGTTGTCAATATCATCGCTTTTAGTGATATAGTCTTCAAGATATTTGTGTGCAACTGGAGGATACTGATCCATGTAGTCCTCTATTGCTTCTTTAGAGAGATTACCGGGATCCTCGTAAAAGGTTTCGTTCTCCACCTCATACATCATCATCATTGGTATGTATACTAGTTTCAGCGATTGGTTCTTCATCGAGGTATTGTGTCTCTTCCAACTCATGTTTTTTGACTGGTGGCAGCTGCTGCACTTCTTGTTTAATTACTTCACGTTTAATGGTCTGTATTGCATCTTAGTGAGAACTTTTGCCGTAGTTGAGGCAATATCTTGTAGCGGTGTCATTACCGGTCTAAAAGTTTATTCAATGTTTCATCATGTTCCGACTTTCCCAGCTTCAGACTAAGATATTTCTTGCGAATAGAACGTGCCAATTGCTTGATCTTTTTCTTTCGAGCAGTGGCAGCAATGTTGCTACTCAATGAAGACATTTTTATCAACTAACACCAATCATCTTTATTGAACCTTTATATATTTATCGAATCCTTTACGGTAGCGGCCATCATTCAAGTTGAAGTCCTTAGCTATTGTAATAAAGCCAAAACGATTTTGCCAGCATTCCGAACACATTGTCTTAAATTTATCATAGTCCATGTCGGAGACACGTGCTCATCAAAGACGTGCTTCAAATTTACCTCATCTTGTCTGAATATGACAATTACGTTGCAATTGTCTCGAATCAGTTGCTTAGGTATTTTGCTATACGTTTGGCATAAATATATTGAATCGATATTCCTGTGCCTTCCCATCGAAAAAAAAATTTTGAATCTTGTTTTGTTTATCACCATTCACATCATCGAAAATGAATACTGAACATTCGCGTGCCTCACTCGGATCAATTACTTCTTCGTTGTCTTTAAAGGGAAAATACGATACACCTTTAACCAGCTTGAGAACGTCTTGTAAGAGCTGGTACTTTGGTTGGTAGAGTGACTTGGAATAGATGTAGACGTTCTCGAATCGTAGACCGTTTTCATTGAATAGCAGTGATAACGATGCGTTGGTCTTTCCGCAACCACTAGGTCCGCAGAATGCTGCTCGTAGGGAATTTGGTAACAATTGTCCGTGTCGACTTGCTGATGATGATGATGATTCTTCGACAAAGTCCCAATTTTCGATAGGCAGTTGGACATCTTGTTGCTTCATATACATCTTATGATATACTGACATCATCCTTATTGCGTATACTAATTAAATACACCAGTTTATCTCAGTTTCAATCAGTATCATGCTAACTCCCAAAGGAGGTAGTCTACTGAATAGTGCAATCAATAAATTACCATTTGAACTACATCTACCTGGTTATCAGTTTTGTGGGCCCGGTACAAAACTTCTAGACCGTCTCTCCAAAGGTCAGCAGGGAATCAATAAGACAGACGCTGCTTGTCGAGCGCACGATATCGCCTACAGTAAATACAAGTCTTTGGCGGATCGTCATAAGGCTGATTACGAGTTGGAAAATCGAGCCTGGGAGAGATTCAAGTCAAAGGACGCTTCACTTGGTGAAAAAGCAGCTTCTTGGCTTATAACTACAGGCATGAAGGCTAAACGCAAGATGGGGCTTGGAATCAAAAAACGATGTGGAAAAAAATCTTTTCGACAGAATGTGGTTCTACCAATCAAGAGAGCTATTGTCGGATCTGGAAGTGATGTCCGTAAGACATCGTTATTGGCGTTGAGAGCAGCCCGAGCAGTCATTAAGAAGGCAGGTGGTCGCAGAAAATCCGTGTACCTCGAGTCATTCCTTTTGAGTCGAAAATTGGTGGTTTTCTCCCACTAATACCCCTATTTGCGGGGTTGTCAGCACTTGGAGCTCTTGCCGGGGGAGCCAGTGGAGTAGCCAAAGCCGTGATAGATGCAAAGAACGCCCGCAAGAAGTTGGAGGAGGACCAGCGCCATAATCAAGCCATGGAAGAGCTTGCGAAGAAAGGAAGCGGTATTTTTCTTAAAAAGTCCCGCAACGGCTTCGGGCTTTACTTAAAGAAGCAAAAAAACTCTCAATAAAGCTACCAATCGAGCACTTTACAATCACGAGCTTGAGCAATATGCCAAACATTTGAAGATCCCCACTTTAGGGGAGTATTTATGCGAGACGCCTTACCTAAACATTCACAAACAAAGGAGTCTGCCATCGTTAATTTGGATACCAGCAGTCATCACGGTACACATTGGGTAGCTTATGTGCGAAATGGAAACACCGTTCAGTACTTTGATAGCTTTGGATGTTTGAAACCACCTCGAGAATTAGCCGACTACTTTGGCAATGGAGTGAAAATCCTCTACAACAATGACTCTTATCAGACATACAATCAATCAAATTGTGGTCATTTATGCTTGAAATTTCTCTATAATAAAAAATAAATATTTTGCATTATTGTTTTTTACATATACCTATATAGCAGCTAACAAGCAGCCAATTTTCAGTCATGTCTGTGATCATCACATTGAAAGGTCGCAGCCCAATACTGTCGATTGATTTTCAACCACCTATTCAGTTGGACCCCAACTATAACTACGGACTAGCTTTATTGAGTTTTCACTCTTACAACAGCATCCCAAACATTGAGAAAGGTGACAAGATCTACCTGTTTGACGATCAAAACACGCAAACATTCATAGACTTGCCTGAAGGTTCATACGAAATTGGTGACATCGAAGCTTATATTAGAAAGGCACTTGGCATTCATTTGGCAAAGGACGTTGAGAATATTTTCTCATTGAAACCCAACAACAATACTCTCAAGTGTGAGCTTTTCAGCAGCAAGTACGCTGTGGACTTTCAACCGCAAGACAGCATCGGTGATATTCTGGGCTTCTCTAAACAGCTGCTACCACGCAATCAAGTTCACAGTTCCGATTTACCAGTGAACATTATCACATCAGGAGCCTTCTACAACAACACTCCTTCACACACCATTTACGAGTTTGCCGTTGCAGTTGATTCTGGTTTTGCCATCGACGAAACACCTCAGTATTTAATCTATTTGCCGATTAACAGAAGCGAAATACATAACCTCACATTGCAAATTTTGAATCAAGACTCTGAACTTGTGAATTTTCGTGGTGAAGAAATCATCATTCGACTTGAGCTGAAACAACTACAATAATAATGGGTCGACTTGTATTTGATGAAGAACCATATAAGAAGTCAACCGCTCCTCGACCACCATCAGTTTCTATGAAACCTCTCAAGAGATCACTCACGCTCTCAAACAGATTGTTTCTACAAACGCTCGGCTACCATGTCAACTCATCAAATGTTCGATATCTTCCGCAAGCCAAATTTTGATGATAGTGTAAGACGCGAAGAGTTGCGAACCTACTATCCATACGTTAAGTCATTCGGCAACAATGATATCGTTGAAATCACCATCAATCAAACAGATTGTTGGTTTTCCATGGCTGATTCCTGCATCTCAATCCAGGGTCAAGTGGTGAAGACAGCAGGCAATGGAGATGTTTCTCTATCACCAAATGCTGGAGCTTTCTTCTTCGACAGCGTTACGTACGAGTTGTGCGGCAAGGAAATTGAAACCGTGAGAGACCCTGGTCGCGTGAGTACAATTCGTGGATACTTGTGCTACGACCCCAACAGTTCAAAGGACCTATTCATAGCCGGGTGGAATTTTCCACATAAAGCGTATATGAATGCCGCCGATAAAACTTTTCACATGTACATTCCATTGGGACATTTGTTTTCCATCTTCAACGACTACAAGCAAGTGATGTGTGGTAAACAAACAATTCGTCTGGTGCGAAGCCGTAGCGATGATGATTGCCTTATAATCACGGATGCTGCAACCAAGGGCAAAGTGACAATAAACAACATCGATCTCAAAGTCCGTCACATTTTTCCAAACGATGACGTTAAATTGGATTTATTGCAAGCCGTCAAAGCGGATTCCGGTATAATTTTACCGTTTCGTAAATGGGAGCTAAATGAGTTGCCTGCTCTCAAAACAGGTGCTACTCGTGAAATTTGGGCTGTGAAGACGTGTGCCGCACTGGAAAGCCCTCGTTACGTTATCTTAGCCTTCCAAACAGATCGCCACAGCAACATCAAAGAAGATCCCACGGAATTTGATAATATTCACATTTCCAATATTCGTCTAAATTTAAATAGCGAATTTTGGCCTATGGAGAGATTTGATTTAGATTTTTCAAAGAGTGAGTACGGTGAGGCGTACAAAAGGTATACGGACTTTTATCCCAGCTTTGGCGGCGGCAAACACCCTCTACTGGATTATATTGCATTCAAGACGCACACCCTATTCGTCATCGATTGCTCTCGACGTGAGGACACCATGAAATCATCGACTGTAGATATTCGGCTGGATATTGAAAGTCAGACGGGATTTCCCGATAAAACCCGAGCCTTCTGCATTATTATCCACGATTGTCTAATGGAATTTCTCCCACTCAGCGAAATTGTCCTCGAAGCTTAAATAAGTTAGAGATCACTCAGCTGTTTAGAAAATAAGTTTCAGTTCAGCTTTTCATCGGTTCACCATGGAAATTGCAATTGTCGACATTCAAGGTTTCGAAATCGAGGGAAAATTTGTTCCCAAGGAATTGGTTATCAAGACACGTAAACGCTCTGGTGTGTTTTATTTAAACCACCCAAACTGTTTAACTATCTATCAGCAGCAGACAAAAGGCAAGTACGATATTTGGAAGAACGGCTACATGGACTCCACTACTCTGATGGCCACTACGATTTGAATACTATGAACGATATTTTGAGAATTTTCCTAACCAAATGCACGCACATATATGTACGAGGTCATCAGAAATATGACTTTTTATTTATCAAGTTATTTGAAGAGCTGAAAATTCACAATTTGAGAAAACTGCTTAACGAAGATGGGGAATCACACTATCACCTAATTAATCTGGAAAATTACAAAGACACTGTTAACCTGAAACCTTCTCACTCTCCATGCATTTTTCACTGCCGCTGCAATGACCCAGTACGATGTGCAAAAGAAAATGTTGATGTAGTTTATTTTGGCTTCTGAATAGTGTTTTACATAAATAAATAAAACATTGTATACAACTATGTGTTTTAATTATTTTAAGTAACAATATTGTAATTGTAGAGAGTGTTACACAAATAAGAATTAGCACTTGGTGAAGCTCCTCTTGTATGTTGGCATCACGTAGAGTCATTGAGCTGTTTGATAATAAAGTTTTATACGACATTTGTACATTTTATGCATTTCCAGAAGGTTTACATGCTCTAAGACTATCGCACGCATGCTCACAACCACTCACAGCAAACCCTACAACACATATCACAGAACACAAAACACTGAAAATCTAAACTTTTAGAACGTTCAACGCCGTCAACGGTCCCACAAAACAATTAATCGATCATATTAATTGCTAATTTGATAGCCTGCTACCAACGAATATAGAACCTTATAAATAATAAATAAGTAAATAAAAGTCTATATTCGTTGCTGCTACACAACCAAAATTAAAAGAAATGGAAGAATATTTTCAAAATAAATTAGAAAGTGGAACATTGCCTGGAGCAAGACTTGTCCCTTTCACAGAGTATACCTGGCTAAATAATCTTTTTAAAATTGAGGTCAATAAACGATAGGAAGAAGATAGCCTACTACTGCAACAATTTTTAAAAGTGTTCCCATTGTTGTCAATCAAAGTTCTTAAAAATGTTCTTGAGTGTATGACATCAACAAACAATATAAATATTAGGTTTTTGTGGATACAAGTATAGTCATATTCAATTTACTATGGACAAATGGGGTGGAATATGTTTGGAATAGATATGTAACTCACATTTATAACCTATTACAAGATTGTAATCATTGGTTCGACTTCCCAAGCTTAAAAAGATGGAATCAAAATAAAGTCTTTGCTTTGAATATTCGTAGAGGCTGTCCAGAATGCAGTATTGTGTCTCATGTCTATACCCTGAAAGATTAATAGTTTACTCATGGAGGACTTTGATTTTTTACACCTTCAGGTTACATATATGTATGAATAAAAATCATGAATTTGTATTAATTTAAATAGTGTTAATAAAATCATGATAGGAAGAAGATAGCCTGCTACTGCAACAATTTTTAAAAGTGTTCCCATTGTTGTCAATCAAAGTTCTTAAAAATGTTCTTGAGTGTATGACATCAACAAACAATACAAATATTAGGTTTTTGTGGATACAAGTATAGTCATATTCAATTTACTATGGACAAATGGGGTGGAATATGTTTGGAATAGATATGTAACTCACATTTATAACCTATTACAAGATTGTAATCATTGGTTCGACTTCCCAAGCTTAAAAAGATGGAATCAAAATAAAGTCTTTGCTTTGAATATTCGTAGAGGCTGTCCAGAATGCAGTATTGTGTCTCATGTCTATACCCTGAAAGATTAATAGTTTACTCATGGAGGACTTTGATTTTTTACACCTTCAGGTTACATATATGTATGAATAAAAATCATGAATTTGTATTAATTTAAATAGTGTTAATAAAATCACAAATTTTACATATTATGAATAAAAATCACTAATCTGTATTTATTTATTTAAAACATTCATGTTAATAAAACCTCAAATTTTACCTCTCCTTTGTTAGAAAACTGTCAACCTAAACTCTCAAGAATGATCTCCACGAACCAAATACCTCTCAGCCCCCATTACATAACTTATACACACCACTCAGCCCCCATAAGCTCTCAGTTCATCGAGCTACACGATGTCACCGAACAATCTACCCTATACACACCACTCAGTTCCTATATCTTCTCAGACAGCCATCGACCGATGAACATAACCTCTACACAACACTAAGCCCCCATAAGCTTTCACTTCATCGAATTACACGAAGTCAACCGACTAACAACATAACTCCTACACACCACTCAGCGCCCATTACATAACTTATACACACCACTCTGCCCACATAAGCTTTCAGTTCATCGAGCTACACGATGTCACCGAACAATCTAACCTAAACACACCACTCAGTTCCTATATCTTCTCAGACAGCGATCGACATAACCTCTACACATCACTAAGCCCCCATAAGCTTTCAATTCATCGAATTACACGAAGTCAACCGACTAACAACATAACTCCTACACACCACTCAGCCCCCTTTACATAACCTATACACACACACACACACACAATCAGCCCCCATAACTTCTCACACAACATCTCAACACCCACAAACATAACCTCACTTTTCATCAAACACACCAGCCCCCATAACAGCCATCAGGTCCCCCCTAAAGAACGACACCCGCAAGACAACACACATAACCTCACTATTACACACCATCAGACACATCACCACAACACACACCGGGGCCCCACGAAAGCACACCCATAACCTATAAACACATAACCTATACACACATAGGACACCAAACATCAGCCCCCACACCAATGACACCGGGGGCCACAGCGGAGCCCCCACGGAAACACACCCAAAGACAACATAACCTATAAACACATAACCTTACACCATACCCCACACCAATGACACATAACCTTACACGGGGCCCCAGCGGAGACCCCCACGGAAGCACACCTATAAACACATAACCTTACACCATACATCAGCCCCCACACCAACGACACATAACCTATACTCACATAACCTTACACGGGGGCCCTCCACCGACATACACACAACACAGGGACCACAGCGGAGCCCCCCACGGAAGCACACCTATAAACACATAACCTTACACCATACATCAGCCCCCACACCAACGACACATAACCTATACTCACATAACGTTACACGGGGGCCCCCGACACCGACATACACACAACACGGGGGCCCCAGCGGAGCCCCCAGAGGAAGCACACCTATAAACACATAACCTTACACGGGGGCCCCCCTCGGCCCCCACACCAATCACACATAACCTATACCCACATAACGTTACACGGGGGCCCTCCACCGACATACACACAACACGGGGGCCCCCAACGGAGCCCCCAGAGGAACCCTACGGGGGCACACCACACCCAAAACACTAGATGCGCAGCCCTAAGCCACTTCCGCTCCAGAAACCCCGTTGTTATTCTACTCACGAAGTTTGGTGGATCTACTATCAGGTTTCAAAACACAATGATGCGGTATGTAGTAACAATCAGAAGAAGTAGATGGATCAGGAACCAACTCCTTATGATCCAGCTCCAAATACTCTTTGAGAAAATCACAATATTGTTTGTAGAGATCTGGTTGCTGTAGAAGACGTCTTTCTAAAGAGTAGAAACGTTGTACGGCGAGATTATACATTCCATCAAAAGCAGGAAGTGTACTTAGAAAAGGAAAAGGCACAACGAATCTACCTGAATCCAATCTCCTGCATCCCTCGGAAAATATTTTTTCGCAGATAAGATCATCAGAAGACTGAACCAGTGCAGTAGGAACATCTTCAATTGTCCAGAACCTTTGGAGTGAATCATCTAATGATACTACATCTTCAATTTTACAAAAAAGCGAAGTTGTGTTTATGGCCGACTGAGAGTGAGAGTTAACAGAACTCGAAGACACTCTACCCATAAGGATGTAACCAAACACAGTGTTAATAGCATCAGGAACACCTTCCTTTCCCAGAAGGCGTCCATCCAACAAAATTTGAGAAAATAAATCGGCACCTAACAAAAGGTCAATAGCGCCTGGGCTATTGAAACCAGAATCAGCAAGTTTCAAATTGGTTAGATATGTCATATTAGCCATGTTAATGGGCGCAACAGGCATATCATTGCAAATGCGGGGTAAAACAATAGTCTCAACAACAAAATTGCATTCACGCTTTACTATAGAGCGAAGAGAAAGGGTAAGAGAGCCCTCAGCAGAGGGACTCTGCATAGAACCTAGCCCGTTGACTTGAATCGAAGCGGGCGTAGGTCGGAAGCCAAGGCGTTTTACAGCCTTGCTCGCAATGAATGATGTCATGCTACCAGAATTTAGTAGACATCGCAAAGTTTGATAAGAAACGTGCTTATCTAATACCTCAACTAAAGCGGTAGATAACAACACATTTGAATTGTATGACAAAAGTGAACTATGACAAGAAGTCTGCGGTAGAGAAGTTTCGGGACTTTCAACAGTATTAATGGTACTGGATCCACCAGATGTGGAAGCCTGGTTTGCGGGGGGAGCTCTAGATTCAGACCGAATGCCTGAATCACCACGATTTACAAAATGAAGCAATGTGTGATGGCGTTGTTTGCAGTTGCGGCAAGTGGATAAAGATTTACAGCGATTCAACTGATGAGAATCGCTCAAGCAATTAAAACAAAGTCTAAAGTCTTTAACAAACTTAAACCGCGCGGATACTAATTTGTTCAAGAACATTTGGAAATCGCATGATCGGATTTACAAACTAAACAATTTCTATTCTTAGTGACAAACAAAGATGTAGTGAACCGGGAAGGATGTTGCTTTGAATTCAATGGTAACTTTTTGTCAACACTTTGCTTTGCCTTGCGGGATAATTCAACATGTTCAAAGGCGCAATGCTTCGACAAAAAATCAACAACTTTCGAGAGGATCGGAAAGTCATCTTGAGCGGTCACAGTACCATGGTAAAGTTCAAACTTAGCGGCTAAATTCTTTGGAACTCGTTTCAACATCATCTGAACGATACAAAAATCCCACTGATTTACTGGTAAACCCAAATTCTTCAGTGCTTCCAAATTATCACTGAAGTCATCCAATAACTTCCGAATCTCTGAAGGGCTATCTGAAGTTAGTTGGGGGAATTGTTCTAAAGCTGACCAATGAGACTCCGCGATTAAACGAGTTCGCTTGAATTTTTTCAAAAGTGTTTCATAAGCACTCACGTAATTGTTTTGTGTTAGTTTAAAATTCCTAATAACCTCAAAAGCAGGCCTTTTTAAAGCTAACTGCAAATATTTGAACTTCTGCATAGTACTGAGTTTTTCATTATTGTGAATTAATGAATCAAACAAATCAATAAAAGTACCAAATTCCAATATGTCTCCACTAAATGAAGGCAAATCAATTCGCGGCAAAGCAACACTTTCCTGTTCCCGAGCTATATTTTGTGGCGTAGAATTCTGAACAGATTTCAGTTTAGCAAAATAGACCTAATTGAATAAAACAATTTTTCAAATTTATTGCGAATGTCATCCTCAAACTCAAAATCATCGGTTGCATCTGAAATTAATCCAACAATGGAATTGTGATGTTTAAAAAACTCTGAATGGATTGAATCAACCATATCAATCATGCTAAAAAACAATTCAACGTCGTCACCTCTTAAGGCTTTCTCGGTAGCAAAATAAATATCTTCTAATCTTTTAAACTCCGATTGTCGATGATTTTTAAATTTACGTAAATTTTCTGCGGTTTTTGACATCTTAACAATAAATTAAAATCATTGTAACGCCACTGAACAAATCTAACACGATAGAACGAAAACAAAATACTATTCCAAATGTGTACAATTTTTTACTGTTGAAGTAGTAAAATATCTGACCAAATGTCAAATAAATTCAAAACAATTTAGCAAATTAACCAAACAAACAAAACGAGCTCTTGTAAGTTTATTTCCAACGGAATGAGTGAATATCCCGAACTTGCTTTCTCTTCTAACAAATAAAGAAACGAAAATTCAATGTGCTTTTCAACAATTGCAACGAAAAAACAATGTTTTGATCATTAAACTTTGCACGAAATTAATTCAAATGTATCCGGCCCGGAGTTGGACCAAATTATGTAATTTATTCGATAATCTTTGCACGAAATTAACTCAAATTGCATCCGGCCCGGAGTTGGACCAAATTATGTAATTTATTCGATAATCTTTGAACGAAATTAACTCAAATTGCATCCGGCTTGAAGTTAGACCAAATTATGTAATTTATTCGATAATCTTTGCACTAAATTAACTCAAATTGCATCCGGCTCGAAGATGGACCAAATTATGGAATGTCTTCGATGCACATTCCATAGAGAATATCCAAAAAAAAAAGTATGAATTAGATGTTGCGGTTTTAGTTCAATGCTGGTTCAATGCAAGTATATAATTGACGAAGGACCTTTAGCGGAACAATCAATAAACACGTGCCGTCGCATAAACGAATCACCAAATAAAAGTTATCACTAACCTTTAAGTCGAAACTCTGGTGTTTTCTTGGTTCTTCTTTCTTCAGAGGCTAGCCGCGTGAACAGTTTTTTAGAGCTTCTTCTGAACAACACGTTACACAAAAAATAGCGACGTAATGTTCATTGTTGTAAACACAAAAGAAACAAAATGAAAGCGGTTTAGCGGCCGTTACGAACGAAGCTACTAACTCGCGAAATCGTAACGCAAAAAACAACAATAACCGTCGTCTCTTCAGACGGAATCAAAGCGACCGAAAAGTCCGGAGAACAAACACGAATCCCCCAAGCTTCCAAACAGCTAGGGATCCAAAACACGAATGTCAATACTGTCTATATTTTACACGCAAAAAAACACTTAAGATTAGCATTAGCGCGACGGAATGTTTTAGAAAAGGTGCAGAAGTTCAAAAATCAATGAAATAATTCAATCAAATTGAAAACAATAAACTAAACAAATTGCGGGAACGCACCAATATATATGTTTTAGGTGGTTTCCGGGAATTCATCCGCGTAGTTGATAACTGATCCCTGCCGGGATCGATGGTAAAATGACGACGTTTCGGCAGAGTCACATCTGCCCTCTTCAGGTCGGTTCGCATAATTCTCGTAGCCTTCTGCTTTCGCTTCTAGTTACTCGAATACTAGAAACGTCGTCATTTTACCATCGATCCCGGCAGGGATCAGTTATCAACTACGCGGGTGAATTCCCGGAAACCACCTAAAACATTTAGTGCCCGCGAAAACAAATATATATATATATATATATATATATATATATATATATATATAGACATTCATTTACATTCATAATTACTTAGAAAATGAATTTGTACTTTACTTTGATGACTCACTGAATATTGTTTCTGTTTGGGAACATTCATCAGTGGCACTTAGCGCAAGAGATTGTCCTCTCGAAAAAAAAAATCGGAACTTCTTTCTATGCTAGTTTCCCCAAAAGTTGTCGATCTTGTACATATATAACGTCACCATAGTCAACGATATGGATCAAATACACAAAGAAATGTTCGAGAGGACATACTCTTGTGGAAAGTGCAACTGAACTGAGGGAAAGTGAAAATCTTTTGAGAAGTACATTAATTTAACTAAAAATTATTTCATACTTTTCAGTTTAATTTTCTTTTGAAGTCGGTTTTTGTTTTTTTTTACAATGTATTTATTTTACAATTTTTAGTGATGTAATGGCTTAATTGGATGCAGTTTTCAATTTTAATAAACGTTCTTGATATTGCCTGACATAAGGTATTCTACTTTCATTTATTAGCTTGACTAACCTCGTTTACTATTCAATAGAACATGTTTTGTAGATATGTATATTGTAACGAAATTTACCTAAGCCGGCACTGGTTTCATTCCAGTACGACATAGATCGCTGTTACGACAAAAAAATTAATCTTGAAATAGCTCGGCAACTGTAGAATTGATAATGGATTGTATTAGAGGATTCCATGCGGGTTTTAAAAGTAGCGGCCCATCATCGCGGCAGTTAATTTGTGCAGCGAAGAGCTTATGTTGAATTATTATTGTGATATTCGAATTAGCTGTTGTGTATATTTGATTTAAATAAAAGTTCTAGAAAGTGGTAGTGAATATTAGTATTTAAATTTTAATTGATCCCACGGAGTTTATAACAAATTTGGTGATCAGAAGTGCAGGATTAAATGAAATTAAAATCATAATCTGATTCATGAAAACCCGAAAAATTGAAAAAAAATAGACGAGACTGCAAAAAAATATATTCAAACAGGTTACAGATGGAATAGACAAAAAAATAGCTCAGATCCTGGAAAAACTTGACAAGAAGGAGAAACAACATCAAGAAGAAATTCAGCAAAGGTTAGTAAAATCTTTTGATGAAAAGAATTAGAAAATCTTGTTTCTACGATGAAAAGCGAACAGCAAAATCTAGTTTTCACGATGAAAAATGAACAACAAAATTTAATTGAGGGATTATTCTCGAAGTTTGAATTAACAAGACTAAATGAATTTAAAATATTAGATGAACAGAGACGAAATGAACTTCAAGTAACTGAAGAAAGAAGACAATTGCAATTTGAACAACTAATGCAAATAGTATCGCAAGTTAATGAAAGAATGCAAATAGTTGAATTCGACATAAAAGAAATAAACATCGACATAAATATCCTAAAACGTAATGTAGAGACTCTTGAAATCAAAGTAGATGACATCGATTCCATCCAGAGCCAGGTGAAATTTGAAATCAGTTCCATTAAAAACACGGTACAAAGTGAAGTAAGTGAACTACAAGATAAAATCAGTGCCATCCAACACAAAGTAGAAACAGAAATCAAAAAATGCAACAGGACTTACAGCGAGAAAAATACCAGAACACCATGAGTACCAAAGGTTCCGTTAGCAAACTACCGACATTTGATGGCAGCTCATCTTGGCTTTTGTATAAACGGCAATTTGAAGCCGTGGCTATAGCTAATGGATGGAATAACCAAGAAAAATCTACATCTCTTGTAATTTCCTTAAGAGGTCCAGCCTTAGAACGCCTCCAAAAGATTCGAGTTGATGAACAAGGCAGTTTCGACAAAATTATCGCCATTCTGGACAAGAGATCCTTGAGTCCAACTCAGTGGAAAAACGCAAAAATCCGGTGAAAGCTTCCAAGAATTTGAAGCAGAAATTAGACGGTTAGTACACTTGTCCTACCCAGACCTGCCAGAGGACACAAAAGACTAGTTGGCCACACAGAGTTTCATAAACGGCATCAGAGATGTGATGGTACAAAGGAATTTAACACTGAGTGGCGTCAAGAAAAGTAATAAAGCTTTACTTCAGGCAAGCAAAGGCAGTAATAAACATGTCCAAACCTAGGATGCGAGAAGTTTCCTTCAAGAATCGGAGTCACCATTTCAAGCGCTGCTGGCCGGTATGAACAAACTATTAGAACGGTCACAAAGAACTGGCACCAGAGGAGCATGTTACCTTTGTGGACGAACAATACACTTCCAACGTGACTGTCGAGTGTGGCTACCTGAACGATCACCAACCAGAAGTAGTCAACAAAACCTTACCAACCAGGGAAACACCAACCAGTCAGCATAAGGTGGCGAATGCTGACTATCCCTCCACCAGCTCCCGGGACAGTATCCTTCCGGGAATTTTGCCGAGACAGAAGCAGCCTAGTCATCAGGGGCATTATCAATGGCCGAGCAATTACCATCACCATTGACACCGGCGGCGCTGTGTCCATTGCCAAGTCCAGGGTTTTGAGAGCATCAGAAATTCGGCCAGTTCATGTCAATACAGGGTGAGGCAGATGTCGTCCCACAGATGGGGGACAACATGATCCGGCTTAGGGTCCTGGTAGCGAATATTGAGGACGATTTTTTACTGGATATGAACCTAATTAGCCAGCATGGATTTATGTTCGACCCGAGATATGATGATCTTCGGTTCCTAAATGAGAAATTTGTAATAACACGGCCCGTCAACAATTCAATCACCTCCATAAAAATTGTGGCAAAGTCTTCAAGTAGAATTCCCGGTCGAACGGAACAGATTATTCATGGGCAGCTAGAGAGCAATCCTGGGAGCTGCGTTGGAATGGTGGAGCCCGTGCATTCAGCTCATGACTACTTAGTTGGACGGGCTATAGTTAAAACCGGACGATAAATACCAATTAGAGTCCTTAATTTATCCAACAACGACATCATAATTGCCAATGGTCAAGAAATTGCTTGTTTCGAGCCAGTGGAGACCATCATCAATTACGAAGAAAAGTACCAGACATCGGTGAAGGAGACAGGGCCTAGTAAAGAGTTCCTACAACAGGTTCCTGACCATATGACCCACCTGACACCAGAGGAACAGAAGAAAGGCAAGCAATTTATCACAAAGCACTGGCAAATTTGTAACAGTCAACATAAAACCACCGGTCGCACCAACATCATCCAGCACAGAATGGATACCGGGAAGGCTCAACCCTCCAGAATACCACCTAGGCGACTACTATTGGGGCAACAACAGGCAGTAGAAGAAAACATAGAGTCCATTTTACAAAATGGAGTTATTGAGCCATCCATCAGCCCATGCGTCGTCCTAGTAAAAAAGAAGGAAGGAACCACCCGATTTGCGTGGATTACAGAAAGCTGAATGACGTCACCAAGAAAGACAGCTATCCACTACCCCGAATTGATGACACTCTGACCACACTAGCCGGCTCCCGGTGGATCTCCACACTAGACATAAAGAGTGGATATTTACAGGTTGGTCTACACGAAAACGACAAAGAGAAGACAGCATTCTCCACTAGTAAAGGACTGTTTCAGTTGACGATCATGCCTTTTGGGCTATGTATATGCTCCAGCTACATTTGAGAGGCTAATGGAGTATGTACTGATGGGGTTGACATGGAGGACGTGCTTAGTATACCTCGACGACATTCTGGTCATGGTCAGACATTCGACGACCATCTGAAGAACATTTGTGAAGTATTCTCCAGAATTAAGAACGCCAACCTGAGACTCAACCCAAATAAGTGTTCCATGTTCCAAAAAGAAGTAGAGTTTTTGGGCCACTTCATTTCCAAGTCAGGAATCTGCACCAACGAGGACAATATAGAAGCCATTCGTGATTGGTCATTCTCAAGAGACCAGCATGAAGTTTCTTGGGCCTCTGTTCATACTAAAGGCGATTTGTTCAAGGATTTGCCACCATTGCCGCGGCAGATCACTGAGAAAGAGACCTTCCGTTGGAATCAGGATTGCGAACCATCATTCAGACGACTGAAGGCAGCACTATATTCCAGCCACATCCTAGCCTTCCCTACACAGTCCGGCAAGTTCATTTTAGACACCGACGCCAGCAACACAAGTTTGATGGCCGTCCTATCCCAGGTTCAAGATGATGAAGAGAGGGTGATATAGTACTACAGCCGTGGATTCTCGAAACCGGAAAGAAATTATTGCGTCACCAGAAAAGAACTTCTTGCAATAATAAGGGCTGTGGACCATTTCGACAAATACCTCTATGGTCGTCATTTCTTAATCCAAACATATCATGCCGCACTTAAATGGCTGCTGGACATGAAGACACCGGAAGGACAACTGGCCAGGTGGATGGAGAAATTACAGCAATACGATTCCAAAGTGAAACACCGTGCCGGCCGTTTGCACAATAATGCCGATGCACCATCCAGAAGACCTCAGAAGACCAAATGGCTTGTCACTCAAAACGAGAGGGGCACACAGGCCATGATGGGCCGATGTAGCTAGATACTCGGGAGTGCTGAAACCGTTATGGACCCAAAGGGGCTATCTAAGGGTACAGAATGGAATGCTCAAGCGAGTTTGGGAAAGCACTGATGGCCGAGAAACCAAGTCCCAACTGGTAGTTTCTAAGAAAAAGGTACCAGCCATCCTGATCGAAGTACATGATGGGATTAACGTGGGCCATCTGGTCATGAACAAAACCCTAGACAAATTTCGCCAGCGATACTACTGAGTAAATTATTTTGAAGACGTCAAAGCTTGGTGCCGGAAATGTGACACCTGTGCAGCCAGTAAGGGCCCGAAGACCCGGACCAAGGGCAGAATGTAGCAGTACAATGTGGACGTTCCATTTGAGGGAATTGCTATCGATGTTGCCGGTTCGTTTCCCGAGTCTGAGAGGGGGAACAAATACATTCTTGTCGCAATGGACTACTTCAGCAAATGGCCTAAGGCATATGCTATACCGAACCAAGAGGTAACCACAGTAGCGACGGTGCTAGTAGAACAACTATTCAGCAGGTTTGGCGTCCCGATGGAACTACATTCAGGAAAACGAGAACAACACCATTGCTCCCACAGTCAGACGGAATGGTAGAAAGATTCAACAACACCTATCCAAGGTCATCAGCAATAACCAGCGTGATTGGGATGCGCATATTCCCATATTCCTGATGGCATATCGCTCAGCCGTACATAATAGTACAGGCCTGACTCCAGCCAGGGTCCTATTCGGAACAGAGCTGCGATTACTCCGAAGAACCTTACCAAAACATCAGTGATTATGCCGACTAGCTCCAACATAACATGCTTGCAATACACGAATTTGCCCGAACGCAGATGTTGGCCACCAGTGACCGGATAAAGGCGCGACACGACCTCAAGGCCAATTCATTCGGGTTCCAAGAGTGTGACAAATTCTGGCTATACAACCCCCAACGGAGCAAGGGTAAATCTCCAAAGCTTACACCTGCCTGGGAGGGTCCACACGAAGTGGTCAAGAGGTTACTTTCGTCGTCTACCGGATCCCAGGGCTGTATGGAAGGTGGTCCATTTAGATCGACTCGCTCCCTACCATGGAGAGGATGTTTCTGATCGGGACGATCAGAATTAAAAGGGGCGGTGTAATGAAATTTACCTAAACCTGTCCTGGTTTCATTCCAGTACGACATCGATCGCTGTTTGCACAAAAAAATTAATCTCGAAATAGCTCGGCAACTGTAGAATTGATAATGGATTATATGAGAGGATTCCATGCGGGTTTTAATCCATCATCACGGCAGTTAGTTAGTGCAGCGAAGAGCTTATGTTCAATTATAATCATGATATTCGAATAAGCTGTTGTGTATATTTGCGGTAAATAAAAGTTCTAGAAAGTGGTAGTGAATGGTAGTTTTTAAATTTTAATTGAACCCACGGAGTTTATAACAGTATTAAGACAATTTTGTATATGATTCTAACTTAGGTGGATCCACTATATTGTAGATGATCTGAGTATCATCGTTGTTTACATCTGTTAATTATACTGACATTCATTTAATAGTCTCTCCTCCGTGGAATCTTATAATAAATCGTTAAACAGTTTTATTGATATAACATAATAGGACTTAGTTTTTAATTATATTTAACTTTGTATGATGACAATTTGAGTTGTTTATTAAAAATAAAGGTACTTAACTTAAACAAAATTTATATTCTTTACCAAACCTAGTACACAATTTGGAAAAGTGGCATGAAGATCTTTTATACAGTTTTTAGTGATGTGGTATAATTCGATGCATTTTATAATTCTTGTTACCCCTGTTTGATAAGATTTTTATGTATTATGAAAAATAGTTTTTCTTTAAGGGAAATTCATATTTGCTGACAAACTTCGTATACAGTTGAAAAAAAAGTGACATGTAATGATTACAGTATATGATTCCGACTATGTAAATATTTTTATGAAAAATACTTTTTTCTCTAAATAAGATTCAAAAGAGCGTTTTGTTTGAATTCAAGTTGTGTGAAAACACACTGTATATAGAAACCAACTGAGAACCTCCACCTTGAAGTCGATTAATTGACATTTATTTGGATTTATTTCCAATCAATTTTCAATGTATTACAATTTATAATAATGCAGCACTATTGGATGCAGTTTTGAATTCTAATAAACTTTGCTTGATTACAATTTGAGATATACAAAATAAAGATTACTTTTAAACAAAATTGATATATTTTTTGAAACCTAGTATATAGTTCGAAAAGTTACAGAAATACGTATACAATTTTCATTGCAATGGCATAAGTTGATGCAGTTTTTAATTATAATTACTTTTTTTGCTAACAATTTTACATATTCACAGATATCAAGACACTTTAATTAGTAATAAATAGTTCTCTTTCATGAGAAACCTTGTTTACATTACAAGAAGTGACATGGACTGATTACCGTTTATGTTTTACACCATGTAAATCTGTTTGTGAAGAATCACTTTTTCTCTTCAAATTATTAATAAAAAATCGATCGTTTTATGAATACACATTGTATATACAAATTAACTGACATTTATTTTGATTAATTCATCTTATTTACCATTTATCCCAAGTTTCCAACAGTTAATAACATCAATTCCATCAAAGGTTACTGTATAAAAATGTCGTTAAAAAAGTTCTTAGCGATTTTCTAAAAAATATGGGACCACTTCGGGATCCCCCGGAACTAATCCAATCCCTTTTTATTAATTCATTATAGCCCATGTTCCAAATAGAAAATCTTTCTATATTTTTAACAACAGTTACTCCACCAGAGTTTACTGTATAACAAAGTCGGTAATTTTTTTTTCCCGATTTGCTAAGAAACGGTACAAGCTATGTTATTGAAAAAAATATGGGACCACTTCGGGAAATCCCGGAACTAATCCAATTTCTTTTCAATTTGTTACGTGTTCCGAATATTTTTTTTTACAAATTTTCAATGCCGGCGACTCCACCAAGGCATAGAATATACGAGAATAAGTATAATAGTTTTCGGCATTTTTTTAAGAAACGGTACAAGCTATGTGAATGAAAAAAATATGGACCACTTCGCGATCCCCCGAAATAGGATCCAGTAAAACGGTGGAAATTCCTTGAGCCGTTTCCGAGTAATCGTTGAACAAACATACAAAAAAAAACATAGTTACAGACGAATTAAGAACTTCCTTAGTAGTTAAACAAAGAGAGTTCTGGACCGGAAGTGAGCATAAAGGTAACCAGTCATCGAGTTCTCGCCGGGAGCTGCTGCCGAGCTGTTGGTAGTTGGTGTTTGGATAAGAAGAAGAAGCCATTGGGAAGAAGAAGACATTGGGGGTGGTCATAGGGGTGCGCGAAAGACATTTGGGTGTGTCGAGGTGCGCGCCATCTGTTGTTAATAAATGAAAGCCATTGTATTGTGGGTTGCGTGTGTTGCAGGGGTGCGCGCCATCTGATGTTAATAATTGAAAGCCATTGTATTGTAGGTTGCAGGGTGCACGCCATCTGTTTGTTGGTTGTGATGGTTAGAAAGAAAAAAAGCTTGACGGGTATCGAACGCTGCTTGCTTATGACGTCATAGTAAAAGGGGAGGGAGGCCCTTCAAACAGAGCGGTTAGATGTTATCAACTCAGGTTAGGTTAGGATCGATTGAACGACTTAAGGTTAGGGTAGGTTAGGTTCGGTCGTTCCTAACCTACCCTACCCTTTAAGTCATAAGCTACTCATGTTCATCATTGGTTGGTTACTTATTACGAAGAGCTAACAGAACCATACATCTCTGTTTTTCGCGGTTGATGGACTTGGGACTTATACGATGAACTACTTCGTTCCTCAAGCGTTTCACTACCTGAGACTGTATTCTGTTAGAAACAACGTACAGAACCTCATGATGACGTTCCGATGCCTTGACAGATTTCTTATTTAAAAGGTTTTTCATAATTATTACAGATCCCAGCGAATTTAATTATAATGATTTAGCCTTATGTATTTGACATTGTCTTAAAATCATTTTGACACAGTTCGTCAAAGATGTCATTTTCCATACATTGTATTCCTTATATGAATAACGTTTGTAATTATATGTTAGGCTGTGTTAGAGACCTAGTACGAATTCCGTCTCTAATGGTTGATATGTTGAGGTCTCGTGGTCTGTTTGAATAAACCAATGAGAGAGGAATCATTTTGATAGATACTTAAGACATCATATTCCTTGAACAGGTTATGTTTCTTGTTATATAGAGGAAATGACCGACTAATGACACCGCAGAAAAAAAGGATTACCACATTTCCTTAGATCTCTGAAAATTATGACTTTGATCTTAAGTGGTAAATGCTTCGTATGTTATGATCCAAAATCAGACATGTGAGTTATATATCCTAATGGCAGGTGGTCTCCTGATAAACTAGGCAATGACAGTGATGACGTCACAGAAATTGATACTCATGACAATGTTGTTCAATAGCACCTTTTTGATTCAGTATATATGTGCCTGGAGTAAACTTTTCAATTCCATACAATATGCTTATAAACTTATGGATTATGTTTCCGTTATTTGGTGTGATTGAGATCGATGCTGATCAAAAATTATAATTGGATAACACGAGGCCTGGTTACAGCTTTCTTTTGTCTTATATTGCTTCTAGTGTGTTCACAATTATAACCCTGTGAGTTGCTAGTTTTAAATTTGTTTGTGTGTAGTTTAATATGTTTGATACGTTTTCTTAAATGTTATTGATTATTTATACAAGCGTGCATAGGAATATGTTTTCTATTATCTCACACTCGTACATCTTACAAATAAATTCGTGTTATTCACATTGATATTGAAGGATGACATGCCAACGCATGGTTTAATGGCTTTTGTTTGTTGCAAAAGGAAGTCCACCCATTCTTGACTAAGATTTTCTGGCCTGTTGAATGATGCTTCACTCCATCAAGGCGAACGAAACTTGAATGTAACAGACCCTCCATGTTCAATTCTTTATCTACATGATTCAAAACAAAATTTATTTAAACCATATTACTTTTATTTCACAGTTTTGATTTTCAACTCTTTCAACCAACAGAAATTTATTTCAAAGCGAAGTGTTATTGGAAGAACAATATTGTTACATCAAATAGCCCTTACAGTATTTCAAATGATTGATTGAAACACTAAGATACGCATAAATTCATTTCTAATGGATACTTCTGTTTTGACTAATTATAACCTTCGCTAACATCTTCAGTCAAGGTTAAGAAAACCGCAATGAATGATAGTGATGCTGATATCAAATAAAGCACAAACATAGTATATTTTTAGAATATTTGAATGATTAATTTCTATTTAACAAGAATTTCTACTCAGTATTTTACAACATTTCTTTTAAATAATTTTCTTTTTCGGTGGTGTGTTGTTATCTGTGTGCGGTGTTGAATGGCTGCCTTTTGAACTAAATATTTTGAATATTCAGCTATGATAAATAATGAAATAATCTCAACCATTAAGTCTTGCAATAGATTATTTAATACGCATATAATTATCTGAAAACATGTTAATTTGATGCTACGAATTTTGTTGTGGCTCCATTTACAAACTTTTGAATGCTTTGGGTGTTTTATCTTCATTGTGAAAGCCTTATAGGGGTCTGGCAGGGGTGTAATTATGAGCTTCGATCTTTGTTCTATAATAACATTGTCAAGCGTTACATACCTTTATTTATGTTTATTATTCAAAGAAAAATAGCAGTAAAAGTTCTAGGACATTTGTTCCCCTGAGTAGTTAAGAATATTTTTATATTTAACTTTAAGAAATAGAAATATATTTAGTATTTCTTGTATACAGCAAATTGTTTCTACTTTTCATATGCGCCAAATGTCAAAGTACCTTGTTTGTTGAGTTGCATTTTTTAAGAGAAACTTTTGATGAGATCATTGTTTTGTTATCTCCGTTTTGAGAGTGTTTGCAACAACGTACTTCTGGAAATTAAGTGCCTCTCTGACATCTTGTTAAATCTTGTTTTTTTCATAACTTTTTTCAAACTTAGAATTTGAATATCAACGAAGTTATTTGAACAACATAATTTTAGATATACAAGTAAACATTTTTAAGCTTCTCCCTTAAAGATAGCATTCTTTGGTAAACACTTGTTTAATGGATCAATCTAATTTAGGTTCAGCTGTTTCAAGAATAAGATTTTATACAGTACGTTGTACATTTTTCTCTCACATCAACAATTCATTAGTAGAAACATTTGAAAAACGCAGCAAACGACTTGATTTTCTTGGTTGAAATTAGTTTTGATGCTAAAGTTTTGAGTACCTGTCTTGGAAAAAGTTATATGTGATAGAAATATTTATAGTGAATAGCAGCAAATTGCTGATATTTCTTGTTTCCTCTTAGAAAAAGCTTATAACTAATAACCGATTGGTGATAAAGTTTTGAATACCTATCTTAGAAAAAAGTTTTATGTACCGGTGTTTTGTTAGAAAAAACGCTTTGTCATCATTACATTTCCAACTATCGAACCCTTGTGCAACATTTCTAACGTCCCTGCTTCAACCATTCTACCGTTTCTACCCTTTGTAAAGTCCTACTTCAACCTTTCAATCATTTCTAACAGCCCTTTGCAACGTTCCTGTACCAATCATTTCAATCATTATTGCTCCTGTTATAACGTTTTTACTATTTGTAGCAGTTTTCTAGCATTTATAAGGTCCTGTTAGAGACATATAGGTAAAACCCCTGTGATGATATCAAATAAAACACAAACATCGTATATTTTTAGAATATTTGAATGATTAATTTCTATTTAACAAGAATTTCTACTCAGTATTTTACATTTCTTTTAAATAATTTTCGTTTTCGGTGGTGTGTTGTTGTCTGTGTGCGGTGTTGAATGGCTGCCTTTTGAACTAAATATTTTATTTATGTATCTCTTTTGTTGTTAGAAACAAACGCTTTGAGTACCTGTCTTAGAAAAATTTTTATGTACCGGTGTTGTTGTTAGAAACAAACGCTTTGAGTCCCTGTCTTAGAAAAAAATTTATGTACTGGTGTTGTTGTTAGAAACAAACGCTTTGAGTACCTAGAAAAGGTTTATTTGTACTGATCTCTGTCTTAGAAAAAGTTATATATGATAGAAACATTTGTTTGTAGTAAAGTGATGTTTTCTCTCTGATGGCTAAAGTTTTTATGTACCAGTGAATACACTTTGATTACCTGTCTTAGAAAAGATTTGTTTGTTCCTACCGCTGTCTTAGAAAAAGTTATAAATTTATTCCCACTATCACATTTCCAACATTCCTGGACTATACTTTTTGTTACGGATTTGTTTCAAACCATTTGTATCAACAGTTTCTAGCATTTGTAGTGGCTTTGTTTAAACTCATCAGTCATTTCTTCGGTTGCTGTCGTTTCTACGGCCCTAGCCTTTGTAACGGTTTCAAACATTACTACCCTTTGAAACGCCCTTACTTCAACCATTCAATTATTTCTAACGGTTCCAGTCGTTTATACGGTTCCAGTCGTTTTAACGGGCAACCTGTATCCAACCACCGTTTCTACGGTTCCTGTCGTTTCTACGGACCTAGCTTTTGTAGTGGATTCAACCATTTCTACCTGCCGTTTCTACTGTCTCAGTCGTTTCTTCGGGCCATTTCTAGCTTTTATAGAGGTTCCAACCATTTCCAGCAGCGATTTCTTCTGTCCCCGTCGTTTCTACGTGCCGCTTCTAGCTTTTGTAGTGGCTCCAACTATTTCTACCAGCGATTTCTAAGTTTCTATTCGTTTCTAAGGGACATTTCTAGCTTTTGTAGTGGCTTTAACCATTTCTACCTGCCGTTTCTACTGTCTCAGTCGTTTCTACGGACCTAGCTTTTGTAGAGGTCCCACCCATTTCCAGCAGCGATTTCTTCTGTCCCCGTCGTTTCTACGTGCCGTTTCTAGCTGTTTTAGCGACTCCAACCATTTCTACTAGCGATTTGTACTGTCCCTGTCGTTTCTACGGGCCATTTAAAGCTTTTGTAGTGGCTCTGACCATTTCTAGCAGTGATTTCTAAGGTTCTAGTCGTTTCTACGGAACGTTGCTAGCTTTTGTAGCGTCTCCAACCATTCTACCAGCCGTTTCTACTGTCCCAATCGTTTCTACGGGACGTTTCTAGCTTTTCTAATGACTCCAACCATTCTACCAGCCGTTTCTACTGTCCCAGTCGTTTCTACGGGATGTTTCTAGCTTTTGTAGCGGCTCCAACCATTTCTAGCAGCGATTTCTACTGTCCCAGTCGTTTCTACGGGACGTTTCTAGCTTTTTTAGCGGCTCCAACCATTTCTAGCGGCGATTTCTAAGGTTCTAGTCGTTTCTACGGGCCATTTCTAGCTTTTGTACCGTTTTTAGTTATTTGCAACGTTCCCGTACCAGTCATTTTCAACATTTGTTGCTTATCTACCCTTTGTATGTACCAACCATTCTACCGTTTCTACCATTTGTAAGGTCCTACTTCAACTTTTCAATCATTTCTAACAGCCCTTTGCAGCTATTTCTACCATTTCTACCGTTCAGAATAATATTTTTTATTTAAACCAACCTGGCTGTCCATTCCCAGTATATTTCCATTATTTCTTACAAATTATTGAATTTTTATATCACATTTTCTGTTCTAAATGTGACAACACATTTTTTTATCTTGCAGTTACGGTTTCGTTTCCTTATATTTGTTATTGTCGTCGTTGAATTCTTCCGGGTCAGACGGATATGTTTATAATCGGAGCTATTTATTTTCCAATGTTCTATATACACACAGTAAATTAATTGGAGAGCGCTATTGCGATGGTATTCTCAGGTATTTTGGTAAAATATTTGGTTGTGTTTCGGTATGAAATAAAATTGACCGTTGACGGTTTTAAAGGCATACTTGAACTAGTCGCTAGATAAATTATTATTTTGTTTGAATCTGAATATGTGGTTGGATGATGGCGGCCTTACTGTACGACCGTCCATACCTGCACGTTTCATTTGGGCTGGGAGTCGAATTAACAATGTAATAAAAATCGCAATTATGTTATTTATCAGCATCGAACTACGACATTTGCGTATAACCTCGACGTCTGACGAAAGTTGCCGCGCCAGAGACTTGCGCCTTTTTACAGCCAACTAAATACCATATCCCCCCATCCAGCTCCCAAAAATCCAACCGAACAACGCCCAAAAACACGCGCCTGCGCAACGGGCATAAATTATACCTTTTCAAATAAACATTTCTCGATTAACCGCATTAGCGCAGCTCGGTGGACACCTGACTTTGTAATCAGGCAAGCAGCGTTCGATAACCGGCCAAGCTTTTTTTCTTTCTAACCATCACAACCAACAACAGATGACGTGCACCCTGCAACCCACAATACAATGGCTTTCAATTACTAACAACAGATGGCGCGCACCTCTGCAACACACGCAACCCACAATACAATGGCTTTGATTTATTAACAACAGATGGCACGCACCTCTGCGACACACCCAAATGTCTTCTTCTTCCCAATGGCTTCTTCTTCTTATCCAAACACCAACTACAAACAGCTCGGCAGCAGCTCCCGGCGAGAACTCGATGACTGGTTTATGCTCACTTCCGGTCCCCAGATGAACTACCATCAAACGTGGGTGGTTTACTAAAGGAACCTCTGGTACTCACGGTGCAAATCTTATTGTAATTGTTTAATTTCGGTTTCCACTTTCTTTTGGATGGCACTGGTTTCATCTTGTACTTCACTCTGTACTGTGTTTTTAATAGAACTGATTTCAAATTTCACCTGGCTCTGGATGGATTCGTTGTCATCTATTTTGATTTCAAGAGTCTCTACATTACTTTTTAGGATTTTAATGTCTTCATTTATCTCTTTTATGTCTGATTCCACTATTTGCATTATTTCATTAACTGTTTCTTTAACTTGTGACAGTATTATACTATTATTAATACGCAAAGACGGAAACCCACTACCCCGTTTTCCGCCTTTATTTTGAAATGAAAGTAATGAAAGGCATACCATTCGAAAGAAGCATATATAAAGAATCTTTATTTATTTTTTTACAATAAGTAAATTAATATAAATTATTGATAGAAACCAAGTGAGATGAGGTCCACTATGAACAACTACCTTAAGCCTTAAAATCTAATGTTCGAAATTTGACAGCAGTCGACAAAACCCCAAACGTGTAGCGAAGTATAAATATTGCTTAAAAAATTGACGTTTACTTACTATGATGGATGCTCTAAAAACCTTCTTTTCTATTCATTTATGACAGTACTTATTTACAAAAACTTTGACTTCAGAAACTATTGTTGTGTTGTGATTAAATAGAATGTGTTTTAAAGAAGTTTGCGCATTTACAGAAGAATTCACATGAAAAGTTTTACGTAAGTACAATAACTATTTAGAGATTCTAAAGCTAATGGGTACATTTTATTTCCGATCCTGACCAAGTTGAGTATATACATTTCTTCAGTCATGAATTTATTACAAATCTAATAACACTTTATTAATATTTTGGTGTATCCCCTACTGCGTTCAAAGCCAATCTGTTAAATAAATTTTAAGATGTCATCTAAAATCGCAGTCAAAAATTGTTTAATGTTCTTTTAACGAGATGTGATATATATGCTGCAAATATATTTTTACTTATTTATCTAATATAATACATATAATGTTTGTTTATTTTATCATTTTGTCGAAATTCCATTTTGGGTGTCTAAGTGCTTCTTGGGAAATAACACCACAGTTTAACGAAAATTGCTGTATATTCGAAACGTTTCGGGGTCTAGATCAGACCCCATTGTCAATGTTTAAGAAACTACGGATAAAAAAGGCACAATTCTAAGATGTAAATTAAAATATTTGCAATGTGTATTATTTGATTTTTGACGTAACTATGAGAATTTTATTTGTAATATACAGGGTAGCACAGAAATTTCTAAAGATCATATAATCATAAAGTTCCTTTCAAATTGGAAGAATTTGAAAGTAAGATCTTCAGAATTTTATGTGGCGCTCCTAGGTGCGACTTTGTTATAAGATGTGTGCATTCGCCAAAAATGCGACCAAAGAACTTTGTTGATTCAGTGATCCCATTAAAATCATAAGGGAAAACCTAGGAAAAACCTTATGAACTATTCCGATATTGGGTTATTCACAAGGACATGACCATTAGCAATTTATTCCTTAATCATCGGCAACCAGGAACCACTAAATTCTACGGAGGTAGTAGCGATACAATCGTTTTCATTTAACAAAATTAAAGCAGACTGTTTTGGTTTTCTTTTGGTGTTGTGTTCTTCTTTGTGTAATATAACTGAATTTTGGGGTTTGGCATCTACAAATCGATTGCTCGGGAAAACTCGAGTTACTGAGGATGAACAAGACTGTTACAATTATGACCTACTTGAGAATAAAACGGCTATGAAAAATTCTTTTAATGCAAATTGATTTGTAGGATCTTATAAAAATTTCATTACTATATCTCTAGCATCACATTTTTATAGCTGAACCTTTCAAGATTTTAAAGTAAAAAGTGCTGGATAAACCATTTTTGGATGTGCAAAATGTTTGGTTTCATATTAATTTGAGACACACAATAATATGTTACAAACCAAATGTTGGGTGCAATTATAGTTATACAGGGTGGTTAGAAAAAAGAATTATATATGGTAGACTATTAACGGTTGTATTAACAGGGTACTTGGAATAGAGGGCGCAGTTAAGTAGGGTGGTGAAAAAAATATTATATATATATATATATATATATATATATATATATATATATATATATAGGGATACATATACAGGAAGTATGTGCTGAAGAAGAATTATAATAATACAGTGTGTTTTTAAAAATGCAACATTTTGTAGCACATAAGCAGTTGCATATATACGACAAATGCAATATAGGGTGAGAGGAATTATAGTTATACAGGGTGATTAGAAAAAAATATTAGGAAAAGAAATGATTTATAGGGCTTCCACCATGAGTTAGATATATTTAATGATTTAAATATAGAGCGTACTAAAATTATAGTTACAGAAGGTTGTTAAAAAAATTTAGAAACTAAAAAAGTTAATATAGCCCATTAGTGATTGAATTTACAAGGTTCATGGAATAAAAGGCGCAGTAGAATTACAACTATACCGGGTGTGCAAAATATATACAGGGACGCATATACAGGGTGGTGTAAATATGTACTTGATTAGGGTTAAGGTTATACAGTGTGTTTTAAAAATATTAGAATAAAAATGCAACATTTCTTATGATAGATTCAATATAGTGTTAGAGGAATTACAGTTATACAGGGTAAGTACAAAAAAGTTAGAAAAGGAAATGGTATATTGGGTTGATCATGAGTTGCATATATATGATGATTGAAATATAGTTAATAAAATTTAGAAACAAAACGATTAAATATGGTGGCTCATAGGCAGTCGCATGTATAGAATGGGTGGAGTGGAATTATAGTTCTACCGGGTCGCACAAAAAATGTTAAAAAATATGATGTGTGGTCTATGAGCAGTTGAATATACTAGTAAAGTTCGGTCACTCATGTACTATTTACTAAATTTACAAATCGATATTGAATAAGTATTAGTAATAAATTAAAACACTTACTTCATAACTATTCAATATTTTCAAATGGAATTGTCATTTACCTTTATTCTATTTTCTATATTATTCTACCGGTTAAAAGCTGAATTCTTTAATTCATAGAAATTTCGTGGTATTAATTATATATGAACAAGAAGTTGAATTTCATTACTCTTTGACAAAATTTTTCGAATTTCGATATAGTTTGCATTAATCGTTCAAATTGCTGTTGTCTTTTTAATCCATCAGTTTGTCTCTGTTCTTCTAATATTTTAAATTCATTTTGTCTCTTCAATTCTGTTTGTTCTTTTTTTTTCGTATCTCGAGAATAATCCTTCAATTAAATTCTGTTTTTTTTTCCATGGCAGTGACAAATTTTGTTGTTTTTTATCTATATCACATACAAGGTTCTCTATTTTAATTTTACATTTTTCATCAAAATATTTCTCTAACCTTTGTTGAATTTTTTCTTGATGTTGTTTCTCCTTCTTTTTACCTTTTTCCAGGATCTGAGTCTAGTCCATCAGTAACCTGTTTGAATATTTTTTAATAGTCTCGTCCATTTTTCTCTTTTTCCATACTTCGGGTTATTAATCCTTCACTTCTGATACCAAATTGCAATAAACTCCGTGGGTTAAAATTTAATTAATTTAAAAACTGATCTTCATTGTCACTTTCTAGAAACTTTATTTTCACATATTCACATTCAATATATACAACAGCTGAGTTCGATAAAAAATTCACACGGAATAGAACCTCAACTAGCTCTAGGCTATACTAACTAAGTTATGAATTCTATATTGCTTTGTATAGCGTACATCGAATTTACCAGTCGTTCTGGTTGGGTATTACTTTTGATTGCCCAGCGTTGAGATCATTAGCTTTTGTTCCATTCGCAAATTCCAGTTTTTTATTATTTTTATCCCAGTTATTGATGTTTTACGGTTCTTTACTCAGAGACGGCGTAGATAAATGTTATAACAATACTATAAGAATTTTTTAATAAAGGTAATGCCGCAGAAACTTTAATGACAAATTATATCAAAATTCAGAACATACTATGTCAAGGTCCGTATACTAAATTAAACCAATGTCGAACAAGTTCTGTAGAAGATAAAATATAACAACAAACACATGAATTTACTGATCAAATACGAAAAAATCTTACTATACAGTATTCTAAGAAACCACAATTTTATGTTTTACCTAAGAATTCATAAACCGAATATTCATTTCAGACCAAGTGCCAGTTCTTTAATTTTTTCTTGTCTTACTTATTGGTAATTCCAGTTTTCATCATAAAAACAGTGTACCTTTCTTAGTAGAAAAATATCATAAATAATATACTTCAGAATGACATTGTAAACCAGAACAAAAATATTCCTGTCACCGAAACTCTTCTAGTAGTAGCAGAAGGATCAGAACTTGATACATTACTAAATCAAGGTACACGATTATACATTGCTGTGTAATAATGGAATTACTTAAATGTTGTAGGAAAGCAACATACTGCAATAGATTTCGTGTGTCCTATTTCACAAATATTCACTTTCATTAAACGTCTTTATTTTTATCAACACAAACTTATTTGCAAAATACAGTGATTAGTACTATCACTGCTTCCAAACCAATCTGGCTCGCCCCAAGCATCCGCTTATTATACGTATAGAGTTCATACATTCGAACATTTTTCCTGTCGTCTCTGGATTGCCAGTCTAGATAGTATTCGATTTCAGAATCACGTCAACCTTAGATTTTACATCAATTGAATTTTTCGGGACCGCCGTTGTTGTTACTCTTTTTTATTTCAGCCGTTTGTTTTTATTATTGTATTCGCAATGTTTTATTAGAATGATTAACTTCTCGATAGTTTCATAATTTTTGGCGGCTTAAAATAAGTATAATAATTATATTTTGAACTCAAGTAGACTTATGCTAACAAGATTTTGGCATGTATAGGAGTTCTTGTCGTTCATTAAAAGAACAAATAATTTATCAGAAAGCATTAACGTTTAGATTGCTGGGGTTACGCCATCTATATATTGTTCATTAATTGGAAACACTCTCTTGACGACTTCCATGAATGATTAAACGGCATTAATAACAGATAACTAACTACTAGGGATGTAACGAATGTCCGATTTTCGATATTCGCGAATACAAATGCGAATGCGAATTTTCTCTTCCAATATTCGCGAATACGAATGCGAATAACAAATCAAAATTTACTTATTTTGGTTTAATCAAAAATTATAACCTAAATTGAGCTTCGTAATCATTATAGAAAGCCACTCCTCTATTTTTAATATATAAACACAGATGTAAAAGCACAAAATTTTGTATACTAACACCAAACCCTTACACTCAACGCTCTTTCAACAGTTAAGCTGTCATCATAGTGGAGTGAACCAAATAAGTTTTTTTGATTTACGAGAAAATTTATAAGAAGTTATTATAATTAAACAGAAAGATTATATAATTAAATTTATGGTGCCAAATAAAAACTATAATTATATAAATTGCAAAAAAGGATTTTTATTGTCATGTTATAACTTATCTTATTTATGGACTCATTTACATATTTTTAAAAACATCAGCTTCAAAAACAAAGTGACGAACGAGTCTAACCTTTGTATAGGTTTAAAAGTAAGATTCTGCAAGCTTGTATATTTCTGAGTAAAATGAGATTGAATGCATGAGAATTCGTAAAAAAATAACTGACTTATGATCAGGTATGTTTTAACATCCTGACAGCTAATTTCTCTTATTTTGCAAAATTAACTAGGCCTAAACACAAATTTCGCTTCGTTGGCTATCGCTACTAATTTGATTTGACAGCTGCGAAAATGGTACTAGCTAATGACGATAAAATTTGCATCAATACTTTAAATTAGAGAATGATACATGGCGAGTTCTGCCATAATTTGTTGCTAGGCGATAAAATAAAAAAGCATAACTTATAATTTTGTTAATAAATTTCACCTATCACAATTGCCAAACTGACGCAAAGTAGGCAGGTGCCCAAGGAGTGTAAGAACGCAAGTACGATAGTTATGGTGCTTTTGTTTTAATTTATCTAACTAATGGGATTTCATAGGCTGTGTCCCATGTAAACACATACAAAATATTCATTGTGTCCTTATTGGAAATTAAATTAGGGCTTTTGTAGCGATTATATATTGTCCGATCGCTCATTGGTTTATTTTTGCCCCCAGTTTCAGCGTGTGCCTGTCACTTTGACGCAACTCACGGCCTGAACCGCACAGAGCTCGTTTACAGCTCTGACAAATGGCCTGCAGGTAGTCTGAGCGTTCCACAAACACGATAGATTGTATATTACCCTATCAACCAAGAAAAAAAACGTGAAACACCATAAACCGTTTTTTAGGCAAAGGGGCAAGTTCACTAACTATATAATGATGTCGATTTAGCGCTACCCAAAGAAGCAAAATTTGTTATCCGGAGATTTACAACATACGCACCTTTATAGTGTAATAGAATAATTATTTTTTGACAGATTCTTGAACGTGACCTCCTGTTGTATCTACAAATATTCAAACTTTACACTTATTTTTAAAACTAGAAGTGTGACGCAAGAAAGTACCAGCATATTCTAAAGTTTGTCAAAGTTTAGATATGTCTGCAATTTTGTTTTTAAAACTGATTTCAAAAATGAAGTCAGCACTCTCAGTTGTCGAGAACCTTTATCAGTTGCGGTCCCCTCAACTGATTGAATCTCCAGAAGATTGTATCATAATTTCATTGACAGGTTTTCGTTAACCTAAAACTCTTTGTCCTAGATATCACAAGAAAACGGCGTTATATGCAGTATTACTCCTGATTTTGAGTCTCTGTGAGCTAGTTTTCCCTGAAACTGGCATAATTTGCTTAATTTTATTTAGCAATTAAATTGTTGCCTGACTACATATACATGTCAGGATTCCAGAAGAAATGTATATATGTAGTTGACATTTATGTCATCATACAACTGTTATTTCTCATTGCAAGTACAAGTTAATACCTACCTGTCCTACCTGTAAGACTTAACTTTTGAAATCATAAGTAAGTTATACAGTGTGCAATGTTCCTCATGAGTAACATCATAATATTTACGGTTTTCCTTGTCAAACATATTCGCAAAAAATTCGCATGAATAACCGCGAATACGAATGCGAATGCGAATATTAAAAAACACGCGAATATTCGCTAATGCGAATGCGAATGCGAATATTCGTTACATCCCAACTAACTACAGTTCACAATAGAAATTCAGCAGAATAACAACTTCTAACTACCATAAAAATGGTATCAAGGCATCTTTATTTGATAGAACTTAAACCTACATTTCTGATATCAATAAATTTAATGAAAGAATAATATATCAGATTATATGTTCAGCTAAAGATTATCCTAAAAAATTATCAATTAGGTGTTAGACAAAATTTAATACAAAAAAATCGCTAACAATCAAGGTCCAGCCAGGGACGTTGTGGATCTACTAATAAGATACCAGTATCAATACTTTTGTTTCCATACCCGGTATTTTTGTTATAGATACTATTCTTGCGATATTTGGAAACCTATATGGATATTTATGTTTTGATACTAGTATCGATTCTCACCCCCAGCTAATTTCAAAATTTTACAGATTTTAGGGTTCTTCCCCGACTAAATTGGTATCAAGCACTTCTTCCTATACCAGTATCAATATCACTGTTTGATACCAATACACTGTCAAAAACTAAGTCAAATACCAACACATAACTCAAAAAAAAAACATTTATATAATTCCTGGTCAATGTAATAGATTTTATATTGAAGAAACCTCTGGGTCTCTAAATGAAGAAAACAATTACATAAACAACCAAAAACTTGAAAACTAAAAAAAATTGTGAATTTGCCTTGCTATAAGATACAATTTTAAAATTTATATTACACACAGAAGAACTTGAAAGAACCTGGTTTTAGTAAATGAAAGCGAATACATTACTACTATTTGCGGACAAAATTCAGTCGTTATTGGTTACTGATAGGAAAAGATGACAACCCTATATCGGGATAGTTCGTAAAGTTCTTATTAGGTTTATTTAAATGGTTTTAATGGGATCTCTGGAATATCAAAACTCAGAATTTATCATATAACAAAGACACCTAAAATTTTGAAGATAACTGTCAAATGCTTTTAATCTGAAAGATGTATGGTTATTTGTACGTATATACCAAATATAGTAGTAAATCTCTTCGCTATATCAGTTCATATTGTAAAACATTTTAATAGGTTTCAATTAGAGCTCTAGATTTGAAGGTTCAATAAAACATGTCTTTCGGTCGAAATGTATACGTTTGGGAATTATGTATGAAACAAATTGCCTTGTAAATGACGACGACGGCTTTTCTGGCACATACTTAATCTTTAAACAAAATTAGTAAACCATTATAATATCCATGTGAGGGTATTTTCACTGATGCAGGCTCTAATTTCGACATTCAATGCTTTGGTGCTTCCGTACATGTTGGTATTAACCTGTGCCTTCGGATAACCCTACACCCAGAAGTCCAAAGGTGTTAAATCACAAAAGTATGGTGGCCAAGTCAGGTCCCAAACCTCGAAATGAGACGCTCATTAACAAATATGTGCTATACAGTTAATGTTTCACATGCGGCACCGACATTCTGAAAGTTCAGTTGAGCCACAAAAATTGCGTTATCATTGCGCTATAACATTCATCTTTCATGTATTGAGTTCCTTAAAGAAATACGGCTCAATAATTCTTCCAGGCCACAATGCAGACCAGTGACAAGTTTTCGATGCACTGCTTTGTGATGAATGGGTTGTGGATTTTTTTAGCCTCATATGAGGCATTTTTGTAGATAAAAGCGGTGAAAACTGGCCTCATCACTGAAATTGAGTTTGTTCATAAAATTGGCATGCACTTCGGTTTGCTAAAGGATACTATTGATGAACTCTCTTGCCTTTGCATGCTTTTTGTCGAAAGTTGATGAGTCAGTTGGATTTTGTAGCCTGAAGCGTGTAGCTGCAAATCTTAAGTAAGAATACGATAAAGAGTGGCGGTTGTTTTGTTAATTTCTTGTGAATTATGACGTTTATTGACTTTCAGTCACAGTCTCGCGAACTGTCGTGATGTTCTGTTGTAAATGACATCCACAGTTGGAGTCGTGCATATTATATCATTGACTGACTGACTGCAACTCGTACATTCAAAATTTTTGAAAAATCTTTCCACACTAGATGAACTATCAACTTCTTTCGACCAGTTCTTGAACATGACATGTTAAGAATATAACTATTCCTCAAAAAACAAGAAATATGAATTTGAAGTACAGTATCTTGGAATTTTCAGAAGTTGCAAAATTAATATTTATATTACCATCAATTCTTGTAAAATTAAATTTTTATTTCACCGTTCTTAATTATCACAGACATTCCTCATATATTTTTTGAACATAATCCTGATTTCTGAGTCTTAATGGGATGACAATTGGCCTTAAAATTAACTGTACTTAAAATCGTATTACTTATGAAATCATAAAAATCGATTTGCTCTTGACAAAGTAATACCTACACAACTAAACTAACAAAGCCCAAAACGAATCGCATTCAATAATTATTGCCACACTAACAGAACTTTTAGTGTTAATTGAATTTATTATCATGCTTTAAAGGGATGTAAATGTTGTGCAGGAATCTAGCATGAATTCAATACTAAGAAACACTAATGACTCACCTAGGAACTGCGGGCCTTATCGTTAGTCTTGCAAGTGCATTTTAATTGCAATTGTTAGTGTTAAGAAATGAATGAAAAACATTGTCTTTCGCACTAATGTTAATCTCTTTTCTTAGAAGGAATTGATTGAATTTCTGTTTGGCCTCGATTTTATGTATTGGATGCTATTTTCATCCATTAATTATTTCATAAATTCTTAATTCACTGACAATAATAAAACAGTTATGTATTTGTAGCTAATATTGCGTTTTTTTTTTAAACTGGAAGCTTTATTATTCTATTTAGTATTAGGGATATGCAAGTGTAAGCGCAACTAAGCGTCTTTACAGCTTATCACCAATCTGGGCCCTAATTCCTGAATGAAAACGCTCGTATTCGACGAAAACAGTCACATACGACCCTGCCATCGTACATGAAGTTTATTCAACTCCTAAACAAATTAGTTCGATCACGGTCTTCGAAAATACCGATTTATGTCACTTTTTATTCGACTGACGTCATCATTTGAGTGTTAGAGCGTCCACATGGTTTCGACAATCGGAGCCATGGGCCCCATTCTTGAGATCATACTATGGGACAAACACGCTCGTGTGCGGCCCAACGATAGTACACGAAGTATATTCCATTAAAGAAGAAACTGGTTCAGTCGTACACGATCTTCCAGAATACCGATTTCTATTAATTTTCAATCGACTGACGTCATCCGTCGAGTGGTAGGGCCTTCGCATTGTTTCAAAAATCGGGGTCCTGATGCGTAGAAAACGATCGATTTCATCGTTGCAATCCTACATGTAGTTTCTTCTGTTGAAAGACAAATTGGTTGATTCTTATGAGTTTCGAGAATACCGATTTTTGTCAGATTTCATTAGGCTGACGTCTTTTTTCGAGTGGTAAAGCGATGGAATGGGTTTGACGTCACAGATCATGGTGACTGGTGGCAAAATGTACGGTTTCAGACCTGCCGGCCTCCTCTGGCGAGACAAACGGACGTTTTGTAGCAGAACCGGTTTTGTAAATCTATACCTAATCCAAATAAAGAAATATTTCAATTCCAAGTTTAAGGACACATCATGCTGGTGTTAGTCGGTTTGGAACTGTTGAGGAATTGCTGTGCAAATTACTTTCAACCGTATTCCAATTGTAGTAGGTTTCGGGAAGACTATTGAAGTCAATAAAATTAACAACAAAAATCAAGTCGTCAGCTGAAGCATTATATGTAAGAACAACATCGTGTTCACACCACATTTAAATAATGTTAAAAAATGGCGGAAATATTCACTCTCTTCTATCGTTTTTAAGAGCATACACTTCAATTGTTTTAAGAATAATATTGAACATAAATTGTAAAATTAAAAATATCCCCTACAATTGTTACGCCATGTATTTTTTGCTAACAGGGCACACCTATTGTATTTTCAAATCTCACCAGTGGAATCTAATTTTTTTTCATTTTCGCAACTACTCAAGTAATTTTGAAAATCATTTTCCTCTGCTGGAATCACCAAAAATATTATAAGATAAATATTGAGTATAATAATTCACAATATTCAAATTTGATCTTGTAACTATATTTTTTTATATTATTCTAAAAGTTTGAGAGTTTGTGTCTATATTGGAAGTGATAATTCTCTTTGTTACAATTGAGTTGTTCTCAAATGGCGACGTTGTTTGCAAATATGTTCCAGTTTTCTCTTCAACACTCTGCATTGGATGTTAATAGCTCATTGGTTATGTCCTCTGTTCATGTCCATTTAATTACCGGCTCTTGAAATGTGTCAATGATTTAATACTTCTTGCACAATTTTTATTAGCGTATGTCTCCAAATTATTACTATTGTATTTTGCAATCCAAGAAGAAATTAACAAGGTCACAGAAAGCATGCCACGTCGAATTTGTAGTTGCTTTGATGCTAGAGGTGGTTATTCTAACTATTTTTAGGTAATTTTAGTTTTAGTGATATTAAAATTTGTTATTTGTCTAATATTAATTTATTCTTATTTATTTTCAATATACTTTTTAAATAAATCAAATATGTTGGAGGATCAACAATCTATAGACGTTTGAAGCAGTTTAATATGAATGTTAACCGAGTACAAACCGACGATTTCTTTTCAATTAAACTTTAACCAATAATAATAATTTTCCTTCATACTCAAGAATGTTAAATTTTAAGTTTATTGGTCGTTCTAATTAACTAAAGTTAAATAGAAATGCAAAAAAATCGTTCGCAAGTTTCAGAGAAAAATAATAATAAAAAAGTTGTATCAAATACTTGCAAACAACAGATATTGTGATATTTTTGTTTCTCACAGACTTATGGAATAATGAAAATCTCAATCAAACTGTAAGTAATTATAAACTTATTGCAGTAAAATATGAGTTTCAAGTACTGAGACTGTGACGGTAAATTTCAAACTAAATCGTAAAATTATAGAAAGGGAACTTATTCCCATCCAGTAATTTAAGGACAAATAAAGCCTAGTTCGAAACAAAAATACGGTATTCCACAGACTGGTAGTTAATTAAGTACAGCATCTCTTATATCCATTACAAAAAAAAATATTCTTAGATCTTTCAGTATATCTATATTATACCAGTCTATAGAACAAAATTAAACTCATTTTCGGACATCATATTTAATACCAACTCGCTTATACCAGCAAGTCAGTAATAAGTTATAGAGAATAATTGTTAAGAATTTAACGGCAAACTCGTATAAATAAAATATTTAATGAATAAAAATCGGTATATTATGAATTTCGTTTCTTTTGTGTATAATAAGAGAGACTAATGAATGAATCGTAATGCAGTCAAGCTGTAGAGACTCAAAAATACTTCTTAATAATATCCCGAATGCATTATTTTTCCAAAGAAGAGTCAGAAAAACAGATAAAAAGTGATTTTTTTCTAAAAAATGATAAGTTTCTGGAAATTAACACTCGAATATCAATCATTGTCAAAATGATAGCTTATGATGTTAAGCACATAGGCTCAGGATGGATACTGATTCATAAGCAGTTTTTCAAAAGTTGTAATTTAAATAATTTAGAGTGATATTTTACATAGCCCAATTTAGTAACAAGATTATTCCAATACAATAGACAATTTTAAAGTTCATATATTTCACTTCAATTTGTCTATCATGGATTTTCATTATACTTAATGCCGAAAAAATGATTTAAACTAAAAGTTAATATTGCATTAAAAGAAGATATATGAGACAGTCAGCCTGCGGAGTCCTGATAATACCTCTAAAGGCGCCTGGGCGTATTTTCTTGAAGTGGTTAATTGTTGATTAGGTTATTTTCTCTGAAGTTTATTAGAGTTTTGTTTATCTATCTATTTTCTCTGTATACTGGTTTATGTTCCCATTGGTTTATTAGTTTATTGGTTAGGTACACGTTTAATTATTTTGCCCGTTCATTGGGTTTTCTCTGCTTAAAAATTTTTCCTGCATCAGCTAAGTTTTTGAAATTGTATATGGAGAACAAAAAATGCAAAATTGTTCGGATTACTAGCTGTCTGTCCAGACACAGTTATTCTGAGAGAAAGAGATGTCTACAAAATGACCAACCAATAAACCTGTATATAAGTACAGCACAAATAACCAACATACCACTAATACCAACCAAATACAAACAGACAACAAAATTATAAACACAATTCCATATGTCACAGATGTATCGGGAAAATTTAGCGGTTAGGAAATAAAGGCCAATAATACAATAATACATGGCGCTCTATCCTCACACACACCAAACCATTTAACGCAACTCAGAATTCCAAAACTTGTTTGTACAGTGTTTTATGTGACTGTGGCCATGCTTAAACAGGTGAAACTGCAAGACCTTTAGAAGTAAGGAAACAAGAACATCAATATAACATTTCCAGAGGACATGTGGACAATCAAATTTGGCCAATAATGTATTAACCAGCACAGGCAGCCCTATGATAGACAGGTATAAAACGAAGATTTTATTGAAAGAGGAAAATCTAAAAAAGAGAAAACTTAAAGAAGATAGCTGTATGATGATAAACAACACGGAAATCGGACCAAATTCAATCAACCTTCATTTGGACTGGAAAAATCTATTGCCAACAGAGCAGAAAAACGGAATCCTCAGTATCAAGTGATGGCCAAACTACAAATTGTCACTGTCAATTGTTTTGACAAACAACAAAATGAACATGAACGCGAAATTTTTTTACGAAAAATCCTCGAAATACAACACTAAACGATTTACAACGACCTCAGACTCAGAGTTGAAGTCTCCAAACATAGATAATATAACACAATATAGAATAAATTACTTATATACACAGGAATACTGGTTGATCATTTCAGTAATCTCGGCAATTTTACGAAATTGCCTTACCACACTTTGTTCTCCATATACATTTTCAAATACTTATCTGTGGCAGGAAAACAAATTGACGAAAGAAAACCCAATGAACCGGCAAAATAATTATATATGTAACCATTAAACTAATAAACCAATGGGAACATAAACCAGTATACAGAGATAATAGTTAAGTTAACAAAACTCTAAAAAACTTCGGAGAAAATAACATAATCAACAATTAAGCACCTCAAGAAAATCCGTCCAGGCGCCTTTACAGCTATTATCAGGACTGGCTGGCTGTCTCATATATTTTTGCTCTCCAAATATTTATCTGTTGCAGGAAAAAAAATTGACGAGAGAAAACCCAGTAAACAGATAAAATAATACAAGACCTCCTCAATAATGTTTTCGAAATTACTTACATGCATAATGTTTACTCTTATACAATTTGTCCCAGACAAAAGCAACTAGATGGGAATTTTCAAAATATCAAGAGAAACAGGGTAGCGTAATTGAGGAAAAGGTTGTGCTACTCCAAGCCTAATCATGTTTTAAATCGAAATTAAACATATTTAGAGTAGGTTTGCAAAATATCAAAAAAATTGTCGTTAAGCTAAAATTGCAATATATTGGCCATCTTATAAACAAATTTGAGAAGATTTTGTAGTTTTGTATTAGCGACTACCGCCAATTGATTGACGTTGACAACTTTATTCTAGAATTTCTAAATTTTTTGCAACCATACCCAACTTAGTTATGTCTATTTATTTAGCACATAAAAATGTATTTACAACTATGCCTATCTTAGAATGTAAATTAAATAAAAAACATTTTTTCACTTAGTTGGCTGTGAAATAAAATCTCCTGTTTGTTGTCATAACTATGTATCCCTCTGCCAGAACTATATTATATATTTGGTTCAATCTGTTAAGACTAATATTTTGGAAAATAAGTGTGATAATTTTTAGTAACCTCCTTATTAGAGCATTAAATTAAACACGTTATTGGAATTGAGAAAATAGTTGTATGATTTTTTCATTTCTGCCAAACCAACGCTGAACGAGCTCAAGATATGTACTTTCAGCAATACCCTGAAAGACCCCAACCAGGTTTGTCGATCTTCGTAATGCTTATAAAGAATTTATTTGTCTACGGTTCCTTTCAAAAACCTAATTGAAATAAAGTGTGTAATGAAAATATTGAAGATTTTGTTTTACAAAGTGTTATTGACAATACTCGCACCTCCCTTCGAAAATTTGAAAATAATATTGAAGTGCCTAAATCAACTGCTCAGATAATGCTTAAAAAGTACAAGTATCGTCAATATGTAGAATATATTTAATCGTGCACTTAGAGTTGGTGACTTAGAAATATAAAGATTTTTTTGCAATTGGTTCACAGAAAAATACCAATGAAATACTCAATATCCGCTTAAGGTTCTTTGGTCTGATGAAGGCAGATATACAAATTGCGGGGTATTTAACACACACAACAAGGTGTATTTGGCCTATCAAAATCGATTCTTAAGTCTGAGGTGTGCGTGCCATAAACAGAAGTGGGATTTTAGTGTATGGCAAGGAATAGGGACACGTTCCATTTTACATTTTTTAGGACTGCTGATCCATACCTTGAGATATTACAAAATTAAATTGACAAAACATTAGAGAATTTGCGTCTTCAATATGGAACACAAGATGGAGCATCTCTACATAATTCAAGAATCTTAACTTATATTTTGAATCAGCAACATGGAAATAACTTGATCGGATATCGAGTTCCTGTTGCCTGGCCTAGTCGCTCGCTGGACCTTACGCCTCTTGATTTTGGCATTTTTGAATACTTAAAGAATAAAAATTATTTTATTACTTATAACAAGTGAGAGGAACACGTGAGGCTGCAGTTTCTGAAGCCATTGAAGAAATGTTTAGACAAATCGTTATAGATGCATGCATATCTCTAATGTAATGTAATTTTTGAACATTTAAGTTAATTTAATTTAGTTCAAGGCTTTGTGATCGGTGTTTAGTTTTTTTAGTTAAATCACAAATATGTATTGTTTTAATTGTTTACTTGAGTATCATAAATAAAAGAGTACTTTTGTTTTCTATTATTTTAGGGAAATTTTCAGAGAACGCAATTACGGCATTTTGTTTCAAAGCCAACTAATTGAAAAATTGTTTTATTAAATAATTTACATTTTCTGTTACTATTGCGTGTATCACTTTACCTTATGGTTTTGTTTTGCACTAATCACCACTTCATACAAAAGTATATGAGACCATTTCGGGAGCTTCCTTAGTAAAATTCAGTTTATAAAAACTATACAAATCGGTAAGGAGTTTGGAGAAATCGACCAATCTCATCTTTTTTACGAATAGAACTTATTTATCAAATCTAAGATTACACCAACCCGGATATACACTCTATTAAACAAACAAATAATTATTCAAATATGTTCACAACTGGAGAAGCAATCGGGGAATATAAATATAAAAAATTGCGCATATTAATGACCTGTTCTTTTTGGAAGTAAATTGAAAAAAGATAGTCTTTTTTGTTTTGAGAGGATAATTGTTAGATATACCAATGTTTGTAATAATCACTTAGTTTCATAAAAACTTACTATTAATTTATTTACCAAGAATATATTATGAACCCTTACGTTTTCTTACCAATATTTCAAGAAAGGAAAAACCAAATGTTCTATTAAAAAACGAATAATAATAAGGAACGCACTTACCGGTTGAAGTTCTCATTTTAGTTCTAGCCCACGTTTATTTTTGTCTCAAAACATTGAAGTGAAATATTGACATAAAAGTTAAATCTTAGCGTTTTATTGCTCTGGTAATTTGCTGGTACTTACATTACTCAAGATTTCAATGCTTGCAGTTAAGATATTCCTATTAAATTAAAGAGCTTCTTGTAAATTATATCTTGCTGGTAATGTTATACTCCCAAACAACTTTAGTTAAATAAAGAGAGTCGAGAGGTCCATGGAACATCCAGACGTACAAATAAGAAGATGAAGAATAAAATTATGATGCTGGGGAAACTTGTAAGACTAAAATTACTGCAGGGTAATCTTGAAGAGGAAAGATTCGGATACTAAAACTTGTTTCGTATTGCGGAGAAAATGTGGAATAATTTCTAATAAAGTGTAGAAGTTGATTCAGCGTCAAGAAAAAAATGAGTAAACTTCAACAGAAATGTTGGATACTTACCTGTAGCGTAATTAGTTTAGTCAGAATGTTTAAAACTAACTACGCAGGCAGGCTCACCAATACAATTCAGAAATCAGAATTCTAATACAAATATATGAAGGGAGCCTTTCTAATCAACAATGTGTCTATTTTTTAGTGTATATATATGTTGTTGTTGTCATAGATTTCATTCAGAAATTCTCTTAAAACAACAAAGCGACAGAGATATTTAGAACAAGTTACAAAACTGTCAAAAATGATATAGTATATTCACAAAATTTGTTTGCCATCTCATAGAAATGTCGAAAAAAATTTGAATGAGATTGTTGTAGAAAATTTCCATCGATTAATTAGAGGTTGATCAAGGAGTAAACCAAACTGTTTATACTGCTATAAAGCCTTTTATAAACCCTTCACATAAATAGCTAAACTCTGCAGAAATTTGAGTACTAGAAAAGGGATCTGCAGTTGCCCCATAAAAGAGATCCAAAATTTGCTATTGATTAAGCTGCATACAAATTTAACTCTATTAACGCTACAGAATATAGATTAAAAGCAAAAATTGAACTTGAAACACCTTTATTTAGTCAAACTAATCTTTCTAATGAAATGCTTTCAAATAATACAAATAAAAATTTAACACAAAGCAATTCTATAAAAATGTTTTTTGCTAACAAACAAATTCAACAGTAAATTTAAATAAAACTGACTATGATGACAAAATTCAAAGCACAATAAACCATAGACAATACAATAAGCTAATCAAAGGTCTATCAATTTCATTAGAAAAAAAGACATAGCGTTTACTGTACAACAACAGACATGAATTTTGAGAACAAGAACATAAAAATCACTCCACACTATAATAGACAACCACATTTCTATGTGGTGCGTTCCCGCAATTTGTTTAGTGTATTGTGTTCAATTTGATTGAATTACTTTATTGATATTTAAACTTCTGCACCTTTTCTAAAACATTCCGTCGCGCTAATGCTAATTGTAAGTGTTTTTTGCGTGTAAAATATAGACAGTATTGACATTCGTGTTTCGGATCCCTTGCTGTTAGGACGCTTGGGAGGTTTGTGTATTGTGCTCCGAACTATTCGGTCACGCTTTGATCCCGTCTGAAGAGACGGCGCTTATTGTTGTTTTTTGCGTTACGATTCCGCGAGTTAGTAGCTTCATTCGTAACGACCGCTAAACCGCTTTCATTTTGTTTCTTTTGTGTTTACAAAAGCGCATCATTTGTTGTTAAACCCGCATTTTTTGTATGCTCAATCAATGGACATTACGTCGCTATTTTTTTGTGTAACGTGTTGTCCAGAAGAAGCTCTAAAAAACTGTTCCTGTAGGGGCTAGCCTCTGAAGAAAGAAGAACCAAGAAAACACCAGAGTTTCGACATAAAAGGTTAGTGATAACTTTTATTTGGTGGTTCGTTTATGTGACGGCACGTGTTTATTGATTGTTCCGCTAAAGGTCCTTCGTCAATTATATACTTGCATTGAACCAGCATTGAACTAAAACCGCAACATCTAATTCATACATTTATTTTGGATATTCTCTATGGAATGTGCCATCGAAGACATTCCACTATGGCTTATCAAAAATTCACAAATTCAATACTACTTTATTGCCATTTATCAGATCTATAAACTCACCATAAGATAATTTAAAAATTGTTTCTTCTCTTACAGCAAATTCAGTTCTTGTTGTCTTCTAAACGTTGTTTGTGGCATATTCTTGATTACTTTTATGATTTTTTGGGGAATAACACCACAATAGAAATAAAACTACGTATATTGTAGGAATACCAAACGTTTCAAAGTCTATTCTGACTTCGTTGTCAATGGCTTTATATTTATTGATGTAGATTGCAAAATGAAAATTTGATTTATGACATTTAAAAATTGACAATTTAAAAATTGACAATTTTAGAAAAACTATTCACATACAATACAAAAATATTTTCCATTAGCAAATTTTGTTATAGAAAACCTTAACAATAACGCTTCTCTCTTTAAACTAAAGCTTTTATCAACGAGATTTTGGCATGGTCATGGTTGAGAGTCTCTCACCAGCTTTAAGTAACATATTTATGGAAAAATTTGACAAGCAAATATTTTTTTCAGAAGATAATTACTCTTTGCTCTGTTGGAGTTATTTTGAAGATGTGTTCGTTATTTGGAAACAAAGTTATGAAGAGTTGCAGGAATTATCAAATAACATAGACAGCAAAGAACAAAGAGTAAAATTCACATTAGAAATTGAATAATATAACAAACTATCTTTCCTGTACATATTAATAACAAAAAATAAACCTCATGTTAATTAATCCTTGAAATAGAACTCAATGCAATTCTGGGTTATCCTTAATGACGTTAATCGAATCACTAAATGTAGATAATGCTTTGCATTTCTGGAGAATGCACGATCTTACTCCTTCAAGTTCCTCCCACTTGAAAGCAGCTTGACGAATTTATATAATCTCTGGAATGTTTGTGTTACACTATATCTAAATAATTTATATTAAAAAAGAACCGACTTCAACTGGCTTCAAATTAAAGCCGTTTAGAAACCGTGTGCAATGACTATTTTCTGATTTATATTCTTTTTTTAATCTGATCATTTTCTGAATCACCCTGTACAACTATAGTTCAACTCTGCACGATGTTGTAGGCGCCTTGTATAAGTATTAATCCTCTCCACCCTATTGACTGTTTCTATTATTCTATTTTTTAAATCAGCCTTTATATCTATATTTTTACATCCCCCATATAATAAGTGTAAACAACTACTTATGTTCCACACTATATAACATTTTTTTTAACCTCCCTGTATAAATAATTCGACTCGATCTTATATTTCAATCAATCTGTATATGCAACTGCTTCTAACATTTTTTTCAACCGCCGCCCTATAATTCGAATATTCTTACTGTATATGCTTATTTAAACATTTTTTAAGTTTTTTGATCCACTCTGTATAACTGTGGTTCTACTTCTCTCTTATTTCAAATTACTTGTATACCCAAATACTTATGTGCCAAACAATACAACATTATTTGAATCACCTTATATAACTTTAATTCTATTACACCTTATAATTCAACCATCCTATATGTAATGGAACTGTACCACCCATTACCAAATCCATTTGTAAAATTTATTGAACCCACCTGTCTAACTGTCCAGAACTCTGCCTAAAAAGTGCTTATTTTATGTATGACAACGGCATATATAAACAAACCGACGGAGCCGCAATGGGGTCCCCACTATCACCAGCGGTGGCAAATCTCTTTATGACCTATTTCGAGAAAAAGGCACTACAAACAGCAAACCTGAAACCAAAGTTATGGCTAAGATACGTCGATGACGTATTTGTCATATGGCCTTTTGGTAAACACGAAATCCTCAAGTTCCTGGAGCACCTAAACTCTATAAACCCCAGGATTCAATTTACATTAGAACTTGAAGAAAACAACCAGCTGCCTTTCCTCGACGTTCTCGTAAGAACAAAAACCCCAAAATGGACATTTCGACCACACCGTATATAGAAAGCCGACACACACGAACAGATATTTAAACTACAAATCTCATCACCACCCATCTCAAATACAGGGAGTTGCCAACACGCTAATTTCCAGATCCATACGACTGACAGACGACAATAACAAAACACACGAATTAAAACAGATAACTACCGCTCTACGACAAAACGGATACACAAACCACACTATCAAAAAAGCAATAGCACAACAATACCATGAGCCAAAACCAAAAGATGACCTCACCGAAAAACCAAAAATAGTCTTACCATACATCAAAGGGACAACGGACAGAATTGGCCGAATTCTTCGAAGGCATGACATAGCGACAGCATACAAACCGCACCAGACTACAGGCACCAGTTTAGGAAATCCCAAACCAAAAGTAAAACTTGAAAACCAAGGGGTATATAGTATAACTTGCGGAACGTGCGATAAGGTATACGTCGGACAAACGAACAAGAGAATTTCAGCCCGTTTAGAGGAACACAAATTAGCTGTCAAAAAGAAACAAACGACATCGACCCTGTTCCAACACCAGCAACAATCGGGCCCTAAAATCAATTTCAATAGTTGTAAACAGATCTCACAAACTCCTCACTACAAAACTAGACTAATACGAGAAGCTATTGAAATTGAGAAAACTGGACAACTAAATAAAAGAGACGACGCCCTGCACCTCTCTGACACATGGAAGACAATTATATCAAAATATCAAAATAAAACACAATTAGCTACGCAAAATACAAACCCGTCAACAAGCAGTTATTAACAGTTTATAACAATCAAAGCGTTCAAAATAGGGTAATTTGGTAAAAATCTTTTAATACAGGGTGATTTGGTGACCTATTTGAGAGTGAAACTTTTTTGAAACATTCTTTCAATAAAAATTTTGTTTGTATGTTCCGAATATGTAACTATTTTATGCCTCCGTCATATTTTCCTAGCATTATATTTTTATACCTAGACATTTCATGTATTCAAGGTGAAAAAATTAGCGTGGTAGGCAATTTTTGGCAAATGGAATTGTAGAATGGTTAGAAAAAACGAAAAAAAATAATGTTATAGGGTACCCCATAAGCAGTTGTAAATTAATAATAGCTGACATACAGGGCGGAGTAAAAGTATTGTTATGCAGGTTCGCTCAAAAAAATTAATAGAACGTTATACCTATAGGGAAGCTTATTAGGAGGCGTTCTTCCAGGAATTCGAGGATAAGTATTTTGGCATGAAAAAATTTCATTTGTTTGGTCTACGCCAAGAATATGTACAAATGTTAATTGTTTGCATTTCGTAAAAGTTATTCTGTCAGAATAAAGGTTAATTAAAAATTAAAAAAAAACGATTGAAACTTTGGATGCTTGTGTTTCTAAGTAAAAATGAATACCTACAGATATAAAATGGCAATGTTCAAAAATTCCCATTTTTTTGTATAAATTTACTCAAAATTATGCCAACATAGAACAATCCTATTCGATTCGAAAAATATGATATTTATGTAATTCTGAAACTAGTCAATTTTGTGTGATTATCTTATCAACAAATTCCAGGAGACATTGCTTATAAAAATGAAAGTAACTGATGTTTTTTAAATTTATAACATATATCTTCAAATAGCTCTCTTATGACGAGCACACGTATAATGCGAGAGGGTAATTTTTTATCTTTATAATTTGATGGTATAGCTACTAGCGATGCTATCCTTGCCAGTAGGGTATCGATGGATGAAGGTGAAGCTAACAAGATCCACAGCCGCAGTGTCTGACCACAGTTTGGGAGGCAGCTAACAGCGCGGGTTCTCACATTGAGCGGCTGAATTTAATATGACATAGAAACAGCAGCTGACGGATTTATAACTTTAAATGAATTTAAAAAAATGCACTCCGAATTGATAACCTCCTCCTGTTTGGACATCGGAGAAAAAGTAATCTAATATAATAAAGGAGCAATATCAATGGCGAATCCAAAGGGGACGACTAAGGGGCGAAAGTCCCCCCCCCCAAATAATTTGCATAGTATGCTCTTACAGTTGTTTATTGTGCTAAAACCGACTTTCAGTGAGGCCATGCGACCCTCCAACGAGATCCCCCCCATGACAATCCTAGATCCGCCATTGAGCACTATTATCTGTCTAATGACTGTATGGATTTCACTTCCGGTTTCTGGTTTAAAAATAAGAATAAGTATAGTATTTTCTTAATTTCTTGTTACACTATATGAATCTTAATCTTAGCCACTGGCAGCACTGAGTTCAGTTCATTTCTACCCTCTCACACAACATCGGCTACGTTAGTTTTTGCAAAATAATAATTTCATGCTTATACATTTTAGTGGAAGAGTCTAGACACCAAATTTTATGTCTGTATCAATCTCAAATCCGATATCTTAAATTTTTGTAAGCTTAGTTTACGCTAGCCCAACCCAATAAATATAGTTTTTACAAAATTTCGAAACATATCTATGTGTATTTTCCGAAAATAAACTACACCCTAATTCTGGCTGCTATATACCTTTGGATTTCTTAAATTACAAGTAACAAAAATATTTGTCCCCTCCCCACTTCACCAATGGATAATTCAATTTCCGCAAGTTATTAACTTTATACTTATTAACAATCTCAATTGTTATTTTAAAATGGCAGTCTTGCTCATCTCTAGTTGTAACAATATTTAATCAGTTAAAGAAACCTATTAAGTACAGAAAAGCCCATTGCCCCTATACAGCAATAAAATAATTTATCAAAATAAAGCTTTCCAATTACATTGTCAAATCATGCGTATTTTTTTACGCCAATCTTGTCAAGGGATTTTCGATGGAACGACCGAGATAATAAATATACTTTCAAATATTTCAAAGGTGAAACTTTTGGTGAAATAGTTTTATAAAATTTAACCTAACTCCCGTACTATGTACATAATTTAGATACGTTTTCTGGTGACAGCGGTACATCAAAGGGTTTACTTTTTACATTATCACGTTTAAAGGGTAAATGATTTTTTCCACCATATTTTAAGAGGCTGTGAATATTAATTACATATTAATAAACTGAACAGTATATCTTTAACAGAAATCGCTTGAATATCTGTAAGAAAGATATGTAAGTAACAAGTACGCGTTTTGTTCTTTTTTGTTGTTCCTAGATTCACGAATTGATTATTTGGTAGTTGTGGCTATTATAAAAATAATTCGAATTATTTACTGATATATATCGGTATTGACAATGTTGGAGGAACAGAACATTCTATTATTTTTTTAATTTTCGAATTTAGACGTGCAACTGATATAATAAAATTATATTTGTCAGATTTCCTTAACTTTGTGCATGCAAATATACAGCGCAATAGATTGTATAAAATCTTACAGATTATTAACGAGTAATATTAGGGCCTAAGTCATGTGGTATTATGATCATAACAAGATGAATATGACAATTCACTAAAGGTGCTTACAGGCAAAGAGGTTAATACTGTAGAGCACGTGAATTAGCGGAATTCATGTAATATCAATAGACCGAGAGAGAGAGAGAGAGAATACGCGTGTCGTTCTTGATTGGTCAGTGTTAGTAGTGACGCCTACTATTGGTAGGGTAGAGACATAGCAAGCGCTCCCCGATATTGTCTTTCTCTTTCTACTGTTATTACACTGCCAGTTACAATAACGCCCATACCTAATTCACTCTACGTATATAATAGCTCTATGCTTACAGGACATCTTTCGTACCTAGGGTTGCCACCATTATTAAAAGGAAATAAAGTATATTTACCATTCAAAGTAAAAAAATAAAGTACAACATCTGAAAATAAATAATTTTTCCGTTAAACATTTTTCATACACATTTTTTGTACTTCAAGCAACATCTAACAAATATTTGTTATTAAAGGATGTTTAAACTACATCTTTGCACTCTATATCCATTTTAAGATATATTAATAGTTCATTCTTTATTAAATTTATGGATGCCCTGTTTCTTTCATCCCGTCACAGCCTTCTCCAGAGAAACAGCTATAATTGTAGATGCTGTTGACACTTTGATTAAGAACTGTACAGTCTTTAAAATGAGCTTGTGTCTTTCAATGAAGACATTCCTTCATATAGAACATTTATATTAATATTATGTGTTTGTAGTTTCATAGTGTTCTACAGGGTGAGTTTTTTTGATGATCAGTATGGGGATCTAGGAAACTAGCGACGATAGAGCAGTGGTTAAATTGGGAAAGATTTGCAGTTTTACTGCCCAATTTAATGACACTTTCGGATATTTGTAAACAGTCATGGCTTAGTAAATATTTTGAAAAAACGAAATTCTGTCGATTTAGTCAAATCCCTCTAGCTCCTTTGTTTTCATAAAAAAAAGTGTAAACATCAAAATTGAAGGGAATTGTATCCCGAATATGATTGTCAGCTCTCGTTTTCAAGATATGACGCAAACTTGTCTTTTGTTGAATGGAAACCATAGTTGGCTTTGATCTCATAAATTCAGACATTTTTAGAGCTTTTTAACGATATAATACTCGATATAGTTATTCATAAAAATAACGGAGTTATGGGTGCTTTTCTCTCTTATTTTCACTTTTAACGTAGGTAGCTATGAAAAAGATTGTTTTCAGTTTGACGTTTCCTCATTTGAGAGTAATTCCATTAGTAGTGCTGAACTGACAGTCGATATTGACAATTTTCCTGATAAAATTGAATATTCTAACGAAGAAAAACTGAATATGGTGGAATGTTATATGTGCCATAAAACTTCAGTTCGTGCAGCTGAGGAATACTTTCTTAGATATTTTAATCGTCGTCAACCTGTTCTATGTACATTTAAGAAGCTTTACGATAGTTTACGCAGATATGGATCTTTTACTAAACCCCCAAAAAACGTAATCAAATTAACGAAGCAGCACAAATAAATGGTTTGGCAATGTTATATCAAAATCCACCTACATCAACTCGTGAGATTTCGGCAGAAGCTGGAACATCTCAACGAACTATAGTTAAGGTACTGAAACCGCACAAGTTCCACCCGTACAAACTTTCAGTATCTCAAACTTTGCATGCTGGTGACGAATATCGACGCATTTTGTTTTGTACATGGTTTAGAGACATGTGCCTTGACAATTAAAGGTGTTATGGTTAGATGAAACTAGATTTACTAACTGCTGTATGGTCAGTAGACACAATGAGCATATCTGGGCTAAAGAAAACCCTTTCCATGTAGAACAAAGAGGACCCCAGATAAAATTTGGTTTTAATGTTTGGTGTGGTATCATATGGGGTCTTTTATCTATGACCAATCACTTACTGGCGAGCGCTACTGCTAATAACTCGTTATTAGTAAGACAATACTTAGATAATATCTATCCAAACTCTTGGATAGGAAGAAGCGTATATGTCAATCTTTAAAAAATGCAATTTTTGTCTAAATCACAATGGTGGACTTTTCGAACATAAATTGTAACCATTATTATGTTTTTAGTAAGTACCTACTTATTTAGTTTTTTCGCTATATCTGATATACCTTATAAAAAAATCGTACAATGTTTTTTGGAATGGTTATTAATAAATCAATCTATTTCATGGCTAACTACGTTAAAAGTGAAAATAAGAGAGAAAACCATCCATAACTCCGTTATTTTTATGAATAACTATATCGAGTATTATATCGTGGAAAAGCTCTAAAAATGTGCGATTTTTGATGTCATAGCCAACTATGGTTTGCATTCAAAAAAAGATAAGTTGGTGTCATATCTCGAAAATGAGAGCTGTCATGTAAACGAGGACATGACAATCATATCCGGAATACAAATCCCTTCAATTTTGATATTTACACTTTTTTATAAAATCAAAAACAAAGGAGATAGAGGGATTTGACTAAATTGACAGAATTTCGTTTTTTCAAAATATCTGGTGCGCCATGTCCGCTTAGTTGCACCTGGTACACTTGGCTTAGGGACTGATTGTCGAATCCTTTGTCCAGGATGGCGATGATCTTGTCAAAATTGCCTTGTTCATCGACTTGAATGCTTTGTAGTAGTTCTAAGGCCGGACCTCTTAAGGAAATTACAAGAGAGGTAGTTTTTTCTTGGTTATCCCATCCATTAGCTGTAGCCACTGCTTCAAAGTACTGTTTATATACGGGCCAAGATTAATTGCCATCAAATGTGGGTGGTTTACTAACGCAACCTTTGGTACTCACGGTGTTCTGGTATTTTCCTCGCTGTAAGTCCTGTTGCATTTTTTAATTTCTGTTTGTACTTTATTTTGGATGGCACTGGTTTTATCTTGTACTTCACTTTGTACTGTTTGTTTAATGGAACTGATTTGGTCTTGAACATTGTCTTGAATTGAACTGATGTCAAATTTTACCTGGCTTTGGATGGAATCGAGATCATCTACTTTTCTTTCAAGAGTATCCACGGTATTTTTTATGGTCTTAATGTCATCATTTAGCTCTTTTATATCTGGCTCAACTATTTGCATTATTTCAGCAACTGTTTCACTAACTTGCGATACTATTTGCATTAATTGCTCAAATTGCAGTTGTCTTTTTTTTTCAGTTTAGCCTTGTTTTTCTGCATATTTCGAGAATAATTCTTCCATTAAATTTTGTTGTTTTTCCTCCATTGAAGTGACAAGATTTTGGTGTGCGCTTTTCATCGTAGAAACAAGATTTTGTTGTTTTTCTTCCATGACAGTGACAAAATTTTGTATTTCTCTTTATAAGAATACTTTCAACTATTCATACATTTCTTTAATCCAACTAAATTTACAGTTACAAAATAAAGTATTTTATTATTAAAATAAAACCACTAAGTAAACTTTCTCGTCTCGTTTAGTTTCAAATAACTAGTTACCATATCATTAATCTTTATAGAAAACAATTTGGAAATTTTTTGTATTAACTATCCCTTAATTGCGTTTTATAGATGTCTCAGTGATATACCAATCATAACTTTTCACATAATTTTATAATACGCTTATTAATATTAAATATTGAGGATTACAACTATTTCGAATGTGTGTGAAAATTACGGAACAGATTCTGGATTACTAAGAAAATTTCAATACAAGAAATTGCATAGTTATTGTATTATATTTTCAGAGTATTTAAAAACACTCTCGTTAACATATGTGTGGTTTTAAATTTTAGGCGGTTGTAGGTATCTTGTTTCAAGGTTGAACCTTTGTCTTTTAATATGTGTTAGTACGGGAGCTGGTAACAGAAATGATTTGTTCTTTGAAGCTGCCTACAACTTTATTCGGATAAACATATATGACAAAATTGTAAAGTGAATCTGTTGCAAATTTAATAAATTATTATTAATATATGAGGTGTACTGTTACATTTTGGCCAAATGACCTTTTGTTTGCTTGGCAAGCAATACTTGAAACTTCAACTAAAGTTTAGCTCATTTTGGGTTCAACTTAATTAATTTCACGTCATTTCATATGTATCTGATCGCGAATTTTTGTGCATTGTTTAAGTAGGGCTCAGATGGTACGGCAAATTGATATAACTATCGCGTATTCTGTTCCCAAATGTTGTTTATTATATGTCATTTGTCTCGCGGACTGTGTAGCACACTTACCCTTCCTGTTGAAATCTAAATACCTATTTTCCAATGTAGACCATAAAAAGTCGTGTAAAGTGATACAACATTATCGAAATAACAAGAATAAAAAATTGAATGAGACTAACGTTAAAAAATAATGTTATTATATTAACAATATATTTAAAAAATAATATATTTTTTTGTAATATAAGGTCGATTAAAACAAAATATATTAAGAAACCTGGTTCTGTTGGGTTTAAAATTATCATAAATGAAAATCAGTATAGTTATAAAAAACTAATAGTTTAAAAGAAAGTTTATTAGATAACAGTTCGTGTACAATAAAAATGTAATAATAGGTATTCTAAAAAGTGAAAAAAATATTTTCAGCATTACTATTATTAGGGTTCCGTATATATACAATATACGGATACCCTTATAATATTTCTCCCTCTTTCACACAACAGTAATTTTATCCTAAACTACTGGACAGAAAAGGTTGAAATCTGGTATCAGTGTGTAGTTTTGTAACCCCATCAGGAGTATATTTCGTAAATGAAGAAATTCTGATTTTAATAGAACTTCACCTCATCTCCGAAACTATAAGAAGCAACATATTGAAAAATTTAGAGAATTTTACCGGAAAAATAAGAAGAAACCTCTACTATTAATTTTTCGTGGGCAAATTACCGAATTAAATGGAAAATATTAAATTAAAATTGTTTCTAGCACATCATGTAATATATCAAATGAAAGGGCTTATTATGGCAAATACAAACATATTTTTTCATATTTTTAAAATAAATTATTTAAAAGATATTAACAAAAATATTAAAAAACCACCCATTTCCCCTACCCCACGTTCAGTTCCTAGCCCTTGAAGTTTTCTGATTACCTAATAGTTCCCATTGCCGTCACCCAATAAATATTGTTTTTGTAAAATTTAATTTAACGACAATACATCACTTCTCAGTCGTGAAAATCTTGTGATTCCTAAGATAAATTTGGGAAAAAATCAGTTTTCTGGCCAACACTCAACCCTCCCCTCCAGCAGATAGTTCAGTTTTTGCAAAATAATAACTTGATAATTATACATTTTAGGTGAAGAAACTACATAGCAAGTTTTATTCTGTATCACGATTTCCTAAAGTACAGTGCACTCGAGCCCCACCCAATAAACATTATATTGAAAAATTCCGAAACATGTATGTGTATTTAAAGAAAATAAACTATACACTAAATCTCATTGCTGCATATGTTTGAACGTCTTAGATTACAACATTAAATTAAAATTATTGACTGTTACAGAATAGTCTTCATACAAATTTTCTCGCCTATATCGCATTCGGTTTACAATAAATTGAAGTTTCCCAAAAAAACAGCTTCCCATTACCGCAGTATAGCTAACTGAAACAGCACATTTCTGTCTATTTATAGAAATGAAATTATTAAACAACTAGCCGTTACCCGCGCTTTCACCCGTGAACGGAATCTTCAAGCCTTTGCAAAAGAAATACCATATGAAATATATGGGTTATTCTATATAACAAAAATTCTAACTTGTTTGAACCAACCTACTTAACTATAAATCCACCAATGACGAATATATTCCAACCAAAATGCAAGTACTTATGGGCCACCCTATATAATAATTTTATTCGCCATTTTTTTAATAACTGTAACTCTACTTGACCCTACATTGCAACATCCTATATATACAGCCGTTTATTTGTCACCCAGTATAACTTTTTGAACACCTAACTATAACTCTTCACTACCCTATATTTCAGGTATGCAACTGCTTATGGTCTACGCAGGATAACAATTATTACTGATATTTTTTGAACAACCTTTTAAATTAGTACAATTTCTCTTTACCTTATATTTTTATCACCCTACATATACATATAGTAGAATGCAACTGTTTATGGTCTACCCTATATATATATTTTTTTTACTTTTTTTTATCCTCCCTAATGGAAATACCTGTGGAACTCGTGGTGTGTCACAAATGTAAAAACATATTTTGCACCCTAACACTAAACCTTTATTTAAACACTCACCCAAGCTGCAACTGATTATTGGCCACCCTATATAACAATTTTATTCAACTTTTTTGTGAACCGTCTTGTATAACTAACTCTACGTCTATCTATAATAAAACTGGCCTGTATCACCGCTGCTAAATCGTCAAACATTATAACTTATTTTTGAACCCCCCTGCATAACTCTACAAAATATTTCTACCACACTATATGTGCATCTGCTTAGGGGCCAACATTTTTTAAGCACTTAACTATAACTCTCTGGTCCACTTACAACTGCTTATGGACTACGCTCTATAACAATTTTTTAACCACCCTTGAAAGTATAATTTGTCTCCACCTTATTTTTCAACCACCCCTTTTAGCAGCTTTTTCTAACATTGTTTTCACAATGTATGAACTATAATTTTACTTCGATCTATGTTTCAAATATTGCATATATGCAACAGTTCATGCTCTATCCTTCAAAAAATATATCCAAGCTGTTTAACTATAACTCTACTCCACGCGCTATTTCAACCACCTTGTATATGCAACTACTTATAGGCCACTCAGTATAAAAAATTTTGTACCACTTGTATATTTATAAATCCATCAATGCCCAATATATTTCACCAAAACTGCAATTGCTCATTGGACACCATATATAACAATTTTGTTCAACATGATATTGAATCACCTTGTATTACAACTACCCTGTATACGCTACTGCTTATTGGTCAACCAATATAACTTTTTTGAAATAATTAACCATAACACTTCTCCACCCTATATTTCAACAATCCTATCTTTGCAACTTATTATGAAATGCGCTACTTCACAAAATTTTTCTCGTATTTTTTTAAGGACAATATAATTTTTTTTCTCCACACTTCATTTAAAACACGCTTCATTTGAAACTTTTTCTAATCTTTTTTGAATCATACACCCTGTATAATTATAGTTCAATACCACTCTATGTTTCAACAACTTTTTATACGCAACTACTTATTTGCCACCCAATATAACATTTTTCTACCACCCTGTAGCCTTAGAATCTTACTACACCCTATATTTCAACCATGTGGTAAATGGAACAGCTTATAGATCATAACATTTCTTTATAATAATTTTTAAACCCACCTATATAGATGTAATTATACTCCGCTATATATTTCAACCATCCTATATATGCAACTACTTGTGGATATAAAACAAATTTTTAACCACACCATAAACTATAAAATCCACTTCATCTTATATTTCAACCACCCTGTATAGACAACTGCTTCAAACATTTGTTCAACCCATTTCGTAACTATAATTGTTATGAACATAATTCAAAGATCCTAACTGATCACATAACATCTTTATTTCCAACCTGTATAAAAATTCTACCCTTTTTCAACCACTTGGTATACGCAACTACTTGTGGACCACTCAATATAACTTTTTGGATCACCCCGTATAACTAATTCCACTCCTCCTTGTTTTATCCACATTGTATATATGTAGCTGCTTATATGACACCTAATATAACTTTTTGTAGATTTTTAAACCCATGTAATTCTACTCTGCTCTGAGTTTCCTATATACGAAACACACCCTGTAAAATTACGCTTGTTATATGAGTGGATTTTTTTTAATAGAGACATGTTAAGTTAATATGATGCCAGTATCTAATATTTTGTGTGTGCAGTGGAACCAATTGAGTTGCATTATCCAACATGGTAGAAGTTTTTAGGGTTCCGTATATACAATATACGGATACCCTTATAATATCACTCAGGATTTCTGCCTCTGTCACATCACAGCCATTTTCTCCTAAACTGCTGGACGGAAGAGGTTGAAATTTGGTATCAATGTATAGTTTGGTGACCCGATCAGGAGTACATATAGTAAAAGAAAAAATTTTGATTTTAGGGGTACTTCTGGGGGGAAAAACTAAAAAAATCGACCGTCCCCCCCCTGATCTCCGAAACTACTGAGCCTAAAATTTTGAACTTTAGAGGAAAATTAAGGAGAAACCATTAATGTTAATTTTGGGGGTCAAATTATAGAATTAAATAAATATTTAAAAATAAAAAAAAATTCAAACGCATCATGTAATATATCAAATGAAAGGTCTCATTCTGAGGAACACAAATATATATTTTTTTCATATTTAAAAAAATATATTTAATAAGATATTAACGAAAATATACCAAAATTTACCCATTCCCCCCACCTCTTATCTCCGAAACTACTGAGCCTAAAATTTTGAAAAAATAGGAAATATAGAGCGTTGCCCGAACTTTACAGGAAAATTAAGGAGAAACCATTAATGTTAATTTTGGGGGGCAAATGATAGAATTAAATAAAAATTTAAAAATAAAAAAAAATTCAAACGCATCATGTAATATATCAAATGAAAGGTCCCATTCTGAGGAACACAAATATATTTTTTTCATATTTTAAAAAAATATATTTAAAAAGATATTAACAAAAATATACCAAAATTTACCTATTCCCCCCCTTATCTCCGAAACTATAAAACGTAAAGTTTTGAACAAAAAATAGATTTATAGGTTCTGACCTGAAGTTTACTGGAAAAATAAGGAGAAACCTCTACTTTTAATTTTGGGGGGCCAGAATTAAATGGAAAATATAAAATTAAAATTGTTTCTAACCCATCATGTTATATATCAAATGAAAGGGCTCATTATGACGAAAACAAATATATTTTTTTCATATTTTTAAAATAAATTAATTAATAGATATTAACAAAAATATAAAAAAAATTACCCATTCCCCCCTTATCTCCGAAACCATAAGCTGAAAAATTTTGAAAAACTGGAAGTATAGCCCCTCACCTAAAGTTTACTGGAAAAATAAGAAAAAACCCCTAATATTCATTTTGGGGGGCAAATTATAGAATTAAATGGAAAATAAAAAATTATAATTGTTTCTAACGGGTCATATAATATATCAAATCCCAGGGCTCATTATTACGAATAGGTACAAATATATTTTTTATTTTTTTTTTAAAGAATATTTTAAAATATATTTAAAAAATATTTAAAAAAAATTACCCATTCTCCCCGTTATTTCCCAAACTCTAAGACCTCATTTTTTTGTTTATAGGAAAAATATGAAAAAAAAATACCTAATTCTATTATTTGGAGGCCAAATAATAGAATTAGGTATTTTTTTTAATTAAACGGAAAATAAATTACTAGAAAACCCCTTAGTAATTTTAGGGACAAATTATACAATTAAATGGAAAATAAAGATTCAATTTTCAAACGCATCATGTAATATATTAGATAAAAGGTGAATTACAAATATATCATATTTTTAAATCATTTGTTTAAAAGATATTAAAAATATTAAACATCGACTTAATTCCAATTTTAGAAACTACACTATTTAAAATTTGAAAAATATATTTTATTTATATTTTTAAATAATCTGAATAACAGATTTAATAATTTATAATTTAAACTTTGACCTATTTTGCCGTTTTTCTTCCAATCTACAGAGCCTCAAAACTCAGACAGTAGATTATAAAAGGTATTTCTGAAAGCTTATTAGTAAAATAAAACTCTAATGTTACTTTTTGGGGGCCAAATTAGAAAATTAAATACATATGTATTGTGATAAAAATCAAGCGAATCCTAAAGCAGATAAAATAAAAAGTCTATGTGTGGAAAATCAAAGTGTATATTTTTTATAAATTAAAAACGCTTCCTTTAAAAGATATAAGGGTAAATATAAGAAAATGCACTCATTCCCTGCTTGTCTGAAACTGGAATATTCGAATCTTGAAGGTGGTACGGAACCCTAAGTATGCGAGTCCAACTCGCACTTGACCAAATTATTTATTTATTTATACTTATACGGGTAACCACATTTACATAAAATACCAAAGAAGAACAAAAAAAATTAGTTTAAATAACATTAAATATAAGAAACATATAAACCTAAAGTTGACATGTCCAACATTGGACAAAAATTAAAAAAAAAAACATAATACAGAATAAAATATACATAATGAAAGAAAACAGAATTTAACTTAGTTTTTATATCACTTTTTTATTTTCACTTTACTGTGACTAGTTTCGGCAAGAGGCTATGCCACTATCAAACAAGAGCGAACTGATGAATGAATGAATGAAACTAGTCACAGTAAAGTGAAAATAAAAAGTGATATAAAAACTAAGTTAAATTCTGTTTTCTTTCATTCCGCAATCAATTTTTTGAATAAATTAATTAAAATTAAAATTAATATACACGTTGTCGCGAAGAAAAGAAACATCACATCAAAACAAAACAAAAGGCAGCATTAAATATTATAATATAAGGAGCGCTTGATTACATTGACGGAGTTATAAAACACATCAATATGCGAGGAGTACTGATTGGCTGTACGCGTTAACCTAGTCATTGCTGAAGAAAATACATAGTTACTTCCATGAAATGAAACATGGAAGAGTTCTGAGGAACTAGTTCTCATTGTCGTATCCAAAGAAATTCTATCTAGTAAGGAAGGGCAGTCAAGTTCACATGACAACCTAACAACAACTTTTATAGAAAACAAATATCAGCTATGTTACGCCGATTTTGCAAAGATTGTAAATGCATTTGTAATAAAATATCACTATATTGATAATTTTCCCTGTTCAAACCTATGTTAAATGCTACTATACGAAGATATTTATTTTGAAATTTCATAATATTACCTATATGTGTGTTATAGTGGGGGTTCCATATAACAGAACAGTACTCCAGAATAGATTAGTCTAAGATCCGGACCTAGGTCGACCTTCACCGAGCTGATAATAGAATGAAACATATTTTATAATAAATTTAGTATATTAGAAAATAGTTTAATAAATACATTTTTAAAAAAACAAAAACCGACTTCAAAAGAAAATTAACTAAAAAGCATGAAATAATATTTTGCTACAATTAAATACTTTTTATGAAGTCGGTGCCAAGCGAAAGTGAAAATATTTTGTGAGGTACATTGATGAGTTATACTTCGCAACTTCGCTGTTCAAATTGGCACCGACTTCATAAAAAGTATTTAATTGTAGCAAAATATTATTTCATGCTTTTTAGTTAATTTTCTTTTGAAGTCGGTTTTTGTTTTTTTAAAAATGTATTTATTTTACAATTTTCAGTGATGCAATGTCTGTAATTGTTAATGATTTATCCTACAGCTATAACATTCTATTAACATTTTTTTAACCATCCTTCATAACAATATTTGTACTCCGCCCTGTATGTCAGCTATCATAAATTTCCAACTGCTATGAGCTACCTTATATAATTTTTTTTCTTGCTTTTTACTAACCATCCTGTATGATATAATTACATTCGACGTTATATTTTAACCATCTTGCATAGGAAATCTTATGGATCACCAACATTTTAATAACTACCCTATATAATTTTATTTTTACACCACATATGTATATTTATATGGGTGAAATTAATATGCAAATTCATAAGATTTTACTCATCCAAAAATCGCCCGCCTCGGCAATTTTATCACTTTGAAAAGTTGAATTCTCCAGGTGTAAAAATATAATGCTAGGAAAATATGAGGTAGGCATTAAATAGTTACTTGTTCGGAACATACAAGTACATTTTGTATTGGAAAAATGATTACAAGAGCAGTTTCACTCTCAAATCACCCTGTATTGAAAGAATTTTTACAAGACGAATCTCACTCTTACGTCGGTTACTAAATCACCCTGTATTGAACACCTTTAAATTAAAAATCAGCTATCTTGATTGTCGCAAACTGCCAATAACTTTTATAATTATTTAATTTCTCAGGAAAACAATTTTCCCAAATATGAGACCTTAACCAATCGATTTCTATCTATTGAAACTTCTAAATAAGAAAATTTCATCGAAATCGTTAGAGCTTTTTTTCCACAATTCAATTACATATATATATATATATATATATATATATATATATATATATATATATAAACAAATTGTTTGAGTAACGGCTGAATTGGCTAATACAATGTAAGAAAGATTTCGGGAAGCAGCCTTTTATGAGCGATTTTATAAAGAAGTGAAATACACTTTTACTTTGCGAAAGCTTTCGAAATACTTTAATTTCTTCGTCAGTCTTTTGACTACAAACAAAATTTATAATTATAATATGTGAGATAAATTTTTTAAATACTTACTGTAAGTATTTGTTTGTAGTCAAAAGACTGACGAAGAAAAAAAAGTATTTCGAAAGCTTTCGCAAAGTAAAAGTGTATTTCACTTCTTTATAAAATCGCTCATAAAAGGCTGCTTCCCGAAACCTTTCTTACATTGTATATATATATATATATATATATATATATATATATATACAGGGTGTAAATAGTTTGAGTGCATATATTTTAGGTGGAGGTAGTATACACCAAATTAAACAAAAAACTCTTATACCACTATGGTCAGTAGGCCTTAATAACCAAGAAAATCCCTAAAACATATTAAGTAAATTATTGTCAATCCGGCAACGTCGCTCGCGTTCGAAGCAGATTCACTCTTAGCGCGAATAATAAAGGAATGACTACGCCGACAAAAAAATATAAACACCTGTGTTTTTGTATTGACTGATGATATTGACCTTAGAATTAAATAAAAATGTATGAAATATTTTGTTGGAAATATTTACGTTTTTAATACAAGGTATTGCAATTAGAATTTGTATTTGGCGGTTTATTTTATGCAATTATACAAAGTTGGGTAAATACATATGATATTCAACTCAAGAGATCTGTATATGTAGTTTTTTACCAGTTAAATTATTCGAAGAGTCATTATTACTGATTTAATTAATATTATTTATATTAGACAAGTAAATATGTAATCCTACTTACCGAATTTCTTATAATGATAGAACTGAGTTGAAACAACGGATTATTCACAGCAAATATTCAAAATGCTCACCATTACTATCGACACAAGCACGACACCGTTTAATCCAATTTTCACGTATGCGAGAAATTAAGAGCATGTCATGTCTTTCCCTAATTGTATAATCGGCCATTATGTATCACAAATAAATACTGTCGCACTATTCTTAATTTTCGAACTTACACACTAATCACAACCGATTTTATTTATTTAAAAAATATATTAAATGGAAAGCAAACCACGAAGTCTCCATCAAATAGATATCATTCAAATCACTTTACAGTTTATCTATTCTTGTTTACAAGAATCGAAATCGCAAAAAACAATCGTAACTCTCAGTCGTCGTTACAGTAAAAAATGTAGTAAATAAGTTGGTCTGTATGCCACGTTGCCATATCTATTCGGAGAAACTTACACTAAATTATAAAAGCATATTTCGAGTTTAAATAATCAATTTTCATTTTTAATGTGGCTATTAAAGATGTATAAGCTATTGAGTATTTACATATTTAGATTTACCGACATTTTGAAATCGAAATTATTGTATTATTCACTGTAGCAAGGGCTACAGAAAATCTAACTTTATGTGTTTTTTTTGGCAAAACTATAGTTTATTTTAGAAAATGTTATAAAGCTTTTTGATTTGTTTTTGCCTGAAGTATGGTTCTTCAAAATCTTTGCACACAAACCGTTTACACCCTGTATATTTTATATCTTGTAAATCACTTATGAGTTTTTAAAAAAAATTATTTATTGAAATACAAAAAATTAAAAGTTTAAATAAAACAGTAAATTGAAAATTAAAATGAACTAACTAAATGGTACAAGTATACTAAGGATAAATGACGACCGTGGGACCGCGTCGCTCTGATTTATAACATTAAGAAAGCTGACTAATCAAAAGAACGGTCAAGTCGATGCGTTCCCACGTTTACATTATGAAGCAGGAAACTGGTCAGCGAAATATGATACTTCGTATCATACACGTGCATGATATTTACGCCTAACAGCTCCCCTTTACCAAGAAAAGTTGATGCTGTAACATCAACTTTTGGAATTTACTGGATGCTAGCTAAATAAGCAAAAACAATACAAATATGGAAATGAAATGAAGTTAAAGTGAACATAATGATTAAGTTTAAATAGGTTACATAAAATATGAAAAATATACAAAACATAAAAGTCAAATAAGAATGGAAATGTATCAAAAAGGTTCTCAATTCTATAAGTCTGGATGTTCAGGTTCCTCTTCGATTTGGGGCCTCAGTTTTGGTATCAGCCTGGAGAACGGTTTTGTCAGGGTACTCAGACTCTCTGGATTGGAGCTGTCGTTTTTCGGAGGTCTCTTAACGTGCCTTATGATTTTCAATGAGCTGTATACAACAACAATTGTTACAATGATAATTATTGTAGCATACGTGAACCAGGAAATGTTTTTATTAACAAAGGGTTGGTTAATGAGATCGTCGAGATCCCTTGAATACTGGTCCAGCTTGTGGTTGGCTATGGACAGTTCTTCCATGTTTAAGTCGTCCAGCTTCAGGGGCTTAAGGTCCGGAATTGCAAGTTTCTCAGGATGAGAATTGCAGCAATTGAATGGAATTAAAACTGGATGAGAATTGTCCGAAATGTTCATGAATTTTTGTGGTTCGGCCTGGATTTTTGTAATACCAACAAAAGCACTACATTCCGTTTGTAACCGAATGATAGAATTGTTCGTTAGCACTAAAGTTTTAGCGTCAATTCCTGGACAATTAATGGTCACATGTATGGGTTCCGATATGATTACAATCCACGCATTTGTTTCAAGTTTTTGAACATTGTACCCTTCACAGAAAACGATGGCACTTTTACAAGTTTCGGGGACACTACGAATGTTTTTCAGGAGCTGCGCCTCACAGGGTGCATTTGAGTCTATGGGATACGCGTATAAATCGGAGCACAGTTTTCGGAGTGGAGTCAGCTGTTTGCACGCACTCAAGTCCTTGATTGGTATGTACATAAGAGAATCATCATTTCGCGCTACATATTTTTGAGTAAAAGAAAGGATGTGATGAAAACCAGTTCTATCATCTAAAATCGGAATAGGGTATAAATGGTAAGCTGTATAAAGCTGTTGCTCTACTAGAGGGATTTTTAAGATGAATACTAGATCTGAGTGAGTTTGAAAAGCTTGTAGTTCAATTACTTCTAAATACTGTGCAACACTTGAAAATCTGACTGGTAACGGTAAATTATTTTTAACAAGGTTTTGAGAAATCTCCTGTAATGCGGCAATCAAATGATCCGGTGTAATAATAGATGAGTGAATAATTTTCAAACGTGCAAAAGTTATTGAATTTAAAATATCGTTAAGGTTATCTTCAAGAAACAAATAACTAGCCATTAGTTTTTCACAAATTTCAAGAAATGATTGTTTGGCTTGAATAGTGGCTATCCGGTCATTTAGTTCATGTATCGTGAGGTTGATTTCGTTAATGTCTTCGTTAAAGATTTTCTCGTCTATTTGAAGTTTCTGAATAGTTTCATTAAAGTTTTTAATAATAGTGGTTGTAACGCTCATTTGATTCTTTAAAAGATTTTCGACTTGTAGTTGTCCTTGGTTAAGTTTGTTTATGCTGCTAGTATAAAATTCGCCATCGGATGCGTCTAGGTTACCGGTTATTGCTTTAAAGATGGTTCCAGCACCATCTATTAATCCGCGTTTTGGTCTTTTAGTGACTAGAAATACTTCTGAAAATTTTGTTTTGATGGAGTCGGAGATTTGTGTTAAAAGGCTAATGTGTGTTTGGACGTCCACACGAAAGGCACCTGTATCGTGAAATTTGAAGCCAGGCATAGGATCGACAGTTCGTTCTAAAGTATTGAGGATTCTGTTATTATTTTCAAATAGTTGATTAAGGGTTGTCAAGTTCCGGTGAACTAATAGAGTCCATTTATAGTTTGATACAATTATTCGATTTTCGTCATGGTAGTAGATACCGAGAGTGTTGTTAATCGGTTTGACGTCGTACTGTGAAACTGCTGATCCGAGCAGCAGAAGAAACCTGAAAAGAAAGTTAGTTTTCAGAATATGGTTTCATTCTGTCAAAGTTCACTTTCGTTCGTTGGTTAGTTCTTAGGTTTAGAAGTGTAGCAGAGTTATTGTGGATCTCAATAATTTGGAATGGGCCATTAAATTTGTTCTGGAGTTTGTCTTTTATTTGTGACTCTTTAACGTATACCTTGTCACCGATTTTGTATTCAGGAGGGTTTTTCGAAACGTGTTGGTCAAATCTTTCCTTCGCTTTTTGTTTTTGTAAGTTGGTCTTTTCGCGTGCAATTTTGTAATAGTAAGAAATTCGGTTATTTAGGTCTCGTACGTATTTGCTAATTAGTTCTTTTTGATTATAAAGAGTCTCTGGGGGTCTGCTGGAGGTATGTCCGAAAACGAGTTCGAACGGGGTGAAGCCATGGGTCTTATTGGTTGAATTGTTATAGGCAATAATAGCATACGGAAGTACGTTTAAGGGGTGTTCGTCGGGATTTTCAGCTTTGTGAATGCGAATCATTTCTAGTAGAGTAGAATGAAATCGTTCCACGGAGCCGTTTGTTTGCGGGTGTCCCACGCTAGAGTAGGTAAGTTTGATGTCATAAAGTTTGCATAGATCTTTTAGTATGGCATTGTCAAATTCTCTGCCATAGTCGCAGTGGATACGTAATGGTGTACCGAAATGTTGAAAGTACAACATAATAGTACTAACGACAGATTTGGCGGATTTATCTGCCAAAGCATAGGCTTGTGAGAATTTAGTCAGTTCGTCTCTTATCGTCAAAATGTGGTTTCTATTAGGAATTTCTAAGATGTCGATGTTAATTCTTTCAAAGGGTGTTTTAGGTGTCTCAGTGATGACGAGGGGATTATCTAAGTTTTTTCGACAAGCTTTGGTTTGTTGACAGATTACGCAGTTCTTTATGAAGTTCTCAATGTCTTTAGTAAATCCCGGCCAGTTGAACCTCTCTTTGACACGGCGTATGGTTTCGTTTATGCCGCGATGCAAGTTGTTTTTTCCGTTATGATATTGCTCGAGTATTAGTGGAATTTCGTCTTTGTTAGGAGTTTTTGTGATGTTTTGGCAAATCTTCCACTTAATGTCTTTTTCAGAGAAAATAAAGGATAGCATTTCCAGAATTGGAAGATCAAGGTTGTTTTCTACACAATATGTTTTCGATGGGGAGAGAACGTCTTGATTTTTGAAAATAGATGCGAAAAGGACTTCATTTACGATTTCGAGATCGTTTGGAAGTGGGACTATGAAGTATTGTCTCCTGCTAACAGTTTTGCTAGCGAATACGTTGATTTTAAATGTTTCAAAATCAGCGACTTCTTCGAAAATATCTTCGAATATGTCGTGATGGAATTCCTGAAGGTTGGATGATTGGGGAAAGATTAGGATATTTTTATTTGCCTTGTCTAGAAGTTGGCAATTAGAAAATTCGATTTTACTATAGTCAATTAAGGAAACAGTTTTGTAACGTTCAACAAAAGTTTTGAATTCTTGGGATATCGTTTCGGTAGTTATTTCGTTTTGTTCAGGTTCGGAGGTATTGTCATCGTCTTCGTCATTTAGGGGTAAGATTTTGTGGGGTGTTAGTTTAGTTTTAGCCTGGAATAGTACGCACTCATCAAGGTGGTTGATTTTAATGCGTGATAAGGCGTCGGCGTTTTTGTTAATTTTACCCGGTTTGTAAATGATCTCGTAGTCATATTCTTCGAGTTTAAGTCTCCATCGGGCTAATCGACTTCCGGGGTCTTTTATCGAGAACAGCCACGTCAACGGGCGGTGATCGGTACAAAGTTGGAACTTTCGGCCATAGATTATCGGTCTCCAGTGTTTCACTGCCCAAACAATAGCCAACAGTTCTCTCTCAATAGTCGAATACCTTGTCTCGGCTTGACAAAGTGTCCTGGAAGCATATCCAATGGGTAAATCTTTACCTATTGGCCCTTGAGATAGTACAGCGCCGATTGCAAAGGCACTGGCATCAGTGGTTAGTATGAAAGGTTCCTCGAAGTTCGGATAGATCAGTATTGGTGTCGAAGTTAAAGCACGTTTGAGTTCGTTAAAGGACGTGACGCATTCAGCGTTGAAATTAAACGGTTCATCCTTTTGTAAAAGTTTAGTTAGGGGTTTCGATATTCTCGCGAAGTTTGGAATAAACCTCCGATAATAACCAGCAAGTCCCAAAAATGACTTAATATCTTTGGGGTTCTGCGGTTGAGGAAAGTTTAAGATACAGTCGACTTTCGACGGGTTGGGTTTTACACCGTCTTTAGTTATTAAGTGTCCCAAATAAGCGACCTCCTTGCGGAGAAACTCGCATTTGTCAGGCTGTATTTTGAGGTTTGCCTTCCTAAGTCTTTTAAAAACGTCAGTTAGTCTTGCTAAGTGTTCGTGAATGGTGGGCGAATAAACGATTATATCGTCCATGTACACCAAACATCTTTCGTTCTGGATTCCTATCAGAATATTGTCCATCACCCTTTGGAATGTTGAAGGGGCATTTTTCAACCCGAAAGGCATGCGAACAAATTCAAAATGACCGTTCTCTACAGTGAAAGCGGTTTTTTGAATGTCCTTGGACTCAATTTCAATCTGGTGGAAACCAGAAGCTAGATCTAGGGTGGTAAAATACTGGCACTTGCCAAGTTGGTCTAACAGATCGGATATGTTGGGTAACGGATATTTGTCATTTATTGTCAGTTCGTTTAGTTTTCTATAGTCCACGACTACGCGCCATTTCTGTTTCCCGGAGGCGTCGAGTTTTTTCGGGACAACCCATACAGGGGAAGACCAGGGAGAATTTGAGGGACGAATGATGCCCTGTTCTAACATTTTCGAAACTTGGTTACGGACTTCCTCTTTGTGAATTTGGGGATAGCGGTACGATTTAGTGTATATGGGTTTGGCGTTGTTTGTGTCGATGGAATGTTTAATTTCATTCGTGAAACTAAGATGGTCACCTTCTAAGTAGAAAATGTCGGAAAAGTCAAGACAAAGTTGTTGTATTAGTTCGGCCTCTTCCTCGTTAAGGTGTTCGAGTCGGAGTTGATTGTTAATCTCCGTTTGTCTGTCGAAGTTAGGATTAGTTGCAAACGAAATTTCTTCACAGTGATTTACAGAGTAATTTTGAATGGGTTCTAATTTGATAGTGTCGAAATTTACAGTTTTTGAGCAGGCGTTAGCGTTTAAGATGGATGTCAAAAATTCGCCTTTGTCGTTAACTTGGACTAAAGCATTCGGAAGTCTCACATTTTCTAGGACGGTAGTGGTTAGTATAGCTTCTGTGTTACGTAAGTCACATTTGAGTTTGCAAATCCTTTCTGTTCGCGGTTCAATAGTAATCGTGTTTGAAATTGTTGGGTTAATTGTTGGAGATTGCCTGTTTGAAGATATTGTTTCGTCTGTTACTTTCAAAAGCGGAATAGTTTTGAAGTTGGTTATAAGAAGTTTTTTGTTAAAGTCAATCACACAATTATAATGTTCTAAAAAGTCAGAACCTAGTAGACCATCGAATTCGATGTCTAAGTTACAGATGTAAACTTTGTGTGGATCGTTAAGATTAAATGGGACTAAGGTCGATTCGTTAATCAGGATTTTTTGATTAGTGATACCTTGTATCACAACGTTTTCTGGGTATCGGTGTCGAAATTGTTTACAAGTGTTTGGTTTAAAAATTGATAAACCGGCACCTGTGTCTATTAACAGTTTATACGTATTAGTGGCGTCGTTGATGTAGAAAAGGTTCTTAGAATTTACCGAAAGTGAGGGGCTTATAGGAAAGCTTGTTCCGGAAAATTCAGGTTGGGGTTGAAGTCGTCGAGTAAACTCATTGTTTCGAACTGGGTTTGAAGATTGCAGATCTGTGTATCGGGTGGTTTGTCCACTGTAAGTACCTCTTGAAAATTTTGTCGTCGGTCTTCGGGTATTTCAGAAGGGAATTCTGGGTAATTGCTTTCAAAAGTTTCAGTATACTCATTTTGAGAGTATTCGAAATCTGTATTTTGGGGGTCTGAATAAGAACAATCGTCTTGGTAGTATGAATTTGTATAAGGGTCATCGTTTGTTAAATTGTTTAAAGGGTTGTAGAACTCATCTTGGTTGAAGTGGTGGGTTCTTTGTTGTTGGTTTCTGTAAAAATTGGGAATTGGTCGAGATTGATTAGGACTTTGATATTGTCCACTGGCAGAAGGTCGGTTTTGTTGTGCGGGATACCTATTGGGATCAGTATTGGGCCTAGTTTGATTAGCCGATTGATAAGGAGGATTCGGTCTAAATTGTTGCGGGTTGTTATTGTTGAAGTTTTGGTGTGGTTGTTGGTTTTGTTGTTGTTGTCGTTGTCGTGTTAGACATTCGTTATACAAATGCCCGGTGCGTTTGCAAAACGAACACTGTTTTACAAAAGTTTGAGGAGGTGGTCGTCTTTGTGGTTGATGTTGTTGAGGGTTCCGTACATTTGAGAATTTTTGATTTTCCAAGTGACAAAGTTGGAGTTCTCTTTTTATTCGGGAAACCGCGGTAATTATATCGGGAGGGTTACTAGCGCGAATAATTTGGCCTATTTTTGGTTCAAGTCCGGTCAAAAGACTATTTAGAGCCATGGAATCTATAAGACAAATTTGCGCGTCTTTTTCTTTGGTTGTTAGATTCTGTTTGTTAACAGCCGCGTGCATTTTTGCCTCGTGGCTTTGTAGTCTCGCTGAGAAAGTTAGTGGGGATTCAGTTGGTAGTTGTCGCATTCTTTGTAAATCCTGAATTAAAGCGGACAAGTCGCGTGAGTCACCGAAATGGTTTTCTAACAGTGTTTTTATTTCATCCCAAGTCGACGCATTTCTTGAATTAACAAGCTCGGCTGCACGGCCTCTTAGCTTGTTTTTAATGTGCAAAACTAAAAGAGTTATTTGATTTGCGACAGCCATATTTTGTGCTGTCGAACAGGAGCTGATGAAAGTATTTAAGAAAATTGGATTGCCGTCGTATTCAGGGATGATAGCGAAAATTTCCGCAAGTTTGTAAGGTTCTACCGTACCTTGGCGTGTTTCAACCATATTTAGAAATATTATGAAATAGTTTATAAAAACAAATATATCAAATTAAATATTAAAAGGAAAAAATCAATGTAGGGGTATTTTATGTAGGTAAATTTGTTACAGCAATTAATAAACAGGTCAATATAAATGTAAAAACATGAAGGTAAAGGTAAATGCAATAAAGTAAATAATTGCAGTATTAGAAACAATTAAAATAATATCGAACACAAAAGCACAGAAGGCCTCTATGTGTTTAAGTATATGTTTCAAGAATTGTTTTTAAAATAATAGAGATGAAAGTAGGTGAATATTAAATGATAGAACTGTATGTTCAAGATACATAAAACTCGTATCGAATAAATCAATAAAATATTAAAAATCAATAACGTGATGATTGTAATAGTACATACGTTAATACTCCTGGCATGAGACTGTTCTGGAGAAGCTGAGGACTGGTTAGCTGTAAGGTTGCGTGTTCCGGGTTCTCGCTGCCACAGTTGTTGTCTCGGTCTGGAAGTTCTTGTCCACAAGGATTTGGAAATCGACACAACTAGTGAGTGTACACGTGTTCTAGCTGTGTTGGACAATCCTACTGACTGCGCCAATTTTATATCTTGTAAATCACTTATGAGTTTTTAAAAAAAATTATTTATTGAAATACAAAAAATTAAAAGTTTAAATAAAACAGTAAATTGAAAATTAAAATGAACTAACTAAATGGTACAAGTATACTAAGGATAAATGACGACCGTGGGACCGCGTCGCTCTGATTTATAACATTAAGAAAGCTGACTAATCAAAAGAACGGTCAAGTCGATGCGTTCCCACGTTTACATTATGAAGCAGGAAACTGGTCAGCGAAATATGATACTTCGTATCATACACGTGCATGATATTTACGCCTAACATATATATATATATATATATATATATATATATATATATATATATATATAAACAAACCTTGTTCGTTATATAGTATTAGATTATTTCTATTTGATAACAATTTTATATCTTAACAGAAATGAAGATACTTTAATTTGTAATTAAAAGCCCTCTTTGAAGGCAAACTTTGTCTACAGTTAATAAAAATTGACATGGAATGATTACTGTTTATGTTTTAGACCATGTAAAAAATCTGTTTGTGAAGAATAACTTTTTTCTCTGAAAATTATGAATAAAATCAAAATCGTTTAATTTATGAATACACACTTATTTTCATATTGTCATATTAACTGACACTTATTTTGATTTTGATTAATTCATCTTATTTACAATTTACCCCAAGTTCCGAATAGTTAATACCAGTAACTCCATCTAATCTTATAATACCCGCGACTCCACCAAGACATAGAATATAAGATAAAAATAGGTAAAAAGTTTTTCCCCATTCTATAAGAAACGATAGAAGCTATGTTATTTGAAAAAAAGTTCTGACCACTTTGAGATATCACGACACTAATCTAATCCCTTTTCAATTTGCCCCACGTTCCGTATAACATCTTTCAAATTTTATATAATAATACCGGCTCCTCCACCATGGCATAGAGTATATGAGAATAGGTAAAAATAGTTTTTCCCCATTTTCTAGGAAACGGTAAAAGCTATTTTAATGAAAAAAATATGGGACCACTTCGCTATCCCGCCAAACAGGATCCAGTAAAATGATTGAAATCCCTCAAGCCGTTTCCTAGTAATTCGTGAACAAACATAAAAAAAAGCAACATAGATACAGACGAATTGAGAACCTCCTTCTTTTTGAAGTCGGTTAAAAATGGGTTGCCTAAAGAACTCCTGGACAGACTATTTTTAATTATTAAAAAAAAGATTTTTATGATCTTATTTAAAACGCGAGTGGAAAAGTAAGTATACGGACGAATCTTTAATTGATTTTACTGATGAAACTTTTAATAATTGTTCGTTAAAGTTAGCTTTTCGTAAAAAAATTAAATATCATGAAGTTGAACTAACAAAATGTCAGTTGGTCCAAAATATTGCTCACTGTTTACTAGAGTATTGCTGTCATTCTCTGTCGTATAAATACCGAGCATGCGCACTTTCTCATGATCGAGGTCCAATCACATGCGACTTCGATGTTGGGTCCTTTATTTTTACACGGTATACTTACCTCGGATCTCTCTGTTACACATTTCCACTGGCGTTAAAATTGAAATGTTTAAAATTCGCAAAACCCAGGACCGAATTTTTAGCAGAGGTGTTCGCAAGAAAACAGAAATTATGTTGATATGAATTTTTTCCTATTATCCAATCAAGTGAAAGTAACTGGTATCGACATACCTGTTTATACCTGGCAACCCAGTAGTTCGTCCAGGTAAATAATAGGCAACCCAACGGCTGTACGTTTTATACTTTTACTCAGGATAAAATTTTCTTATTATCTTGATTATGCAACATTTAATTAAAAATCGTTTTTTAAAATATAATTAAAAATAGTCCGTCCAGGATTTTCTTAGGCAACCCATTTTTAATATATTTTCTAATATACTAAATTTATTATAAAATATGTTTTATTCTATTATCAGCTCGGTAAAGGTCGACGTAGGTTCGAATCTTCTACTTGATCGTATTAGTGAGCAATATAGTAAAGGGATCGTATTAAACGAAACTCTTTTAGATGAACGATTGATAAAATCCAAAACCTTGTAACTCTTGGAAACAACTAGATCAATGTGTCTACGAAAAGTCAGAGAATTATCGAAAACGACACCAAGGTCACTAATTTGACCTAATCGCTGTATCGTTTGTGAATTAATAGCGTATGAAATGATTATAGGTAGTGAAATTTTTGCAAAAGTAATAATAAAACATTTATTGATATTTAGGCCAAGATCATTGCTAATACACCAGGCAAATAAAGAGTTTAAATCGGATTGGAGCAACATATCAATCAACAGTTTGAAATCATCAGCATACATTAAGATATTACAGTGATTAATTATTTTGCCAATATCATTAATAAATAAAGAACCCCAAGAACTACAACAACACTCACCAATACGGTCACAGAATCAACGTGACCATCACCAACGGAGTCAAACGAGAACGGGAACTGCACCCGCAGAAAGTGTTGCGCAGGATCAACAACCAGCGCTCACTCAAGCGGGACTGAAAAGACAGCACATGAAATGAACTAGCGCCATGAATGAATTTATAAAGTGCACGTTTTCCAGAATTACGAATCTTGGCCAGGATAAGACTGGATATGGCCAAATACTCCATCAAGAATTTAGTCGTGAGTACCCAGAGCTTCAAGTTACCGAACAGAGAGTCGCAGATCAATACCGTGTCATCTTGAGAAATGGCCTTATTTCGCCTGATCAACTGGACACAATAAAGAGCGAAGTTGAGGGTGAATTATTTGGTCGAAATACAACAGATCCAGAGCCTGAAATACCTTTGGCGCAAAGAGCGGACGAGACTCAAGAACTTCAACAAGAACAGCCAGCCAACGATGACCTGCTTGAGAAAATCCAAGCAGAAATGGAAAGAGCTCTTACAGCGTATAGTGGAATAGATCCATTGAATAGACCAACTCTTCCCAAACTACGATCTTCTAAGAAACTGGGTATCGTATTGCAGGCCATGGACAAATTTATCTTGACAAACTATGTTCTAGGTGCTAATACGTTACAGTCGCTACACACAATCATCTACTGTGCTGCAATTTCCATCTGCAGAACAATTGGGGTCGCAACAAGACCAATGCAAGACTCTCCCCAATTTAGACAGACACCTCGAATACCACCTTGAAAAAGAAGGCTAGAAGGGAAAATTAATTCTCTTCGGGAAGACTTTGGAAGACTGACCGGGTACCAACGAGGGGTTAGGAACAACAGAATAGAAAGACTTGTCAGGACTATCATGGACAATAACCGAATACACTCCCAGTGGGATGAAGAAAACATCACATCTCAGCAGTGTCTGGACAGTCTGCGACAAAAGCTCTCCGTCTACACAAGTTGATTGAGAAGGTACAAAACCAGTAACAACTAGACAACGCACTATTCCGAAAATCAGAAAAAGGGTTTTATAGAAAACTCAACAACTTCAATAATAATGAAACTCCTAGTTACTCCAGTTCTGGAAAACACAACTTTCCACAACAGTGTCCCATAACTCCAGAGCAAGCTGGATTAATGAGGAGGAGGCTGCATTTCAGAATTGTGATAACATGGAACACCAACCATTTACAATGGAAGACTCGTCCAACATAATAAAACACCTTCATAACTGGAAAGCACCAGAACCAGATGGTGTGCAGAATTACTGGATCAAGAAACTTTACGCCACCCACGAGAAATTAACAGAACTTATTAATGACATAATTATCCATCCACACAAGATGCCTAGTTTCCTTACGCATGGTGCTACATATCTCTTACCAAAGGATAACCTATGTATACAGGGCCCAGCAAAGTACCGACAACAACAAACAACAAAAAGGATGCGCGAAAAACTCGATGGGGTGCAAAGGACAAGTAATAATTGATTCCATTGTCTGCAATCAAGCCCACGCCAAACGACGAAATCTCTACATGGCATATGTGGACTACAAAAAGGCATTTGATTCAGTTCCACATCATTGGCTCATTCAGCTGCTGAAATTATATAAAGTAAATAACTGTTAACTTTTTAGAACATGTCATGACTACTTGGCAAACCAAAATCTTTTTGAATGAAGCTGGCTGTTCGATACAAACGGACTCTATCCCAATCAGAATGGGTATATTCCAGGGAGACTCTCTTAGCCCGCTGTGGTTCTACCTTGCCATGAACCCACTCTCACACAAACTGAACTAGACTCACTTTGGGTTCAGTCTCAAGCACAACTACGTACAAGCATTGAAGATAAACCATTTGTTATATATGGACGACTTAAAGTTGATGGCAGCTACGAAACAACAGCTGCATTATATGCTTCAAATAGTAGAAGGGTTCTCTAGTGGCATCCATATGCAATTTGGCCTAGACAAATACCGAATTATTAATATAGTTAAAGACAAAATACAGCAGCGGCCCTACGAAATGGGAGATGGCACCTCAATTGAATCCATGGAGGAAGGTCATACTTACAAATACCTTGGAATAAAGCTAGCCCAACGAATTGATCATACCACCATGAAAAAGGACCTAACAACAGAGTTTTATAGAACGCTAAGACGACTGCTGAAGATCAAATTTAACAGTAAAAATTTGTTTCAGGCTATTAACACCTACGCGTGTTTAGTGCTTAGTTACTCTTTGGGTATAGTTACCTGGTGCAAGACCGACATTGAACAAATACAACGGAAAGTTCGAGTACTACTAAAAAAAGCTCAAAATCACCATCCAAAGTGCTGTGTCGAACGTACAACATTGCCCCGGTGTGAAGGAGGAAGAGGATTGGCAGATATAGGAAAGTTACGTGATCAACAAATTTCTAATTTGCGTAATCATTTCCAGAAACTCGCAGAATTTTCTGATCTACACAGTTATATGTCAGGTTGATGACTCAACACCTCTGCGACTGACAGAACAACCAGTTCAAGTACACCACCAGACAACTGATCAGAAGCTGCTCAAATGGAAAGAGAAGCCCCTTCATGAAAGAAATATAAATGACGTCAACCAAGATCATGTCGACAGTTCAACGTTGGTTGATCTCTGGTCATATGTTTCCTGAAACGGAAAGCTTTATATTGGCAATCCAAGATCAAGTAATTCCAACTAAGAACTATCTAAAGTACATCGTCAGAAACCCTTCTATCAACAACGACAGATGCAGATATGGTTGCCAAACATCTGAATCTATCCAGCATATTACAGGAGGTTGCCAAGCGTTCGCTGCAACTGAATACAAAGAAAGACACGATTCTGTGGCAAAAATACTGCACCAGAAACTAGCGCTGAAATTTGAGCTATCACAGTCGGTATGAACACCCTACTATATATACAAACCAGAATCTATTTTAGAAAATAACAACTACAAGCTGTACTGGGATCGCACGATACTGACCGATTGGACTGTTGCTCACAATAGGCCAGATATAGTTTTAATAGATAAAATCTTTAGGAAAACAACCTTAATTGGCATAGCAATCCCTAACAACAATAACATAAATATTAAGCAGGCTGAAAAAATAGCCAAATACAGGTATTTAGAATTTCAAATAAAGACACAACAACACACGAACTGTACTAATTGTGATGTCAACAACAGGGGTAGTCCCAATACTTCTACTAAATAATATCAAATACATCGGTCTAGGCCAACATCTTTACCAACTAATGCAAAAAGCCGTTCTGTTAGAGACAGTCCGGACAGTATGAAAATTCATGGGAAGCTGCCACGATTCCAACCACGGGCCTGATAACCTGGCAAGGGCTCCCACAGAGCTAAACCCTTTTGATATCTAGGATATCTGGGGTTTAGTGAATTTTCCCCTGAAGGTACGCTCTGCGTGCCTTAGAGGGAGTGTACTGCCATACATTGTATGGTCAAGTCGGAAATAAACTAAAAAGAAATGGTCCCGCGTGAGATCCCTGTGGAACTTGTATTGCAACGGCTCAAGATATTTCCGAAAATGTTTTATTATTTTAGCGTTATAGTTTTAATTTATATTATATCTATTTTAAAGGCTAATAATTTCATACAATTTAATTAAGATTACAAAGCCTATGATATGAATACAAATAGTGAGAGTTAAGATAAATGGTTAGATCTGACATCATGGCAATAATTCCAATGTTCACCTCCATCTACGGAATTTGATTTCAGTTTGACATTTCATAACATTGTTAGCCGTAAGGTTAAGATAACTTTTTAATTCAATTTGAAAATTATTAAAGTATTATTTTCAAAATTTCAATTTCAATACACTAGCAAAAATGGTTAACAAATAAAGGTATTATCTAAAATAAATTAACAGCAGGTGCTTTGTATTTCTTTATATTTTTGACATAATACCGAAATGGTCATCGCTAACTTTGTGTTGCTGAACCTCCACACATTTTGCAGTTTAAGGTGAACCAATATGTAAGTACTTATGTATTGTAATTATTTATACTGCTTTTTTCATAGTTAATTATGAGTTGGTTTCTTGCATTTTGTTCTTAGAAATCGAAATTGTTATTGTGAAATATCTGAATAACCGCAATGTATTTTGGAAAAAAGTTTAAAATTATTATAATAAATTTTAATGTATTATTATATATACATTTTTAAATATACGTATTAGAATTTTTTTAGATATATGTATATAAAAGCGGATATTTATTTCAATTATTTTTAAGTAAGTAATCTACCCGCATATACAGTTTTCTGTCCTGATATTATATTATAGATATTTTAGTTTACTTTACACTTCTCGATTTCTGCAAAATACTACCTCTTAATATAGGGTGGATGATTTTTAGCTAAAATGAACGTACTGTCATTTTAAAGTTGTGTATTTTATTATTATATAAATAAGCCAATACAAAAGAGTTTGGTACTATTTTCTTCTACTTGTCAACCGATTTTCTTGATTTTTGAATTGTTAATTGGCGGCCTTTAGTGATATTAATTTAAAAATTGAACTACTAAAATTTTCCTTTAATAAACTTACACAGATAGAGGAAAAAATTATTTCATACCTTTTCAAGTAATTCATGCAAATGCTTTTTATAAATTCTTAATTTTTACGTTTTAGAAAACTCATCGTGTATTTGTATTTCTAATTTATTAAATACTAATATGATGGCTTATTGAATATGCTTTACCGTCGTACATGTAGGTACATTAACTGGAACCGTAAGACAACAAAACTAAAATCATTGTCCCTTGCGAAGTAATTTTTGACTTAATTATAATCGGAGTGAACTATTTTGTATGAGTACACAGAAAAGTGTATAATAGTACAACAAATTTTTGGAAATATGCTAATTCATATAAGTAGTCTTAAAATTTTTGATTTGGGTTTTATTTCGTCCACTGAGTGTCCGCTAGTTATCTTAATTCGCTACACTAAAGTTATGAATACCAACGAGTTTTATACCTAAAACTTGAAATTATTTTTATTTGTAATTGCCCTAGAGAAATATTTTTAACCGATTTCCAAAAAAACAATTATTCCGAAAAGATACCACATAATGCTCTATAACGTGAGCTTTATCGTTGTGCAGATAATCTTCACTAAAACGGTTCAATCAATTGGAATATTTTAATTTGCATTCTGCAAAGATCTATAGAAATCTTCAAAATTAAATGTCAAAGAAATATCTTGCAAAAATATTGATTGTACATAAATGTTTGAAACTTATTTATTTTTAATAATATGAAGTCAGTTCTTATTTTAAATAAATTATAAATTGTAATATAATAAGGTGGATTCAGGTGTCATCCCATACATTTTCTATCACGTAAAGCAAGCATTTTTCAGCAAATCGGAAAAACAAAGACAAAACTCTGTAAACATAATAAATTTCACATGAATTATTTTTAAATTTAAATGTCGAAATATGCCAAAAATAGTTATTAACTGCACAGGGTTTTTAAACTACAAATTATGTCTATTGTCTTATGAAAAATGATTAACTAGAATAACTAGCAAGCCTTATAATACAAATCGCAGTCCTAGTCCGTGGTTTTAATAAAATAAAGACACTGTGGCGAACACTTAAATATCTTCAATATATACACTTACCTTGATTGGCTCACAAAACGGGGTTATTCTGAATTACTTTTTAACAGCATAAGAGTCTCTAACTTTACTCATCCACCGGTTGCATTCATCATTATCAAAAAATAGGCTTGCAATATATAAACATTACTTTTTACAAAATGTCGCACAAACGCATGATTTTTCACAAATTTTTTCTTAAACCCATTTTTATTCTTAACAAGGTCCCCAACAAAATTAGCGGGGAAATGATAACTGTTAGCAAGTTTTCTCAATATTCGTTTTCCTAACTAGTAACTATACAGGAAGCATAGGTACAATATCTAATAGTGAAATCCTTGGCTCCGCACTTGAAATAAAATTTACCTCTTCTGGGTACCAAACCGAAATGTGCCGTTGGCTTCATCACAACTCTAACAACAAATATCGGTTTGTTTCGGCTCTATTGAATTCATGGCAAGGCGTTGACTACAAACTTTTGTTTGAATTTTCTACCTTTTCTTATTTTATACTTAATCCTAGGTTTACTATTTTTATCGACAAAAATTCGAAATCTGTGTCTGCAGAAGAGTTCTACTACACGCGATACTTCACACGTCGACTTCCAGAAGCTACTTAGCCTCAAAAATGTTATCAATGTTGCTGAGTGCCAAATGTTTCTGTTATTCAGGTTGGTAACCTAAGACGTATAAACACAAAATTGTGCCCTAACACCAAACCTTTCTTTTTTACTCAACGCACGTTTCAACAGCGAAGCTGTCAACATCAGGAGTAAACCAAAACCTTCGCTGCTGAAACGTGCGTTGAGTAAAAAAAAGAAAGGTGTGGTGTTAGGGTACAAAACTTTGTGTTTATGCGTCTGTGGCACACCAAATGTTCCATAGATTTCCCATTGCTAACCTAACTTAATATATTTACTTTTTGTTTCAGGGTACCAAGAATGTGAAAATATAGAAAATAGTGCCTTCATGCAAGCTACAAAAGTTACTACAGGTTCGGTTTTTCCTTGCTTGCTTGACCTTATTTGATTCCAAATATCATCACCAAAATCTGATATTAAATCAAACTGATTTTTAAGTATGTTTTAAAGGATATGATAGATATTAATAATCCAAACCGCCCGACACCTTTGCCGGAAGCTTTAAAGCTCCCGAAAGCTCCCCATAATATAATGTAACTTTACTTATATTTGTCAGTCCTGAATTTCATATATGATACTCAACTATTTGAATGTCTTTTGTAACCAGCCTGACCAGTTTCAAGGGTCAAAAAGCCCACCATACACACATTTGGGGTCGGTACGACTATGAGTGCGAGGTCTCCACTTATCTCTGTATGCCACTCGTAAATCTTACTTTTTCTAGTTATGCCCGCGCGTGCATATGCTTAGAAAATAGTATTTTACATGGTGCAATAAAAAGGTGGTTCGACGGCTATCCCATCGCTATGTAATGGCTATCAGGAAAATGTCTTTCTTTGCGCTAATAAACTGCAGGGGGCTCTGTGTATATGGCCCCACTTGTGTTCTACTTATTCAGCGTGTTTAGTTGCACTAATATAATATATTCTGCATATACTTCATACTTAATATAACTTTTTTAAGATTTTTTAACCTATGTAATTTTACCTAGTGTTATCTCTATCCTATCCTGTAAAATTACGCTTGATATATCAGTTGAATTTTCTAAAATCGAAACATGTTAGTGACATTGACATATTTTGAATTTTGAATAAAAGCTAAGCTAATACAAGTATCTAATATTTGGTGCGTCCGGTACAATCACTTGGGTAATTGTGTGACCCAACCTCATAGAAATTTTTTCGTTATTTCTACTCTTTCTATCAATGTGGGGGAGATAAATTGTACACCTGATTTTAAGTCAAACTACAAGCTTTGCATCAAAAGATTAGGAAAATCAATTCAGTAAGTCTAATGTGATGCCCGAACAAACAAACAAACAAACAAACAAAGAACAAAAGCAACAAACAAACAATCTACAATTTTATAATAAATAGTTTAATAAATTCAGTTGCTGTTTGAAATAGACTGAATAAGTATATATTATTAACATTTAAATTATGTTTGTAGAATTCAATCATAGAGTAAATACCTCTTCAAAATAATGCGTTAAAACTACTTTCTTCTCTAGTGTCCAACTTCACTACATATTTTATGTATTACATCCAAGAATTAGGGTTCACCTCATCCTACAATTAAATAAAAACAGAAAATACACCATCAGTAAATCTCCTAAGTAAACTCTGTCAAATTTGGGCATCTGACATGTAACCTCTTGCAAAAACCAAGGACTCGTCGTGCCGCAAGCGGCTCGGATTCTAGTGCCAGCGATAACATAAGTTTAGCAGCTGGTCCGACACCTCAAACGACGGCCTCAGATCCTGGTCACCGCTGGTTTGGCTCGGTCGTCCCAACGGGTCTATCCTCGAAGCTCGAGTGCACACACCACAGTGTTAACCACTGTTACAGCATTATCTAAAACCCAACCTCCAAGAAGCAGGCGCCTGGTATAGCGTACACCTCGCCTCTCGGCCGAATCGACCCGAGGACCATTCCTCTAATGTGCAGACGATGTTCCCCGTCTGCTAGCGGACCTGCTTTGCCCTCCGTTACATGCGAACGGGTTTGCGGGTGCAGGTGTGGACTAAGGTAGGATTTGCCTCGGATACTAGACTGGTCATTCCCGCCAGGAACGGGACCCCCAGTCCGACACCTCAAACGGCCGTCGTCTACCTTCCCACGCTGCAAGGGTGAATGCGTCGTACGACCGACCAACGAGAATCGACCATCCACCCAGGGGGTAATATCCAGACTCTGGTGGGCTGTTTGACCAATGAAACTGGTCTGGCTGATTACAAAAGACATTAAAATAGTTCCCTGAGTATCGTATTTTCTTATATAAAATTCAGGGCTGAGAATATAAGTAAAGTTGCATTATATTATCCGGAGCCTTAAAGCACCCGGCAAAAGTTACGGCCTACTAGAAGTGTCTGGCGATTTGTATTATTAATTTCTGTCATATACTTTAAAACATACATAGAAATCAGCCTGAGAATTGAAAAAAGTAGGACTAATTTTTACCGCCCTAAGTACCTGGTACCTCGAAAGAGTACCTACTAAGACTACTTTGTCCAATATATTTCCTCTTTGAGAAAATCAGTAACGTCTGGCGGCCCTGGATCTTACTCTATTGGGAACATTTACACCACACGTGTAGAAAATATTCCAAACCTTTCAGGGCCCAGTTCATGTCCCGTTCTCAATGGCAATGTAAGAAAATTAAAATTAAAATGAATTTATAGAAAAATTTGAATTTATGTTTATTCGATATATACAGAGAATCAATAAAAAATAAAGCTACGAACAAATTGGAGGAAGTTTATGTAGCGCTCCTAGGTGCAACTTTGCTATTGCCATCAATATCTGATATATGTTGTTCACAAAGGGCATTCATTCGTGACTGTCGGCAACAGAAAAAACTGTTTTCTGCAAAATTAGTAGGGATGCATTCCCTGCATTTAATAAAATTAACGCAGACTCTTGTAACTTTTGTTTTGTGTGTATTCGTATTTGGGTTCTATTGCTGTATTATAAAATTCTATTTTATGACCACGGGCCCAAACCTGTTCACAAATTTTAGACTTTTCGAACGTTATTATCTTGGTTGTCAAAGTTGCTTGAATGAGTCACACGTTAACTTCTAGCAACTGTTATATAGTCGAATATGTGTAATTTTTTATTAATGATTTTATAAGGATAATTGTTTGCAGAAAGTACACTTTTTATAAATGTCAATTAACTGCCACTTCAGTAGAAATTGCTTCATAATTGCCCTTAAGAGCGGGTTCTGACCTTGAACATAAAACTTTTTATATGTTTGACATACACAGACTTTCTACATGTGTCCAATGGTATTCCCAAGGTATCTGTAAAAACAAATTGCTTTTTTAAATTCTTAATATATCTGTAATATACATTGTATAACGTTAGAGTCAGCATGAAGTAGAGATGTTCACTGATAATGCGAAGGACTGGTTACATTTTAGGTGTTTATTTTTTAAATTTAATTTCAATTTGAGTTTTAAGTCTTTGTTTTTTGCACTTGTGTACCTGTAATAACTTTTTGAAGCTGTATTTCAGTAACATTTTTGTTACACTTTTGACATTGCAACCAAATTACATTTTGAAGCTTACATCTATTTTTTTATTTCACTTGTTTCTTAACTAGGTGGCAAATAGTCACGTATTTTGTTTTGACAAACAGTATTAAATACCATGAATATTTATAAACATAATATGAACATATTTTTAAACTAAGATAAAATACATTATTAAAGAAAGAATCTATTATTAAAATTTAATATGGATAAGTAATTACCAGAGACCAAGTTGCAAGAAATATGAAGGGGAAAGTAACTAGTCAATTTTCAGAATATATACAATTTTTTTAAAATTCATTGTTTTAATTTTATAAATTTTTACATCATAAAATAGTTCAATTTATCAACACCCGACTAATCTTCTGAAAACATGCCAACTTTTACAATCGTAAAGGAAAATACTAACTGTTTTACACAGGGAATATTGAAAATATTCCCTAAATGAAAGAAATAGATTTATTTGTAAGTCATAAACATAACTGACATCAGTGACTTTTGTAAACAATCTAAAAGTAGGTCCTCAGGATGGGCGGTCTAGAGTTATTAGAGTGTCATTTAAATTTAATAAGCCACATATGCTCGTCGGATGAGGAATTCTATCTGTGTCAACAATTTATTTACAAATGAGTGAATACCATTAGGAAGGCAATTTTGAAGTGATGTTATAACATATAACATACTATTTAGAGTATACATTAAGCACATTTATTTCATTGAAATATATTTCTATCAACACTTATATTAAAGTTAAAGAGAAATATTCACAATCAAGAACTTATACGATTTAGTATGACTTTTAAGATGTGTATCTAGTTGTTTCAGATTTGAATTAAAAGAGTAGTCGAGTTTGTTTATATGTAGCTCTTGAAGTTTATTTTGTCCGGATGAGTGCAGCAGAGGGTATGATGTCCAATAGAGATTTAGTTTCCTAAGGAATTTTGTTAGATACTAGTTCAAAATTAAAAAAATATAGTGATATCTATGTTACTTTAGATGGGCAGAAATACCTCATTTATTTCCAACAAAATAAGTTAGTCGTGATAATTACGGTTTATTTTAAAAGTATTTATTCAGAAGATGATCTACCTAATATTTCAAAATAGTTCATTATTCTTCAAGAAACATCATGGAAGACCACCTGTTTGCTCCTTACACAATTTAAAAATTGTTTGCGTACCAAATCAGAATTAATAATAATTCAGTATTGATTATGCAATGGTTCGACTGCAACTTTTGATTATAAGATTTCATTACTTTCAAAGTTGAAGTAAAACTGTCGAATATTTTAGTATGAGAATAATATTACTGACACGTGACAGAAAATTCAAGAACCTATAAGCGAATCATTGGACGAGTATTGGCAAGTAAAACTGCAAAATTTCGATACAACAATGGAAGAAAAACAGCAAAATGTTGTTACGTAATTTCAGGTAGAATTCAAATTTAACGAGACAAACGGAAACTAGATCATCACAATGCAATTAAATTAATGATAAGTGATCAACAGCATTCAATTGATGTACAAAGACAAAAATTTAAGAAAACAATGAAAAGAGCTATGTGATATTTACAATTTAAAACCATATCCAGGCCCATATTGAAAATATCTGGCCGATATTGAAAATATCTGAAAAGAAATAGTAACAGAAAATTGTCAAGAGACAGTAATGACAAATATTTGATCGTGAAACCATCCAATTTCGATTGTAGTATTTTCATGATATATGTCAAATAGAGAGCTACTGGGAGTTGGGAGTAAAACTGCAATACTTTAGCCATTTAATTAAAAGACTCGGCATTACAATGACCACAGTGTATGCCCGTGGTGCAACAAGTTTTTTACAAATCTCAGTTCAACTTTACCTGTTTCAACTTAGTTCTTAGTCAGAGGAAAATTACAAGAATTGGAGCCTGAAATTTGACGTTTGGTACGTCTAGCTAAACCAAGGGCAGCTACAAAATTTAAAGAGTAGTGGAGACAAAAACATAGTTGTGTGTTCAATCAGGCTCGAATCTGACCATGAAGACAAAGGGGATGTGTTATTAGTTCGGATCGATCCAGCAACCTACGTTTTCTAAAGGCTGTGCAGTTATAATTCAGGGCCATGCTTACGTCAGGATTTATCCGACTCTGTTAAGGACCTTGTTTAAATGGGGGAACTAAAGGTTTTCTCTGGATCGAACACTGACTCTAAATACAATCTGTTATTTCCCTTCATATTTGGGGGTACATTCCATAACAAGGTTTAACAATAACAAAGTTTATTCAATTTTAACAACCACAATTTTCTCCATAACATTGTTTTTGAGTCTTACGAAGTTCTGCAACAGTACTTGTTTTACTACTGTTCAAAAACTGCTCTGACTGATTGACGCCATTTGTACGTTTGTATTCTAAGAAAATTCTACTTACACAAGCATTATCCTATATTCGCGATGCTTTATGAACAATGATGTGTGAACTAAACGAGCATCCATCTTAAACTAGCAAAGTTTTACAAACGTTGTTCCCAAAAATCTATTACAATTCACTAAACTAATACAACGATTTAGTACGTCGAAGTACAAACTTATTCTGTATCGTTCAAAGGTCTAAATCCCCAAATTGCTTTACAATCTTAGTTGAAAACCAAACTCTAACAAACTACCATTGAAACTACACTTGCATCGTTCTGCATACTCAATACTTCTCTACTACTAAACTTTTATAATACTACTTAGGTTTCAAAATTATTTTCCTTGGGTTCAAGATTAAAACATTGCTGCCAACTGAGCATTGCTACCAACTGACTAAGTTTTGATGTCAATGCCGGGTTACGCTGTTGACTAAACCAACCGTTGGAGTGTGCCTCTACGCCTCTCTCTTTAGGGACTCGAGGTTATTTAACCCTCTCAAAAGAAAACTTTGTTTTCGAACAAGCAGCGCGCTGCCGAGGATTTTATTAATGGGATTGGAGATACAAAAGTTTACAAAAACTTGCGTGTCAGTAAGTTGTTCTATATAAGTAATTAAGATGACACAGTCTAAATAGATTAACTCCAAAGAGTAGAAAGGGACTTTATGTTAGGCTGCCACAAAGAAAATCAACCAGAGAAGAGAGAAATGATAATAATAAATAGGTAAATTGTCGCCGCTGTGGGCACCTACGAGATTATAAGGAAGAGAGTAGAGTTTAAGTTTAGATATTGAGTAAAGAGTTTGTAAAAAGTTTTGTTCATCTAGATAAGCATTAGAAGACAGTATTTCAAAGATGTTCGTTTTATTCTTACCTAACATCATTACAAACATATAAATTATATACTTATATATTCAACGGTAGTAAAAATTAAAATTCTTATTTCTTATTCTATTTAATATTAAAATGAGTTTTATTCATTTTATGTGAATTGTAAATCATACATGAAATTAATTAATAATTACATAATATTAAAAACGAGCAACACTGTTCTCCGTTTCGAACCCGAGAACTTTCAATCTGCTGCCGTGTGCTTTAGGCTCTTGACCACTTGTCTTTAATAAGAATAGAGAAGTTCCGGCTGTATGTAATACATCAGTGCCTCTAGCTAGTGGTAAACGTACTTTCTTTATTGCGATAACAAAATGATGTAAACAAAGAACATGTTTTGCTTAATGTGTATCCTTCTATGAGTCTATATTGGTTGATAATGCCAAAATTGAATGACAAGTTGCCTTTTGTGTGATATTCTTTTTAATTTCTGACGTACGTCAAGTCTCCAATATTTAACTTATCACAAAGAGAGAATTGGAGTGTTTACTAAAACGAATAACAAATTTTGAGAGACCTTTGGCGATACTAAAACTCATTGAAGAATTGGAAAAATGAAAATATACCTATGAGGGGTAAAGGTCATAATAAGAGGAACTGAGAACTTTTGCAAAGATTTAAAGCCATGGAAGGTGACCAGATTTGGGGCTTAGAAAACTTTATGAATAGTAAGTTATGCCCTCTAGAGATGATTCTTCAGAATTGTTCAGATCCTAATGAGCGATAATAGCTAAATTAACTTTATGTATCGGGCTTGTTGAATCCATGTATTCTGCTGCAATTGCTACATCTGTTACCGCATCAGCACAGAAAGGGGAAATGAAAATACGTTAGTCAACGAGTACGGTTACACTGGGTTAGAGGAGCAATGGTAGGCATCCATTGTCCATCCAGCTGGCGTCTGATGTAAAGAAAAATTTCAGATCCGTAAGATCAGACCTAAAAGAGGGTTGACAGTATCGCGCTCGACGGCTAATAATTATATCTACACCTATGATCCAGTCAGCTGATTGAAGACAGGATACTTGAATAATCTGGAACCGTCAAATGAGAGCCTAAAAGCAAGGTGCAAGATAAGGAAATTTCTCAATTATTATAATTAGGTATTTAAAAAAATATAGGGTGCAAAACATATTAACGCCGTCAAACGAGAACAAACCACCCAAAACGTGTTAACAACATGAGGCTGAAATTAGCAGCAAATTCTTAGCAGCAAATTCTGAGCAGCAAGTCAGAATAAACAATAACGAAAAAATATTTATATTTATTTGAAGCCAACTTTAAATAGCAATAAACATGAGATGCATGTCATTATTCAACACATGTGTTGAAGTAAACTAAAACGGAGAAAAATTTGAGGGGTAAACTGGGTAGATATAGGGGAAAATACCACATAGACAAATAGCCACTTTTTCTGAGTTTTCTCTGAATAACAATTAATAATTACTCTCACTCCCTTATGATTTTAAAGGTATTCTAGAATATTTCAAAGAATTTCTAGACGATTCTATCGTTGCAATAAAAATCTACATAAGAAAATAACCATATTTTCGGAGTTTTCTCTGAATAACAATTATTAAATACTCACGCTCCCTTATGAATAGCTATCTATTTGATATCAAAGGTATTCTAGAATATTTTAAGAAAATTCTAGACGTTTCTATCGTTGCAATAAAAATCTACATAGGAAAATAACCATGTTTTCAGAGTTTTCTCTGAATAACACTTATTAAATACTCTCGCTCCCTTATGAATAGCTATCTATTTGATATTAAAGGTATTCTAGAATATTTCAAGAAAATAACATGGTTATTTTCCTATGTAGATTTTTATTGCAAGGATAGAATCGTCTAGAATTTTCTTGGATTATTCTAGAATACCTTTGATATCAAATGGATAGCTATTCATAAGGGAGCGAGGGTATTTAATAAGTGTTATTCAGAGAAACCTCCGAAATTATGGTTATTTTCTTATGTAGATTTTTATTGCAACTATAGAATCGTCTAGAATTTTCTTAAAATATTCTAGAATACGTTTAATATCAAATAGATAGCTATTCATAACGGAGCGAGAATATTTAATAAGTGTTATTCAGAGAAAACTCCGAAAACATGGTTATTTTCCTATGTAGATTTTTATTGCAACTATAGAAACGTCTAGAATTTTCTTAAAATATTCTAGAATACCTTTAATATCAAATAGATAGATAGCTATTCATAAGGGAGCGAGAGTATTTAATATGTGTTATTTAGAGAAAACTCCGAAAAGATAGTTATTTTCCTATGTAGATTTTTATTGCAACGATAGAAACGTCTAGAATTTTCTTAAAATATTCTAGAATACCTTTAATATCAAATAGATAGCTATTCATAACGGAGCGAGAGTATTTAATAAGTGTTATTCAGAGAAAACTCCGAAAACATGGTTATTTTGTTATTTTCCTATGTAGATTTTTATTGCAACTGTAGAATCGTCTAGAATTTTCTTAAAATATTCTAGAATACCTTTAATATCATATAAATAGCTATTTATAAGGGAGCGAGAGTATTTAATAAGTGTTATTCAGAGAAAACTCCGAAAACATGGTTATTTTGTTATTTTCCTATGTAGATTTTTATTGCAACTATAGAATCGTCTAGAATTTTCTTAAAATATTCTAGAATACCTTTAATATCATATAGATAGCTATTTATAAGGGAGCGAGAGTATTTAATAAGTGTTATTCAGAGAAAACTCCGAAAAGATGGTTATTTTCCTATGTAGATTTTTATTGCAATGATAGAAACGTCTAGAATTTTCTTAAAATATTCTGGAATACCTTTAATATCAAATAGATAGCTATTCATAAGGGAGCGAGAGTATTTAATAAGTGTTATGCAGAGAAAACTCCGAAAACATGGTTATTTTCCTATGTAGATTTTTATTGCAACTATAGAAACGTCTAGAATTTTCTTAAAATATTCTAGAATACCTTTAATATCAAATAGATAGATAGCTATTCATAAGGGAGCGAGAGTATTTAATATGTGTTATTCAGAGAAAACTCCGAAAATGTGGTTATTTTCCTATGTAGATTTTTATTGCAACGATAGAATCGTCTAGAATTTTCTTGAAATATTCTAAAATACCTTTGATATCAAATAGATAGCTATTCATAAGGGAGCGAGAGTATTTAATAAGTGTTATTCAAAGAAAACTCCGAAAATATGATTATTTTCCTAAGTATATTTTTATTGCAATGATAGAATCGTCTAGAATTTTCTTGGAATATTCTAGAATACCTTTAAAATCAAATAGATAGCTATTTATAAGGAGCAAGAGTATTTAATAATTGTTATTCAGAGAAAACTCCGAAAATATTGTTATTTTCTTATGTAGATTTTTATTGCAACGATAGAATCGTCTAGAATTTTCTTGAAATATTCTAGAATACCTTTAATATCAAATAGATAGCTATTCATAAGGGAGTGAGAGTAATTATTAATTGTTATTCAGAGAAAACTCAGAAAAAGTGGCTATTTGTTTATGTGGTATTTTCCCCTATACCTACCCAGTTTACCCCTCAAATTTTTCTCCGCTTTAGTTTACTTCAACACATGTGTTGAATAATGGCATGCATCTCATGTTTATTGCTATTCAAAGTTGGATTCAAATAAATATAAATATTTTTTCGATATTGTTTATTCTGACTTGCTGCTCAGAATTTGCTGCTAAGAAAGATTAATATGTTCAGTAGATGACTTAAAACCTATGCCTATTGATAAAGCAGATTAATTACCTTGTTAGAATTTTAACATGAAAAAGTGCAGGAAGGAGGTCTTGATTTCGTTATACTTAAAAAATACTCCAAAACAACAAAGGTATAATAGTTAATTCGTTTGGTATGAACGCTGAATGGGTGAACTACAGTAATTATAGTGGAAAAGACTTAAATTTGCATAAAACATATATTGGAAAATAACTTTAGCATATTAGGGAAGTTGGTGATTTAAATGTGAATCTAGAATTAGTCCTAAGCTTACCTAGTAGAAAAGTTTAAACACTACACATTGGCAAAATAAACCGCTTTATTGTAGTTTCATTGGAACATTAATAAATGAGGTCTCATGTTAATGGAGGGATAAATAAATACAAGGTCACATTATTTACCCGCCATTTGCACGCAAATGCATTACCAGTGATTGATATTTATCATATGAGTAAGAAATATATCAATGACCCCTACCAGTTTTATATTGAATTGTATTTGAGTTACAGAAAGGTGATACAATGTGTGAACAATCATTATAAATGATTAACTATAACAAAAAACAATTTTAAGAGTATGATGTGTATACCACCTGAAACCAATAGTTACTAATTTGAGTAAAATCCGTGGTCTCAGAGCTATAGAAAATTGGTAAGTCACCTAGCACAAGAACAAGTTGTTTGCATAGCAGAATCAGAGAACGAAACAGAAATATACTATATTTATATAAGATGAATTATATGATGTAAAAATTAGCCGAGTGCGATATAGATAATAATTTAAAATACAATTCCTATGTTACGAGCTAAGGGAAAATCGATACCTAGCACTGGAACAAGTTTTTCTTGAATTCAAGATCAGAGGATGAAGCAAGATTATATTATATTTAAATCAGATTAGGTTAAATAAGCAGAAGAAATATTTCATAAGTGTATCGGTCCATAGAAGGTAATGCAAAATTGTGGCCTTAATTTACAAGTATACTTCAAGCTTCAACTAGTGTATGTTCAGAAACTATATGTGGTCGTTTCATCATAGTAAAACTACTTTATCTCCATTATATGCCTTAGATAAACCTAATGTTATTAGACATATTATTAAAGGTCCCCATTTTTTAAATAAAAATCATTTTGTAAAATAGACCTAAAATATCTCAGTTATTAATAATAATGACAATAAGGTATGATATGAATTTTGGATTTGAGTTTTAAAATTCAATGAAAAATCAAATATTGTTTCAAAAATATATTAAAGTTAGTCAATAAGTCATGTTAGTAGCCCAACAGCAGTATATACTAGTTTTTTGAAGAATTCGATTATCTCTGGATTCGATACACACATAAGAAGCAAAATGTAACTGTTGTTGTTATTTATTACAAAAGTTTAGTTTATTGTTCCATCTTAGCTAATAAAGTTACATTTAAAATAATATATAGTTTCCGACTTTGATATAAAATGTGTTTATTAAAAAAGGATTTAATTATCTATTATAATACAATTTATAAAGAGTATATTAACTCAGAATGTTCAGAATTCATTCATCCTAAGTTCCTCCGTAACCTCTATCATAATCAAACTAACTTCAATTAGAGTAACCCCCAGAAGTTATCCAACAAAACCGCAAATTTCCACAAATTCGACCTCTAGGTTATCAAGTGGAATGACAATAATTTTAATAATTGTTGTGAACCTGAATCTAACTTATGAAATATGCGAATGATGGCAAAGTTTGAAGACCTGGGAAATAACTCGCAGTTCTCTCTCGTCGTAAGAAATTACACTGGAAGTTAGTAAATGAGTTTACGTTACTCTTGGGCTGAAGCTACGCGTACAAAAAGCCATTCGTCTGATTCCTAACAAGTTTAATGGAATGTTTCGCTACAGTCTCTCCGCGCAAATGCCTGAATAAGACAGTATATTTTGCGAATTTACATATATTCCTCGGCACTTTTCATTCTATCTTTGCAGAAGTTGAGAGTTTTCTGCAGGAAGTCTGCGTGAAAATTTCAAACTAAACAATGGAATTCTTAATTTGGGGGGCGATGCATCTTCTGGGGTTTTCTTGAATACTAACAACAAAAACTGAGGACAATCAGATATAAAACAACCTTACATAAATATGGATTAAGTTTCTAAGGGACGTATCGAGTGAATTTAAATCAACCAAAACAAGGGCTTTATTAGAGATATTTTGCTTTGGTGCCAGAAAACATCAGTTGCATTTCTTGATATTTATTTTCATGTAAATATTTTTATTTATTTTTAATTCGTTGGCACGTTTTTTTTATGTATGCCAGTTATTATTGGCAATTTGATGATATAAACGGCATTGTATTAAGGAATGTTACAAAAAGGTACCATATATTTTTTTTGACGTGAGATTTACGGTTTTCCAGAAAATCAGATAAAACAGTAATTATGCGACTACACTTCAATGAATTTCAATGAATCTACACTGTTTTCTCTATAAACGCCATTCAATTTGAATATTTTAAATTCAATTCTACAAAGAGATGTTCCAGCTTGATTCCATAATTTTTCATAACGTAAAATATGTCGTTTTTCAGAAAATCGGAAAATTATTCGCAAAAAATGAAATTATAGGTATACCGTGTGATTTAAACAATAGAAAAATAGAAACAGTCAGTTGGGTTGAGAGGATTAATACTATTAATACATCGTGAGGAGTTGAATTATAGTTGTACAGGATGGTTCAGAAAATGGCAAATAATTTATATTCGGTGACTAATGCACACAAACATATACAGGGTGGTTTCAATATAGAGTGAATTAGAGTTACGGTTATAGAAAATGGTCCAAATAATAAAACGAATAAAAAAGTTAAATACCTGGAAAATGAAACAAAAAATACAAATTAGAGATAGTGAGAAAAAGAGACGGGGAGAGATAAGAATACGTTAAAATAATCAAAAGAATCATATAAAAAAGAGAATATATGACAGAAGATAGTGATTTATGGCACACGGTTTCTAACCGGTTTATATTTTACGCCAATTGAAGTCGGTTCTTTTTTAAATATAAATTATTCATATAATAATATCACTTGTTTGAACCTTAATTTAAAATCCTAAAAAATTAATTATTAAGAAAACATACTGCATGCAACAAAGAAATACCATCGTTCTTCTTAACAAAGTATTGACCAGGTACGAGTTAGTATCTTATAAAGAAGATTGCTTCGTCGGTTTATGGAATATGTCCCAGGTAAAAGCAATATTCGAATCGGTAAGAGATACAGGGTGGCTTAAATGAGAAAATACAAATAACTTGAGGGGTTTTCCAAATATCGAAACAAAAAAAAACAAATAATTGTGGAAAACTGCCTTAGATTTACTGGCCTGTAAACAAGTTTGATAAAATTCCGTAGTTTTGTGTCAGCGACAATCGATTGATGTTAACGAATTTTTGCTAGGCCCTCTAGATTTTTGTAACCATAGTCATCCTTGTTATTTCTTATTGCCGCCATAACAGCCCTCTGGATAAGAGAAAATGTAAATTATTTAAAAAAATAGTTTCTCACTTAGTTGGCTGTGAAACAAAATGCCGTGTATGTTATAGCTAAGTATCTCTGTCAAAACTTTATTACCTATTTGGTACTAATTGTTAATAGTTTAATATTTTTTAAAATAAATGTGATGTAACTTAGTTTCTGAAGCATTTTTTAAATTAAATTAAATTGGAAATGTATTCAAATTGGGGGATTTATAATTGATTCATTTTGTGCCACAGGAACGCTAAATGAGCTCTAGAAATATCCTTTCAGCCACTTTGTATCTCTTGCCACGTAGTAGCTTTAACTGGGGCATATAGTATATCTAAAAATATTTAATACATTATAACAGGGAAACCTGATCTAACACTAATAATCATTTTCAGGGCGCCCATTAATAGTCATTAAAACACAAAGCTTAACAAACAAGTAATTTGAATAACTTAAGGTGTTAGTCTGAAGTTGGTAGACAATGTAACTCGTTCCTCGAAGTTTCATTGGACTTCCATCGTCTTGAAGTGGTTGATCTCATAACATTTCAATAGCTGTGTATCTGCTATCTTCATCAGGTGAATGTTAGAAAATTCAGAGTATCGGTCGAATTAATATTATACCCTTAACCGGTCATGCATCGCCGGTCATGGTCATTGGGTCTTATCTGGTCCAATCAGCGTCGTCGTACCTGGAGCTTGGTTGCCGCTGATGCGTAGCGGTAGAGGCCGAAGAAGAGCTCTCCAAATATTTTTAATTTGGACGCTGGGCTCGCTAAATATATTTTCGTTCGAGATTATATATGCCGTCTCTATGAATTTTCTTTTGTACCAGTGCTCCTCCTTGTGAATTGCTCTAGCTTGGTCCCAGTTGATATTATGGTGTTCGGTCCATGCGTGATTAGCTAACCCAGACTTCGTTACCTCTGCCCTTTGAGTAGCTGTGCGGTGTTCCTTAATCCTGGTGTCCAGCTGTCGCTTTTTCTCTCCAATGTAAATATTGCCACATTCACACGGTATGCTGTATATACAGTTATTTGGTATTGCTGGTGCGTCGGGCCTCGTTCTTGTTATCATGCTCCTCAAGGTGTCGTTGCTTTTGAAGATAATTCTGATTCCATAGCTGTGTGCAATTCTTCTAAGTTTCTCCGACAGGCCTTTAGTATACGGTAATAGTAGAGTTGCTACCGTGGTGTCCTCTTCCTGCCTAGTTGGTTTGTCCAGCTCTTCAAACGCCTTGGTAATGATCGTTTCCGGATATCCATTCGCCAAAAGGTCTTCTCTAAGTTTCACTTGTTCTTCTTTGAGGGCTTCTGGTGCGCTGCAGATATTTTTGGCTCTATGGATTAGTGTTTTGATGATGCCAGTTTTCGTTGATGATGGGTGGTTGGAATTGTAGTGAAGGTATAATCCTGTATGCGTAGCCTTCCTGTAGACTGTTGTTTGGATTCCCGTCCTTGTCCTTTGACACTTTACATCAAGGAATGGTAGGCACCCACTCTCTTCCATCTCCATGGTGAATCTAATGGATGGTTGGGATTGGTTTAGGTGCTCCAGGAATGCCTGTAGTTCTGTCTCTCCAGGTTGCCAAATAATAAAGGTGTCATCGAATACCTCAACCATAGCTTAGGCTGCTTCTCGAAACTACTCAGTGTATGTTCTTCGAACCATTCCATGTAGATGTTGGCGATGGTTGGTGATAACGGGGAATCCATCTTCTTGCATGAAGAGCCGGTCCTTCTCCTGAAAGTAGCAGTTCTTGAGGCATCCCAGGGAAACAAGCACAGAAGATACTTGACAAGGCCACCCATGCTTTAGTGAGGTCAGAAATCAACCATAATCGTTGGAAGAAATCCCAACTTCTGCAGGACGCAGAAGAAAGGTTTCAAGAAATCAGAAGATGCACACACGAGGAGAACCACATGCCGATTTTTGGCTTTGATTCAAAAACACTGTGACAACATCAGACGATTCGGACAAAAGGTGTACACTGATAAACTTAACAAACTTACCAGGAAGTAGTTGCCGAGGGATAAGACCAAGAGGAAAACAATGGTGAACTTGTCATCCAGAGATATCACATCAGTCGAGGAAACATTGCTTTCTAAGGGGCTAAATTACGCTGTAGCTCCAAAAAAGATGCCAGTACTAGATATCATCAGTTCCGTGGAGTCAGCAATAGGCAGCAAAGAGACAACGCAACTGGAGGAATTCCGATGGAAAGTCAGAACCGCAATTGAGAAAACACAACACATCAACCAACACATCAACGAATCCGAAAGGAGAATCCTAAAAACACTTAAGGACGACAGATCGATCATCATTCTACCAGCTAACAAAGGAAATGCCACCATCTTGATGGACAGAACGGAATACAACAAGAAAATCGACGAAGTACTGTCGAAGGGAAAATGCAAGCCACTGCCTACTGATCCAACATCCAAAATAGAACGGAAAACTTACAACACTCTCAGAGATAATGCTGAATACATTCTACCCGAGACAAGGAGAAAATTGACGCCACATCACAGCAAACCACCACATCTTTAAGGACTACCCAATATACACAAGGCTGGAGTACCTCTCAGACCGATTACAAGTTCGCGCAACTCACCAACAGCAGCACTATCGAAATTTCTTCTGCCAATCATCCAACTTTTGGAGGACAAAACATCATCGCACGTCAAGGACTCAAAGCACTTTGTCGAAATCATCGGATCCATGGAACTTGGGCCAGAATATCGCTTAGTAAGTTTCGACGTTGAAAATCTTTTCACGAACGTACACTAGACGAATCTCTCAACATAGTGAGAAAGAAACTTACTAAAGACGAAACCCTAATGGAAAGGACGGAGCTGCCAATAGACTCAATCATGGACTTGCTTGAATGTTGCCTCAAGAACTACTACTCTTAGGAGAAGGACCGGTTCTTCATGCAAGAAGATGAATTGCCTATGGGTTCCCCGTTATCACCAACCATCGCCAACATCTACATGGAATGGTTCGAAGAACATGCACTGAGTAGTTTCGAGAAGCAGCCTAAGCTATGGTTGAGGTATGTCGATGACACCTTTATTATTTGGCAACATGGAGAAACAGAACTACAGGCATTCCTGGAGCACCTGAAGCAATCCCAACCATCCATTAGATTCACCATGGAGATGGAAGAGAGTGGGTGCCTACCATTTCTTGATGTAAAGTGTCAAAGGACAAGGACGGGAATCCAAACAACAGTCTACAGGAAGGCTACGCATACAGGATTATACCTTCATTACAATTCCAACCACCCATCATCAACGAAAACTGGCATCATCAAAACACTAATCCATAGCGCCAAAAATATCTGCAGCACACAAGAAGCCCTCAAAAAGAACAAGTGAAACTTAGAGAAGACCTTTTGGCGAATGGATATCCGGAAACGATCATTACCAAGGCATTTGAAGAGCTGGACAAACCAACTAGGCAAGAAGAGGACACCACGGTAGCAACTCTACTATTACCGTATACTAAAGGCCTGTGGGAGAAACTTAGAAGAATTGCACACAGCTATGGAATCAGAATTATCTTCAAAAGCAACGACACCTTGAAGAGCATGATAACAAGAACGAGGCCCGATGCACCAGCAATACCAAATAACTGTCTATACAGCATACCGTGTGAATGTGGCAATATTTACATAATAATAATACATACATAATATCAACTGGGACCAAGCTAGATCAATTCACAAGGAGGAGCACTGGTACAAAATAAAAAATAAATACATAGTGACGGCATATATAATCTCGAACGAAAATATAATTAGCGAGCCCAGCGTCCAAATTAAAAATATTTGGAGAGCTCTTCTTCGGTCTCTGACGCTACGCATCACCGGCAACCAACCTCCAGGTACGACCACGCTGATTGGACCAGATAAGACCCAATGACCATGACCGGCCACGCATGACCGGTGAAGGGTATAATATTAATACGACCGATACTCTGAATTTCCTATCATTCACCTGATGACGATAGCAGATACACAGCTATTGTGAGATCAACCACTTCAAGACGATGGAAGTCCAAGGAAACTTCGAGGATTGAATAACTTAAATTTATTAATAAGACAGTATGTTACTAGTAAAACTCTATTAATAAGACAGTATTTTACTAGTAAAACTCTAAGTCTATATAAACAAACATTGTATGGTATGGTTGTGCTGTTGTGGTGTGTTTAAATTTAAAATTGAAAACCAATTTACTTGTTCGCGAACAAGAAGTGACCAAATTTACAATTTCAGTGGTATTTATAATATTAGGTAGCTACAACATTGTCAAAGATCTTTGATAGAGTTTTTTATAAAAGACTTTATCAAATATTTAATATGAATGTCAGAACAAATTTCATTAAATGACATATTACACTTACATATTTTATCAAATATTCCTAATGGAGAATGTACTGTAATTGTATGGTTGTGCTGCTGTGGTGTGTTTTTATTGTTATAATATGTTTTAAAAAGATAAAGGTAATGTGCTCCTAGAGAGGTATAGTGCATCTGTAGTCTGCCTGATAACCAAAAACTTATTAGCAGTTTAACGTAAATGTTAATTTTAGTATTGTTATTGGATAAGCGATTGTAATCTATTTTAAACGTTTTATTTGCTGCAAACAATTGCAAGGACCCGGGCGTAGGTCATACCTCTTAGAAGACCCAGACAACTACCTTGGTATGGCATAATATATATTTTTGAATGGATGTTGAATGTGTTAACTATTAAAAAAAATGTACAAATGAAAAGTTTTTATTAGTACAGAAGGTAGATTATTTTGTTTGTGGACAACAGGGCGTATTATCTTTTATATATAGCTGTAATATGATTTATAGCTCACTATTTAACAACACACAATATTAGTTTAATTTTTTAATATTTCTTAACTTATCAGCCCCTCGAGTTTTCTTTAATAGTCTTTTTACTTCCACACAATGACACTACCAATTTTCATCGTAGGTAGTTAACCTCTTGTTTCTATTTTATCTATAACATTATACAAAATCAACTTACTTCATAAACAAAAAATAAATTTTTTGCTGTAGAATTCGACAATAAACTTGACATTCATTCTTTTTCACTGACAATTAAGGTCAAAAATCTTTTGTAATAGACAGGACGACACGTAAAATGTGATCAACTATATGTGACAAAGAAATATTTTATAAAAGGTAAGGTATTACACTATCAAATATCTTTAAAAAAGTTATTTTATCACATATTTTATAAAAACGGCCTTACAAAAAATCAAAGGTTTGCGAAAGAAAATCTCATAGTGCCGGTGCTCTTACAAGTGTTAAATAAAACACATGTCACTTTGTTCTCAATTTCTTGATTACTTTTAAAATAAGACCTTGGTTAGTTAACTTTAACTTTGAATATAAAACAATAAAGGCTTTATTTTAATAAGAAGCATCATCTGTTTCATTTATCAGAAAACTGTTTCAAAAGTGTTTATGATTTACGCGTTTTAAGTTCACGACTCTTTAAAAGTTATATTCAACACTTTTCGATTAAGATTTTTATTGAGTTTATGTCTCTTCCAGTATTGGAATTACGTTCTTGCACTTAAAGGTACTCAACTGTTCCTGAAGTCTAATGACGAAACTTCCACCATGTTTCCAATGTTTGATACTTTTATGTCATCACAATGTTGCTTATATAGCCGAGTTTTTTTATATTATTTATTACTAGGTAATAAATTGAAAGTTAACTTAAAACCTTCTGTTTATCTTCCTTATTATAGCCTTAATGATTAAAAAAAATTATGGGAAGGTCGACTGGGTTGGTTATAAATGAATCCAAGAACTAGAAGCGAAAATAAAATCATTACATTATTGTCTAGTATGGGGTGTATTTGTAGAACTTTTGAAGTGAAAAGTAAATAAACTAACAAAGTTTATCGGTGAGTTTGGACCAATTGAAAGTGACCGATTTAAGAAAAGAACTGAAGTAAAATGATTTAGAAATTAGTGTGATGAAAAGTGCATTAATACAACGTCTATGAAATGCCCAAATAGGTAAAGGTAATAATCCCGATACATATTTGTTTGAAGTTTCTGGTCATTGAGACATAAATTCTAAAACCCTGGAAGACAGATTACTAGAAACTTCTAAAACCTTGAAAGAAACCTTAGAATCCCAGGTCGATAATTCTAAAACCCTGAAGGTAGATTACTAGAAAATTCTAAAACCTTGGAAAAATCCTTAGAAGCTCAGTTAATGGTAATTTCTAAATCACTAGATGAAAATTTGAAAAGCATGCTACAGAAAAATTTAGAAATTCTGGAAGAGAAAATGGTCGAGAATGAAGCTGTGATCGAAGAGCTGAAACAGACGACAGTCAAAAATGAAACGCTGATAGAAGAGTTAAAACAGACAATGTTGGGTGAGATCAGCAAAATAAAAGAACAGGTAGTCACAATATAAACGGGAGAAACACAAACAAAAACCGAAAGCAGAAACAGTCTAGAAGTAGTGGATTCGAAAATTGGCCTCGAGGGGACAAGACACAAAATGAAACCTCCCAATTCGATGAAAAATCGTCATGGACTAATTATCAGCGCCATTTAGAGGCTGCAGCAAAGCTAAACGGATGGTCGGCAGAGAAGAAGGCAGTAAGATTAAACCTCGCTTTAAAAGGCGACGCTACATATATTTTGCAAATGTTGAATACCTCTGAACAAGTAGACTACGAACAACTGGTCAAACATTTAGAACTGAGGTATCGCCAGACAGATTTGGAGCACGCCTACCACTCCCAATTGAAAAATCGCCACCAGAGATCAAATGAATCACTACAAGAGTCTGAAGCCGATATTGCCCCTCTGGTTCGCCTTGCCTATCTAGTCACACCGAAAAATGTTATGAAAAGGTTAGCAGTGTTTTTGGCTGGACTTCGTGACCACGAAGCTAGACAAGGTTTAACCTACCGACCTACTCAATAAGTGAATGTACTGTACAGAGAACTAGATGATGACGGAAATGATAAAGCATGTGTAAGAAAGATTGTAGAGAAAGTCCCTACCGAAAATAGACAACTCAGAAGTTGGAAGTACGGTAAGGTAGGATACATGAGAAGTCGTTGAAGAAAGAGCAACAGAGTCCCGACTTCCTCGTTGGAAAACTAAAGAAGGTCGATGTGAAGGCTAAAGGGGCCGTTGTCGACGTGTTGTCAATAAGCCCCAACTTTCAACACATATGTCGCTTCGCAAAACAACCACGTTAACAGTGTCTTGGTAGGTGGTCTTTTTAATAAGAAGCAATGTGCAATGATGCTAGGTACAGGTGCGACAAAAACAGGAGTAAAGCCCACCACTGTTTTAGACGAGACAATGATAAACCTAATAAAATGGCAGCTGCGAACAGCGGCAGGAGAACCAGCTAAGGTCCAAGATGAAATAGAGGTTGAAATGGTCTTAGGAAATACAACAATATACCGGCATTAGTGGCGGACATCGAAGAAGAAGTCATCACTGGAATGGATGTCATGAGCTCCAAGGGATTCAAGTTAAATTTTAAAAATGAAATTCTGCGAGTGAATGACGAAGAAGTGATGCTTCATGGTAAAGACGGCATAATGCTTCGAACAATCTTAGCGGAGGATGTAAATGTCCCGGAAAGAGCTGAAATTATTGTAGATGCTTGCCTAGGGAGGAAAGCTAAAGCTGGAAAGGTAATGATGTTTGATACCGAACTTAACGACGGAAATGTAGGCAGAGGAATCGCACTGTGAAAGACTTTGTTTTGTGCCAAGGAGATTGTGCCGGTAAGAGTAATGAGCATGAATCATCACTCGGTTGCGTTAAAGATAGGAGCAATTCTGGGGCACTGTTCAACAGTATCGTCTGCAGTCAGAAACACACAACATACAGCAATACCACCAGGTAAATTATCTGAGGAACTGGAAAGAGATGACAGATTCGTAAAGTCATTTAAAGGACATCGTTAGAAAATACCGGGATATTTTCGACGCACTGTGGGCCAGAAATCCCCTGAACATTGAAAAAGGTACTTTTCTGCAAGGAAGACGCATGAATGTTTCTTATCCTAATAACGGTTAAGTGGACCATGAAGCATCAAAAACAAACGAAATATTTCTATCAGCTATCGTGTTGACACAGGCTAGTTTGGCAAACATTAGTAAATTTAATTCTTATGGATTAACTTGTTTTGTTTAAACCAATTGCTCAAGTTAAAGACGATATGGTTCAATGTAGACTGAGTGTTTGATATTTGCTATGCATGTTTCAGATGCAGGTAAGTTTAAAGTTGTAGAGATTTTTTTATGAAGGTACGGGAAATAACTAATATTTAGTATATGCGTATAAATGCAAAATTTAAATGTTACGTTGATATAACATAAGAGATATCTCAAAAGCTTCATTGAGCTACACGTGTTTGTTAATGCTGTTAAGTTCTTCAGTTCTTAGGCTTTATTATCAAACACATAACTTTTGTCGATTTAGGAGAAAAGTATTTATAGGGTTTGGATTCCCAACCACATTTCACACTTTTCTATTACTAATTGATGCAAAACATCAAATATCGTATACACACATAATTATGGTCAACAAAGTAGTGGGACTCAAAATGTCATAAAAGTGTTATAAATCCTTAACTTGAAAATACATTTAACTTTATGCAAGAAAAAGATGGATTATATGCAAAGCGTCTTTGATAAGCTTGTTCTCGGGCCTCACTAAAGTTGACCATATTTAAAATATAATTAGGCTTAGAATTAATAAAAAATTGAACAAAATTTTGTCAATTTAATATTTTGGGCATATTTTTTTAAATTTAATTTGGCTAGGGAGGTTTTAATTTTTAAAAACTAATTGGGCCTATCTATAGCTTTTGTAAAAGTTATTTCAACATGTCATCAGACATTCTACAATCAGCACGCAACAAAGAGTGTAGGAAATATAGGGAATGCCAATCCCGAAAGTTTAATAGAGTTGCCCCAAATATTGATGTTCTTAGTAACATGCTTGTTTTATCTGATCCAAAAATTACTAGTTTAAGGGAAAAATTTACAAATAAAGAATTTGCCTAGAGACATTAAACTTATTCCAGCCAACTAAAATTAATGCCTTGTTTTGATTTAGAATAAGAATATTGAATAACTAACGATATCCTTATTTTATTATTATTACTAATTGAAGCGGTTATTTATCTCTATACTTGTTATTCCGCAATTATTAAGATATAGCCTTTTCAATATTTTTTTCTGAAAACTCAGCTTTCTTATACTTACATCAATCACTTTCAGTTTTTATTTTTTTTATATTTTTTATCAGTGTTTTAAGACAGTGGCGTATACTGGAGGGGGAGGGACTCGATAATCGAAAATTGATTAGGATATTTTTTAAATAATTGCATAGCAAAAATCGTAAAATCGTTTTTCGGCGAGAAAAAATTAAAAAAAAAACGGTAACTTGTGTTGCTTTTATATTTGCTCGGGTTTTGAAAAAGATATTTTTCTATTTATTATTTGTATTATTAATTATTTTAAAAATTTCAGAACTGGAGGGGATTAACCTCCCTCCTCAGGTCCCTGGTACACCACTGTTTTGAGACTATAAAATGTTAAGAGGAACAACAAGGTTTTCCTCACTATTTTTTGCAAACATTTTAAAAACCATTTTGTCTTTATTTAAAATGTTAATTTGTTTCGAAACATAAGTCCTCAAAACTTTCTGGAAAAAATTAACTAATCCAATTTTTATCTATTTTTGACATTGCGATCATATTCCTCTAATAAAAATACAACATCTTCAGTAAGTTTTACAAGTTTGCCTTCTGGAGTAAAGCTTTCGAAATAGCACCAACTAATCCCCAATTTAATACCACAATCTGATGTTATCGGATATGCGGCGTCATTTAAGTTGTCTACAAGTCCATTTAACTTATTAGGGTTCCGTATATACAGTATACAGATACCCTTATATCACTCCGGATTTCTTCCTCTTTCACATTACAGCAATTTTCTCCTAAACTACTGGACCGAAAAGGTTTAAATTTGGTATCAGTGTATAATTTGGTAACCCGATCAGGAGTACATATCGTAAATGAAGACATTTTCATTTTAGGGGTACTTCTGGGGGGAAATCTGAAAAAAACGATTCTTTTCCCCCTTATCGCAAAAACTATAACAAGTAAAATTTTGATAAAAACTGGAGATATAGGGCCTCACATGAACTTTACCGGAAAAATAAGGACAAACCTCTACTATTAATTTTGGGGGAGGGGGAAATTACAGAATTAAATGGAAAATATAAAATTAAAATTGTTTCTAAGGCATAATGTAATATATCAAATGAAAGGGCTAATTATGACGAAAACAAATATATTTTTTTCATATTTTTAAAATAAATTATTAACAAAAATATGAAAAAAATTACCCGTTCCCTCTACTTTATCTCCCTAACTATAAACCGTAAAATTTTGAAAAAATTAGAGAAATAGTGCCTCACCTGAATTTTACCGGAAAAATAAGGAGAATACTATTAATGTTGGGTGGCACATTACAGAATTAAATGGAAAATATAAAATTAAAGTTGTCTCTAACGCATCACGTAAAGTATCAAATCAATGAGCTCGTTATGAACTAATTCAAACATTTTTTTTCATAGTTTTTAAATAAATTATTTAAAAGATATTAACAGAAATATAAGGAAAAGTACCCATTCCCCTCTTTATCTCCAAAACTATAAGACGTAAAAATTTTTAATTTAAAAAAAAATTGGGATTATAGGACCTCACCTGAACTTTACTGAAAAAATAAAAAAACCCTAGTATTAATTTTAGGGGGCAAATAAAACATAAAATTAAAATTATTTCTAACGCATCATGTAATATATCAATACAAAGGGCTTATTATCACGAATACAAATATATTTTTTTTTTCATATTTTTGAAATTAATATTTTAAAATATATTAACAAAGATATAAAAAATACCCATTCCCCCCTTTATTCGTTAAACTATAACACGTACATTTTTTTATTTAGAGGAAAAATACGAAGAAATCCCTAATATGAATTTTGGGAGTCATTATAGAAATAAACGGAAAATAAAAAAAATTAACGCATCATGTAATACATCAAATACAGGGCTCATTACGAGGAATACAAATATATATATATATATATATATATATATATATATATATATATATATATATATATATTCATATTTTTAAAATAAACAATTATACAAGATGTTAACAAAAAACAAAAAAATATAAAAATTCTCATTTCCCCCTTTGTTTCCGAAACCATACTACCTAAAATTTTGAAAATAATTAGGGGTACTGGGGCTCACTTGAAATTTATAAGAATAATTAGTAGAGAACCGCAATATTAATTTTTAGAATTAAATGGAAAATAAAAATTTAATTTTCAAAAGCATCATGTAATTTATCAAATAAATTATCATTATCTTAACATCGACTTAATTCCCACTTTAGAAACTACAGTATCTAAAATTTTGAAAAATATATTTTATTAGTATTTTTAAATAATTTGTCAAAAAGATTTAATAATTTATAATTTAAGACTTGACCTATTTTCCCCTTTATCTTCCAATTTACAGAGCTTAAAATTCAGGCAGTAGATTATAAAAGGCTTCCCTGAAAGTTTATTAGTAAAATAAAACTCTAATGTTAATTTTGTGGGCCAACTTAGAATATTAAATACATATTTTTATAAAAATCAGGTGAATCATGTAGCAAAAATAAAAATCTATGTGTGGAAAATAAATGTGTATTTTTTTATAAATTTAAAGCGCTTTCTTGTTGATTGATGTTAGAGTAAATATAAGAAAATGGACTCATTACATTCTTGTCTGAAACTGGAATATTAGAAAAAGATATACTTTGATTCACCTACATTGTATCAAATCAAATCTTGAAGGTAGTACGGAACCCTTAGTATACGAGTCCAACTCGCACTTGTTAAATATTTGTTGTTATGTATTTGTGAAATAAAATAATTTTCATTTTTTATTGTTAATTTTTGTAATAAGTTGTTGATAGGTGTAGAACATTGTACATAAATTATGTCTAGAATTTTCTGGAGAATCCAAAAAGTAAATAATATACAGTGACTTGCATTTAAAATAAGAAAGTTTGTATTGGCCACTCTCATATGTCACACCCTACATAATATTTTTTGTTAAAAAAGGCGCATTTAAAAATACAAATCGACGTGTCCAAGCGTTTTTCTCTGCAAGCTCTCCGTTATTTGCTATCGAAATTAGTGGATTTGGTGGTTCCACACTGTATAAAAACACTATAATTAAAGAAAGTTACATCAAAATCGGTAAATTAATAATGATTTTACAGGTGCGGCACTTGTTAAAATCTATGTACAAAATTCGACTTCTCCTAAAATATCGAAAAACAGTTTAAGAATATCAAACAAAATCATAGAGGTAATTCTTGGAGGCATAGTAGAAAATAAAAACGGAACTCGTATTATGTGAGTCCAACTCGTACTTCTCCAATTTTTTATTGTGCCAGCGAATTCCCAAGCCTTATTATAGATCTAAGATATTTACTTCCCAGTGCCTCAAATTTCGGTTTCTCTTAATCTATATATAAACAGGCAAAGACAAACCGGTAAGGTAACCATTTTTTCCTCTTTCTCTCAACCGATTTTCTTTATTTTTGTTTTGTTTAGTAGCGACTGAGGACCTTCAGTACAGAATGCTAAAATTTATTTATAATATTGGTTCATTCATTAAATAAAACATAATAAGAAAACTTTATTTACATCCATACTGTCAATGCCAAACAGATAACAGTAACAGTGTCGCCATATTGCTTGGAGAAAAAATCGTAGATGGATTGACTCGAATGTGAAAGACGAATTAAATTAAACTAAAAAGTAACAAATTTTGGACCCGTTCCTAAAGTTATTCTACATCGTCATGCTATTGAAATAGAACTCAGCAAAATTCGTAGTATATAATAATCGCCATTCAATGGGCTCTCGCAAGTTTGAAACTTTCATTGCTTTGTAAATATGGTTTGTCATGTAAAATAAGAATTATGTTGCAATTGATTAATTTATTTCTGATAATATTTTATTAATTTTAATATTATAGTTTCAATTTAAATATTCTTTTACTCTTTACCGTATAAATTTCATATAATTTGAATGAGATTACAAAAAATGTGAATTAATGTACTGATTGTAATATTCAATACTAAAAGTTAGATATGGCAGCCCTGCTCATGGCTCTTTTTGAAGAATATTGTTTGGTGTGAGATTATTATAGCAATATGGTAGAGGTAAGTTGTACATTCAACGTCGAAAGTTTAAGATTTCAGCTTCATTCACTGCGAAAAGTTTTTCACAAATGTGAGTATTAGATATTATTTATCATTAATTAACAGCAGATGCTTATATTTCTTTATATTTTCCAAACAAAACAGAAATAGTTATTGCTTATTATGTGTTTCATTTAAGTTAATGAAATTATATTGAATTTTAAGATTTTGGTTGAAGGTTTATTAATATGTACTTATGTTTTGTAGTTATTTGGAATGTAATAGTAGATATAACACCTTCATACTCACTTTTGAGGTAGTTGATTTCATTTTCTGCTTACCAGCTGAAATCGTTAACTGTGAAATGCTAGAATAAATGTCCTATTTTGTTTAACTTCTTACTTTAGGACTCTTTAAATCTTTCAGTCTCAAATAAAAAAATATTTTTGAAAAATGTAGGTATTAGCTAATGTTTTAAATATTAGATTTAAAATTAATTTATTATTTAATATAATGTTCATATTTTTAAAGGGATGTATTTATTTGTGTCAAAAATTATAACTAAATATTTGAATATATTTAAAGGCCGAATCTTTCAATTATTTTTAGTTAGGGAATCATTAGTTACTGTTTTGTGTTTATGTATATTATCTAATAATCAATTTATTATATATTACATGGTTCCATTCTTGCAAAATCCTGGTTTTATTTCAAGGTAACTGACTTTTAAATAAAATAATCATTAACTTTGTAACGATGTGTATTTAAAAATAAATAAATTCAATGCATTTACAGATTTGTTATGGTAAGTTAAGTAGATACGTCTATTTTACAAAGTAATATATTTCAATGAACAGATTTTTCCTTGGAAAACGGTCAAACTACTTAGTAATTACAAGCGTTACCTGCTGTCAAGTAATGTGAAGACCATCTTTGATAGTTCAGCATCACGCGTTGTTTAGTTTTCGGTAGTAAAATAGTCAAAGTAGTAGATCAGTATTGGATATTCGGACAAGTAGCAGTACCTAACTTTCGTTTAAATTATTCTGTAAGTTTTTGTTTTAATTATGTTATTACTATATTATTTTCACAATCTTCCGAAGGTGTGGTGCGACAATTTGACAATCAGTGGTCAACAGAAAATATATTAAAGATTGTAGTTTTTATAAGGTTGTTGGACATATATATTTTTTATTTTATATATTATTTTTATTTTATGAATTTTAGGTAAGTGCAATCCAAAATTATTTGCAAAACCTATATTTGATTAAATTCTCATATATTTTTTTATTTCAAGAGATTTGTCAATATGAGATGAACGATTTGGGGGGGGGACTTCTCCGGTTTTTCTCCACTTTATTTCTGATAGACAAATTTTTGACAAACGAAATTCAATAATATAGGGTCGAATTTCGAGCATTGGGAGACCACTAGTATATGTAATAGGTTGTTTTTAAATATCTTCCATGAAGATAGTGTTACATAAATGAATTCCAATAACTTTATTATCTGAAATACAGATGGTTTGAACCTCTCGAAAATAACATATTCTGCGTTAAAGCCCCTAACATTAAAATTTATCGAAAACTGATAAATGGGAACAACTTTTTTGTTAAGATCTGGTTTCCACGCGATGTTGTCTTTTCACTGTTTTCATTCACGAATTAGTTTTTAACATCACTTTTGATTGCCAATTTAAATAAAAGATCTTCCGGTTTTTGCGCCTGGTTTCAAATTCCATTACGGTCTGTACGTTCTCAATTTACTTCATTATTGGTGCGCGTTCTACTAAACGCAAAAATCGTTTCGACTCAATTATTTAGCGTGGTATGGCAGGGCTTTTCTTGTTGATTGAAAGCGTTTAAAATATACATATTTCTGTGACAGTTTGCGGTTTTGCCTTGATGCAGGTTATTCATCAACGGCTTTGAATAATACAAAAATAATGTAAAGATTTAGAGGTCGATTTGAATTCGTTATTTGTATACAAATATGTATATATATATATATATATATATATATATATATATATATATATATATATATATATATATATATATGTTATATAAGTTATATACCGGGTGGGCCATTTTAATCTATGCATCCCAATTGTTTCGTTCCTGAGCATATTATGAAAAAAGAGTTTATACAGAACTTGTTCAAGTCGAAGACACCTTTGGGTGCAATTAATTTTCACAGTGAACTTAATTTTCTACACCGAATTCGGGAAAAGCCGGAAATTTTAAGTCTGAGGTGATATAGATACAATTTTTTGTGAGAATATAACCTTGAGATAAGAAATATATTAAACTATAGATTTTTTCATTTTACCAATATTTTTGGTAGAACAAGTGTACAGAGATTGTTTTCTGCTCTTACTCCATGTTAAATACCTTATCAGGGCAAAAAATAAATGAAATCAGCAGTAATTATTACATATTGTAAAAACATCTTAATTGATTTATCCAAAAAAGAAGAAAATTTATTTAAAAATATTTTTTTCTATTACTGTGATGCGATAATTATCACTCAGGTGCCTGTGTCATTTTTATTTAGTCGAAATAACCTTTTGAAGGTCACAAAAAATTGCACCAAAAGATGTCCCTCTTCGCCTTGAATAAGTTTTGTATAAACTTTTTTCTATACCATGCTTAGGAACGAAGCAATTTGGGTGCATGTATTAAAATTGCCCACACTGTATGTATATATATATACATATATATATGTATATATATATATATATATATATATATATATAATATATTATATGTCAGGTGGTCCCGGGAATTCACCCGCGTAGTTGATAACTGATCCCTGCCGGGATCGATGGTAAGATAACGACGTTTCGGCAGAGTCACTCTGCCCTCTTCAGGTCGGTTCGCATAATTCTCGTAGCCTTCTGCTTTCGCTTCTAGTTACTCGAATACATTATTCGAGTAACTAGAAGCGAAAGCAGAAGGAACGAAACCACCTAACACATTTAGTGCCCGCGAAAACTTAAAAACAAATATATATGTTATATCACACTTTCAAAATTTCTCTTTTTAAAAAAAGATTTTATTTATAGTTGCACAATACTTTTAATAAAAATAATAACTTGAAAATAACAATGAAAATAATAAAACTTTATATAACAATTAAAAAGACAAAATGAGTGTTAAACTAAACTAGACAGAACTGTAAGTAATAATGAATGCTGTTACAATGAAAAAGTATAATTTATAAACTAAGAACGCTGACTAAGGTGTCGCAGCGCTTGCAGTTCTCACGGATGTTCGTCTGCGGGTAACTGGAGACGACACGTGTTATGCTGACTCAGCTTGAGAACTGTTGCTAGGTTGTTTCATATAAGTCGATGGGATAACTTATATAACAACTCCCATCCATATATATATATATATATATATATATAATATATATATATATGTAGCTCTCTTGATGGTCCGGGTGTTCGTCCGTTGAAAGTTTTGTCCCTGTAAAGGAACGGTCGCCTATACGTATCAGATGGCCCCCGGGAACCCATCCGCGCAGCTGATAACCGATCCCTGCCGGGATCGATGGTAAAATGACGGCGTTTCGGCAGAGTCACACCTGCCCTCTTCAGGTCGGTTCGCATAATTCTCGTAGCCTTCTGCTTTCGCTTCTAGAGTGACTAGTGACCCTGCCAACTTTGTTTCAAATATATATATATATATATATAAATATATATATATATATATATTCAGATGTTTTCATAAGTACGAAATGTCACTGAAGGTTCACGGGATTCTCGTGAAATGTTTTAGTTGTCTCTGCAATATTTCGTAATGTAGCAGCGTAAAATGAAATGTTATAACAGTGTCCCTCTTTTTAATTCTGATCATCTCGGTCGGGAAGCCAATCGATCCCAATTAAAAACTTTAGTCTTAGCTCACGGATGCCGGCGAATATATTAGTCAACATCATTGATCCTCCTGACTACTTCTTATGTTCCATTCCAGGCTAATGTGAGCTTAGGAGACTTTATTGCTCTGAGTGTTGTACAGCTGCACACTATCTCTCAGAGATCATAGAGCGTCTTCATTCTATTGTTGGTTTCCAACATTTGCGTTAGGGCTAGTTCGTTTGTGGCTAGCATGCTTTGTTGGAGTTGGTTGGCATAATCGTTAACCTAAAGGGACAATTCCTCTGATGAGCCGAGGACTAAATCCCAAGGCAATCTCAGTTTCTTTAGGAATAGTCATACCTGTGCTGTTGTGTACGGCTGAGCAATAGGCCAATAAGAATAGGCGAATATGCATATCCCAACCCCGCTAATTATTGCTAGCGACTTTGAATAGATGCTGCTCAAATAGGACGCACCGATTTTATTGTTGCATTCTGCCCTCGGTCCAGGTCTTCGGGCCCTTACTAGCTGCACAGGTGCCACACTTTCTGCACCAACCTCTGACGTCTTCGCAATAAATTAACCAGTAATACCGCTGACGATTTTTTTCTAGAGTTTTCAAGACGGCTGGTATATTTTTCTTTGGGACTACCCGTTTCTCTGCCGTCATTGATTTCTTAAATTCTCTTTAACATTCACTTTTCTTATATTAGAGAGTCCATTTGTACCCACAATGACTTCAGGACGGTAAAGTTAGAAAAAGGTTGGTTCAATATCTGGATCAGCCAGTTGTTCCTGTACACATTGTTCTGTCGTCCAACTGCCTGCTTATTTAACAATTTTTTAGGAAACAATATCTCAAAATACGCCTTCTTAACCAGTCAAACTTTTTGATAATATTAACTTTGTAAAAGAAATACTTATCGTAGGGCTTTTGTAAAAATCTCTCCAAGAACTTATCTGCAGGTTTTCTAAAAAAAAAATCGGTGTACCCGTTTTTTAACGTTTAATAATTTGGCGCCATTAACTAGTGATAGCTTGGTACGTAGTATTTACACTGAAATACTGGAATTATGTTTATGTATTTTTTGTGCAAACATTGTGGTTGTTAACATGTTAGAGTTACTCTTACCAGTGAAAAACTTTCTTTTCTATAAAAAACATTATTTTAAACAACGAATAATTCCAATTGTTTTTCCATGGCATGTACCTTATGGGCTAAATTGTAGTTAGGATTTAAGCAAGATTTATTTCTTGAACTATTTCTTAATTATCTATGAGACCCCTACCTCAATAGGCCTATATAGAAATAATTCGGAACCGTCAACTACTCGAGTATTAATGTTGTTCTATTAATGTGGATATTTGTAATAGAAATGCTATGGAACCTTTGGTGTCACAAAGTAAAAACACAGTTTTGCACCCTAACATCAAACATTTATTTAAACACTCAACGCCGTTTCTATAACTCTAAGTTGTCATGAAGGAGTAAACCTGGAACCTGTTTCTTACAAAGATAATTAAGTTTCGGGAGTATGAGTATTTTAAAATTAAAATGGTCTATGGTGGCCGTCGGAACATGTCGAAACAAATGCAATTTCAAGCTATGCATTCTCATAGTCCTCTACTTTCTTATAATGTGTTAGTGTGGGCCTCCGGTTAGAAGTTTTCGCTTCCAAAATTGGATTAAAACAACTTCATTCCATATTTTAATGAACTGCTTTCTTTCACTAGTGTTTTCTTGCGAAAATTTCCTTTAAAACATATGAGTGTACTAACTATGCAGTGGGATATTTGACGAATCTATACTATTAATATATTAGTCAATTTGACATTTTCCTAGTTGAGCTGGAGTCATATGAAGTAACAGGAAGTGAAAATTGCACCTCCTGTGACTTGACCTCGATTTCTGGGTTCGCACAGAAAGTGCTTGAACCGAAATTTCTATTTCCGCAACATAATCACCAAATATAACATGTCTATTTTACTGCTGAAGTTTATCGTAGGGTTTATGGGTTTTCGGTTTTAACTTATGTGGATTGTGAATGTCCAACTAGACTCTCGGCTTAGACCAGAGCAATATGGAAGCTTTACATACTTATTGTTTTTTTTTATCAAATAAATGTTAATGTTTTAATATTTAGAATACGCATAAGTGTCATATTATATGTCAATAGACATCCTATAGAAATAATTAAGTTCTTCGCTTAATCGTGATGGTACTGAACAAGGCGGAATCTATTTTTATACAGACGTAAATACTCAACTAAAAACATCGAACGTGTTTCGTTTAACAGGAAAAAGCTTTTCATATGCTTGTCGGCTAAAATATCACCCGCCAGAGATGGTGATCGTTTTTTGGCAAATTGTTAAGCTATTAAATGGGGATAAATGGTCCCCAGGTAAATCGCTTTTGATGTGAGGGGTCTATCAATATTGATTTCCGTGAACTTCAACTGATATTTACGTAGAGTTTGATTAAAATGGGACAAAAAGGGAGTAGGGATATTTACACATGGCGTCTCCGGTTGATGAAAGAAATTTGTTTCGAAATTACTTTAAGGTTCAATGCACGCAATCTTGAATTCTCATTAGTCTTTCTAACAACGTAGCAAAAGTTATCGCGATTTTCATTACACCATGCTAAGAGGTAGAATATTTGTCAAAAGTTTAAATAGAATTTATTATGACTATCACCTAAAACAGCAGATGTTGTGTTTCTCAGATCTTTACTCAGAAATAAAATTTGTAAACATTTATAAATACACATCCGTATACTACCGAATGAAAAAAAGATCTTGCATTAAATAAGTTGTCCAAAACCCAAAAATAATAGCAAAATGCATATTTAATAAATAAATTAGGAAACATTTGATATCAATATTGGAACAACGAATCTTAAAGAAATACATTCCGAAATTAAACTGATAAGAGATTTAAACAATTTAATTATAGAAGTACAATAAATTACAGAAAAAAATAATGAACTGGATTAAAGACAAATTAATTGCACTAGAGTTGTGCTCTTAAAAATCACCGGAAACAATGGGATGCTTGCCAATTAAAATAGTGAATTGAATAATTTTCCATAAAACAATTTAAAGGTGAAACAGGGATAACACATTTTCAGCAGTGGAATGGGAGTTTTTAGAGATAAAAAGAGTTTTTTTAGCGTGATTTTCAAACTTTTTAAGGTTATTTAACAAAATATTTTATTTATCTGGAACTTTTCCAATAAACTATTTTCGACAGAAGGTCTACTTTTCCCAAAACATCGTCATCTGTTCACGTCCAATCGAATTTACCTCATTTATGTACAATTACTCCTATTTGTCCTATCATTTCTATAGCGTTTCCTAAATCATAGGTGTGGCGTCCTTACTTAACGTTTATGTACCAAAAACACTTAAAACGGTATATATTTGCAAACGTGTCGGGGTCTTGGTCATACCCTGTAGTCTATGGCTGTAAATAAACTATATGACATAAAGCACAATTCTAGAATGTACAATTAAATTTTTTGTCATTATTATGTAACGTATGACGTAACTAAGAGAATTTAATTTGATAATATTACAGGGTGGCAAAGTTAATATATAATAATAGAGTTCTTTCCAGATTGGAAGAGTTTGTAAGTATTGTTATAATAATCTATCCAGTCCGTCCCTGGTTTCATTCCGTGAGACATCAATCGCTGGGATAGAAAAAAAGAGATAGAAGGTTCGGATGGGAAAAATATCTCGACAGCTGTAAAATTGTCATTGAATTGTACGAGATAATTCGATGCTGATTTTAAAAGGAGCGGCTCATCATCGCAGCAGTGAGTTAGTGCGGCGAAGAGCTTATATGGTATTATTATTGTGATATTCGAATCAGCTAGTGTGTATATTTGGCGTAAATAAAAGTTTCTAGAAGGTGAGAGTGAATATTAGTTTTTAAATTTTAATTGAACCCACGGAGTTTATAACAGTATTGTCTTTAGAGTCCTTGCTGCGACTTTGTCACAGATTGCATTCGCCAAGAATGAGTTCAAAGAATTCTGTTTTTCAGTGATCCCATTAAAATCATAAGGAAAAATCTAGAAAAAAAACATTATTAATGGTACTAGGTTGTTCACGAGGACATGACCATTTTTGATATAATTGATTTTAGTGCATTTCTTGTTTTACATCAATTTTTAGTATTAAATCTGTTGCCTATCCTCTCTGAGAGACCCTGTATGTATGGCATTGTCATTGCAGTAATGTGATAATCTTGGAACCCCTGTTTTGCTTCTTGTTGTTTGGTGTTAACTGTTGTGTTATATTTAAAATTTTTGTGTGGTGCTCTAGGTACGACTTCGTTACATTATAGTGAATTCGCCAAAAATGCGGTCAAAGAATTGTGTTGATTTAGTTATCCTATTATTATATTCATAAGGAAAAACCCATGAAAAACCTTATGAACTACATTGAGTTGTTCGTCGTTAACAGCCGTTATTCTGTCGTTTGGTGCCGCTAGTGGACCAAGGGGTACGATTCCTCGAAATTTAAATGACATGAGTTGGAAAAATATTATTTATTATTGTAAACGGACAAGAAAGGGTTTAATAGCGGAACTGAGAAAAATAAAGAAAATCAATAGGAAAAAGCCGAACTTGTTGCGAGGTAGCAGATATTTTCATAAAAATATAAATAATTCCATGGTATTATTTATACATATAAAGCTTTAGGGTAAAACATTTATTGAACTACTTGCTTTGGGATTTTCGAAACATCCCTTTGAAGGGTTGAATGACTGCAGCTTGAATGCTAACGAGAGAAATAATCTCTAATAATTATATGTATAATGCTTTAGGTTACAACATTATGATAAGTTATTTATTAATACCTTGCAGAACATGCAAAAATTACGTATTTATCTTACTTGATCATATCAATTATAAAAATTTCAATGCATCTCATGGCATTCTTTTAGATGATAATTTGGATACAGTATGTTTTCAAGCTATTGAGGAATAAATACACAAAAAGAAAGGGGAAAATGCACAAAGAACAGTTTTTATTGAGTTTGAGAAAGGCTTATATCGATGTGTGATTAATTTAAACATGGGCGAGATGTTTCAAAGTATAGAAAGAAAATTATGTTTCTTCTATGTACATTTTCTTCCTTTCTCCTTGTGTATTTCCCCCACAAAAGCTTGAAAAAGTACTGTTCCCATCATCTGAAAGAATGTCATTAGATGCATTGAAATTTTTATAATTGATAAGATGAGGTAATATAAATACTAATTCTCGTCTGCTCTGCATAGTTGTTAATTAATAACTTAGTACCTGGACGAGCTCGTGATTTCGATATTTCACCAAGTTTTGGTATATAAACATTTTTATCCTGAGAAGATTACTATTTAAAACCCCTTCTTGTTTACCTAACGAATTATTTAATTTCTAGGAATTTATTATTAAATATCTTAATAAGTCACAATGTACTCAAACATGACCAAAAATCTTTAATGAGTATGTTAAGCAATGAGTGGTTCCACCTAGTGTGTTCTACTTTCACTATTTTAAACACCCTTACAAGTTATAGTCGCTTCCAGATTTTTCAAATAATATTAAATAAATCTTCAGAAATGCCCGGACAGTTTCAGTTTCAGTGACAATACCTCACTGGTGAAAAATATTTTGCTACATGCTTTCCCTTCAGATCCAAACATTGGTCATTATATCTTACAAACAAACATGGTTCAAATATTTGTCTGCTGTGTTCATTTTTGAAAATCTGATTACATTCTAAGTGTAAACCAAAAATAAAGTTAGTCGAAGCATAAAATCTAATTATTGTCACATTTATTTCAAAACGAATGCCTTGTAAGAAATCAGAATGGTAAACACAAAAATAGTTTTTCTGTTAAATTATTTTCTCATTAATTATTGCACAATAGATTGGATTTAGCACTGTACTTGTTTTTCACTTTGCACAAGGGTATCTTCACACTTTAAATGTTTAAATATTTATTTTACAGAAATCAGGCTGGAAAACTCGTTAATTATTCACTTATATATTATAATGAACTAAATCAAACTTTGTAAACTTAAAAAACTAACCATATGTATGCATAATGTATATTTTAATATTGGCTACTTTTTTAAAACTACATGTAAGGATATTAAAAATAGTATGATTACAACTTACCATGGCATCACTCATACTGTGTATAAGTAATTATTGAAATCTATATATATATATTACTAGCCGTTACCTGCGGCATCAGCCGCGTACGGAATCTACAAGTCTTTGCAAAAAGAAATAACTTTTGAAAAATGTGTGTTATCTTATATTACAATTTTTCCAAATTTTTTGAAACTTCCTACTAAACTATAAATCGACCAATCCCGAATATGTTTCACCCAAACTGCAAGTACTTATGGGCAACCCGATATAACGATTTTATTCAACATTTTTTAAATCACCTAGTATTAATATAAGTCTACTTCACCCTATAGTGCAACCATCCTATATATGCTGCTGTTTATTTGTCACCCAATATAACTTATTTTAACACCTGTTTATATCTCCACCCTATATTTCAGCTATGCAACTGATTATGGTCTACGCTATATAACAATTATTTCTGAATTTTTTTAAACCACTTTGAAAAGTACAATTAATCACCCTTTATATGCAACTTTTTCTAACGTTGTGTTAAACACACTTTAAAACTATAATCTTGCTTCGCCCCATGTTTTAGGTTTTCCATTTAGTAGGATGCATCTGTTCATGCCCTATATAACAGTTTTTTTAAACTTTTCGATACACTTTAATGGAAATGCCTGTGGAACCCTTGATGTGTCACAAATGCAAAAACACAGTTTGGAACCCTAATACCAAACCTTTATTTAAAAACTCACCCAAACTGCAACTGCTTTTTGGTCACCCTTTATAACAATTTTAATCTTTTTTTCATGAACCGCCTTGTATAACTATAACCCTACTTCCGTCTACATTAAAACCATCCTGTATATACTGCTGACAATCAGTCAAATATTGTAACTTAATTTTGAACCATCATGTATAACCTTCAGTTTACTCTACAAAATACTTCAACCACTCTGTATGTTTATCTGCTTAGGGGCTACCAAATATATATATTTTTAAACACTTAACTATAGCTCTTGTCCACTGACTATCTTAAGCAACTGCTTATGGACTACTATATAACCATTTTTTAACCATCCTGGAAAGTATAATTTGTCTCCACTTTATATTTGAACCACCCGTATATGCAACTTTTTCTAACATTATTTTAATCACACTGTATAACTATAATTTTACTTCGATCCACGTTTATATTGCTTATATGCAACAGCTCATGTTTTATACTACAAAATTTTTTTATCCCTCCTGTTTAACTATAATTCTACTCCACCCTCTATTTCAACCACCTTGTTAAATTGGGAAACATTTGCAGTTTTACTGGCTCAATTTAATGACACTTTCGGATTTTTGTAAAAAGTCATGGCTTAATAGATATTTTGAAAAAAAAAACGAAATTCTGCCGATATAGTCAAATCCCTCTAGCCCCTTTGTTTTTATTTTATATAAAAAAGTGTAAATATCTGAATTGAAGGGATTTGTATCCCAAATATGATTGTCATGTCCTCGTTTACGTGGCTGCTCTCGTTTTCGAGATATGAAGCAAACTTTTTGAATGGAAACCATGGTTGGCTATGACCTCAAAAAAATCGGACATTTTTAGTGCTTTTCAACGATATAATACTCGATATAGTTATTCATAAAAATAACGGAGTTATGGATGCTTTTCTCTCTTATTTTCACTTTTAACGTAGATAGCCATGAAATAGATTGATTTATTAATAACTATTCCAAAAATTATTGAACGATTTTTTTATTAGCTATATCAGATATAACGAAAAAACTAAATAAGTAGGTACTGACTAAAAAGAAATTAAAGTACATAATAATGGTTACAATTTATTTTCGAAAAGTCCACCATTGTGATTTAGACAAAAATTGCATTTTTTAAGATTGACATTACCGCTTTCCTCACAGGCCGCCTATCAATTTCTTCATTTGCTTGTAATAGCGCCTCACTTAGGTCACCAACTGTCTCATACTTTCTTTTGTATACTTTGTTTTTTAGCGCACCCCATAAATAGAAATCTATATAAGCCAAATCGGGAGACCAGAATGACCATTCGCGTGGGTCATTTGTTCCTATCCAAGAGTTTGGATAGATATTATCTAAGTGTTGTCTTACTATTAACGAGTTATGGGCAGGTGCTCCATCATGTTGGAACCACTCAATTTCTAATCGAGTTCTCACATTCAAATTATGCAATTATCTATTGAAAAGTGTATTGCAAGAAATGCAAGTAGCACTCCCCAGTAAGTGATTCGTCATAGATAAAAGGCCCCAGAATAGTAGACCCTATGATACCACACCAAACATTAAAACCCAATTTTATCTGGGGTCGTCTTTGTTCTACATGGAAAGGGTTTTCTTTAGCCCAGATATGCTCATTGTGTCTATTGAACATACCGCAGTTAGTAAATCTAGTTTCATCTGGCCATAACACCTTTAATGGAAACTGTGGATTGTCAAGACACCTGTCTCTAAACCATGTACAAAACAAAATACGTCGATGTTCGGCACCAGCATGCTAAGTTTGAGAAACTGAAAATTTGTACGGGTGGAACTTGTGCACATTCAGTACCTTAACTACAGTTCGTTGAGATGTGCCAGCTTCTGCCGCAATCTCACGAGTTGATGGATTTTGATTTACCATTGCCAAAACATTTATTTGTGCTGCTTCTTTAATTTGATTACGTTCCTTTGGTGCTTTAGTAAAAGATCCATATCTGCGTAAAGCCTCTTAAATGTACATAGAGCAGGTTGACGACGATTAAAATATCTATGAAAGTATTCCTCAGCTACATAAACTGAATTTTTAAGGCATATGATATAACATTCCACCATATTCAGTTTTTCTTCGTTAGAATATTCCATTTTATGACGAAAACTTGTCAATATCGACTGTCAGTTCAGCACTACTAATGGAATTACTCTCAAATGAGGAAATGTCAAAGTGAAAACAATCTTTTTCATGGCTACCTACATTAAAAGTGAACATAAAAGAGAAAAGCATCCATCACTCCGTTATTTTTCTGAATAACTATATCGAGTATTATATAGTTGAAAAACTCTAAAAATGTCCGATTTTTTGAGGTCATAGCCAACTATGGTTTCCATTCAAAAAAAGATAAGTTGTTTGTGTCATATCTTGAAAACGAGAGCTGTCACGCAAATAAGGGTATGACAATCATATTCGGGATACAATTCCCTTTAATTTTGATATTTACAGTTTTTTATAAAATAAAAATCAAAGGGGTAGAGGGATTTGGGCCAGTAAAACTGCAAATCTTTCCCAATTTAAACATTGCTCTATCTCCGCTAGTTTCCGAGATCCCCATACTGATCATCAAAAAATACTCACCCTGTATACAACACCATGTAACATTACGGTTGATACATCAGTTGATTTTTTTAAATCGAAACATATTACATTGGCATATTCCGAATTTTGAATAAAAGATAAGCTGATTCAAGTATCTAAGATTTGGTGTTTTTTTCGCTATATCTACTGTTTCTGTCAATTTAGAGAGGTAAAATATCTACCAGATTTTAAGTCAAACTATAGGCTTTGCAACAACAAAGATTCAGCAAAATCAGTTCAGTAGTTCTTACGTTATGCCCGAACAAACAAACAAGCAGACACACTTACAATTTTATAAAAGTATAAACTTAACACTCATTTCACATATTCACACCTTGAAATTTTGGTAATGAACTTGCTTCACTATCACATTCGACATGAGATACCATATTAAGATCTTAATTTAAGCTACATGCTAACTGTTAAACATACAGTTTATTAAAAGTCCAGGACAATATGGTATGTATTTCATTTATATTTGACATTTTTGTATCGCATTTACTTCATTATCACATTCGACCTACTTATTTCCTTATTAAAGAAACCTATTTTCGTTTTTCTTCTTACATCAAAATTATATTTCAATTTTGATATCATGTTTTGTTGGTAAAACATATTTCCTTGTGGTCAAGTTAGAAAGACATCATTGAAAAATGTTTCATCTGTAGTTGAATAAAATAAATTTTGTGTTGTTTTCCATTATAGATCCATTATATATGCTGTTTTCTTACCTTCTTGACTCTTATTTTCTCAGGATGTTGGGTTCTGGTCTGTGACAATTTTGTTTTGTTAATTTTGTATTGATATTGTTTAATACAATTTACTTCATTATTTCTTGTTACTGAAATAATATCATGTTTAGTACTCAAGTTCTGACACTATAAATTTTTATAATCTCACTTGTCAAAATGTACTCTATTATTCAATATTTAAAATGATAATTAAAAATCCATATCGTTTTTATAAATATTGAAACAAATTACTGACAGTTTCTCTCTAACACCACACTATTATTTCTTTTTTCAAGGACTACTTACAGCTACCTCTGCCTATTTCCATTTTCCATACTAATATCCGCATCCAGGTTTAAACTGCATCAATGGATAGATCTTGTGAATGATATCTTGTTTTGTTAGCTTAGTTTTAATTTCTTCCAAGAACCAATTTGTTTATATTTGTTAACGTATTCAATATTTATACGTTATACTATTCATTAATTTTTCTTCTTTCATTACAATATATATATATATATATATATATATATATATATATATATATATATATATATATGTCTATGTCTAGTCGTAGGCTTTCACGGATGGAACAATATGAAGATATATTTCTTCTTAGGTTAATCCGGTCATACAAAGAGACATATAAAGCGCCTTCGATTTGTGCCTTGACAGACAGATGCAGAGCTATGATAACAAACACGTCATTTGGGTTCACAACCAAGTATATGAAAACCTGTTTTTCTTGTGATTTACATTTTCTGTCATCCAAAGTTAGGCCTGTTATACATGGTTGAAAAGCTCTATTTATTCATTGGCGTATAATTTTAGTATGGCGGTCATAAGAAATAACAAAGTTGGTTAGGATTGCAAAATTTCGTTTACGTCAGTCGATTGGCCGTAATCGCAAAACTAATAAATTTTATCAAATTTCTCTAAAAGATGGTAAATATATAAAAAAAAATTCAAAAACCACAATTTTTGGTTTTTTCTCGATATCTTGAAAACCCCTGTAGATATTTTTAATTCGACTACAGTACCTTTATGGGCTTGGTAAAGGGCAAATTTTCCCCCATTTAAACCTTAATCTCTACGTAGCCACACCACATTTCAGTCTATTATTGTTACAAAGAAACATTAAATTGTCTTACTTTAGTTGGAATGTTAACAATATTTATTAGATAACTAACTAAAGAGTTTTTATAGCAAAATTTCAATACCCCTTATTAGGTTGAAGTTTAAATTATGTAAGAATATACAATATTATGAACGAAAATTGCACAATGCCAAGTGAAGTAATTTTACCCCAATAATGAAAACAAACATGTTGTTATTACATTACAGACGATGAATAACTACTAAATTGTTTTAACTGAAATTGGGTTTATATAATTACATATTGCGGTTTTCATATTTACTTTGCAGCAACTTAAATCAATTCTATTTAATAGAAAATTACGTCTTAATGAAATCTAGCTGAATGGTGAATGACTCAGTCTCTTTTGAGAATTTAAAATTCATTTTAGTGAAACTTGTAGAAATTTTTCAGCTAAATACAATAAAAGAAAGAATGTACACCAGAACGAGCCATTCGCCATGGGGTAATATTTAATTATTAATAGATCATTAACAATTTGCAAAATATTGTGGAATTATTTGAATAAATTGAGCAATGCATTTTTAAATTTATCTTCCATTCTAGGGCGATTTATGTGAATTATTCAAGCAGTCCTAAAGTTAGTAATTGTTAGCTATCAACTTTCCTTTCTTTTCAGAAATTTATCTTAACTGAAGACCGAGATTCTTTCAGTGATTTTCCGTCGAGTCCATAGTGTAGACTAAACAACATAATCTTGTAAAATTATTTTACTCTTAACATATAATCTCGAAAAATATTTTAGGGAAAAGAGAATAATATTTAATTAAACCCTGAATTGTAATCTGAAATGTGGAATTTTTTATAATTAAAATTACTTAACACCCTAATTTTCAAGAAAATATATTCTAAATCAACAGTAGATATTTTAACTTACAAAAATCTCCTATGAACAATGTAACCTACATCAAACCTATCCATTACGAACTAGTTCAGAGATCCGTATTCTTGGAGTAGGTCCTGATTTCGATACCCTCGACGTTGATGTAGGGCCAAACCGGCCTTAGTACGAACTTGCTTTATGCCGATATTACGACGCCCGATGCTGAACGTCCCGACGTCGATGCTTAGTTTGTGTTTTACCGCCGCGACGGCCGCTAATGCCATTCTGTACCGATCTCGTTGGTAGTTTTCGATAGAACACAGTTGGCCGTGATCGGCATACGAAAAACTTTGATCGATTTGTAATTTCTGAGTGACAGATAAATTGACCTTATTCGTGGTGTTTGGACAAATAGTCACGACCATGCTTCCTGCATAACAAGTGTTGCTGTAAGTATTTTTTTAATAGCTATTTATGAACGAATATGAAACTTGAAATTCATCAAACCAGTGAAACTTTAAACTGACATTTTTGAAGGTTATAAAAATTGGTAGAGAAAATGGAAATGTTGTTGCTGAACAAAAATTCTGCTTATGTACCTGAGAATAATAATAACAATAATTGCTTGTTTAATTAAATGAACAATATGTATGTCTAGGTCAAAGTATTTTTGTTGCGTATAAGAAATAATATTTAATTGTGAAATTATGCAGTACTAAAATTAAAATTTGCCAAATATTTAAAAATTTATTGCTCAAATATTTTGAAGGAATAAAGACAAAACATAATCTTTAATGAGACCGGCGAGGAGCGTGCATATATTGCCATCATCTGATCTTAAATGTAAATTATACCGTAACACTGTAGTTTGTTAAGGTAATTTAATTAATAAATCAACTAAGAGCTATTTTATGTCACACAATAAACTGAATAAATTATTAAAGTTTTAGGTACCCTTCGTTAAAGAACTAAATATTTTGTTATTAATTTGCAAAGTTTTTTCCTATTAGATACTAAAGTTGCAGCGTAAATATGAAAAAAAATGCGAAATTATTATATAAACTCATATTTCAATTAAGCTGATTTAATAATTGTGATAAAAATTATTTCGCTTTATATTTTGCAATTGCCGTTCCTTGTTTTCGCGCAGAATTGGGCTATGATACTGACCTTGAAATCTTGAGATGTACTAAAATTTATATGTAATGTATCATTACAACTCAAGGGCCAAAGTTTTCAAATAAATGTAAAATTATTTACTAGGTGTTAAAATGTCCAACTGAATGAATATTTACTAACTATTTTTGGTTTCCACTAATTTTATATTTTTAATAACTCATAAACTCATCATCATCATATGCAGCTATGTTCAACCAATTTTTCATGGTCTAGCCTCCCTGAAGAATTGAAAGATTGCAAAGAACGAGAAACGAAAAAATCTGTGGAAGTGGAGAACTTTTGAAAACAAACGAAAAACAAGAGTTTAAGATCTGTGAGAAGGACTGAAGCACTATATTGAAGAGAAATAAAGACAGGTGGACAAATGGTATTTTTGTTGACTAACTGAAATTAAGAAGAAACATAAGAAGTGTTAGACTGAAGAACTGACTCGAATGTCTGAGTAGAACGTACATTATTGGCAGTTTTTATCGGGAACCTAAGGCGAGAGGTTAGGGAACTGCCCTGTGAAACTAATGAAGAGAAAATCTGAAGGCTGATCTTAGACATTTAAGGTCATGAGGGAACAGATGAAGAGCAGGTCTTTGTGTGTGAAGAAATGTCTCGTAGGATTTAGAAGACGAGAAATTTGTATATAGAAGTTTACAAGGGATATGAAGCATACCCTACCACGCTTCCTCAGGGCGGGTTGGGAAGGTGCAAATGTCAATTTCCCTGACTTTTGCCATTTACGTCAGAGGCAGAATTGTGTTCCAATATTTTATTAATTGAAAAAACCTTGGCTGGGCTGGGATTCGATCCTGTGTCAAGTCCTGTTTTCAACTAAATATAAATAACTATAATTGATTGTCGTTAGTAATATATCGCTGAAGGGAGGGGTGTTTGTTGTTACCTGGATTTTAGACTGTCTTCCTTGCGGGTGGTAAGTGTTGCGCCTCGTTACATTTGTTGAGATTTGGTTTTCTTTTCTCTATTTCTATAGCCTCCCGAACAATCCTAGTTTTGTAATGCTCAATATTTGCTATGTTTTATGAATTGTATACTATGTCCTTTGTTCATGATGTGTTGGGCTAACGTTGCTGTGTTTACTTTTTGTTTCACGGAATTTTTGTGTTCTTGGTTGCAGGCACTAATTTTTCTGTTGGATTGACCGATGTAAGACAAATTGCAGTCTTGGCATGGAATTTCGTAAACCCCATGACTTTCCAATGCAATTTTATCTTTTGGATTTGGAAATATGTCTTTTATCTTTTTATGACATGTGTTGAGAAGACTGTTTGGATATTATGTTTCTTTAGGATTCTTCCAATTTTCTCTGATGATCCCCGTAATACACGAGATTTCAGAAAAACCAGAAATACAAACCATACTCGTGAAAGCATCAAAACCACCATATATATATATATATATATATATATATATATATATATATATATATATATATATATATATGTTTTTAAGTTTTCGCGGGCACTAAATGTTTTAGGTGGATTCCGGGAATTCATTGGCGTAGTTGATAACTGATCCCTGCCGGGATCGATGGTAAAATGACGACGTTTCGGCAGAGTCACATCTGCCCTCTTCAGGTCGGTTCGCATAATTCTCGTAGCCTTCTGCTTTCGCTTCTAGTTACTCGAATACTAAGTTAGTATTCGAGTAACTAGAAGTTCAAATTGTCTTCCATTGACTTCCATACAATAGTCCAACCTTGACTGAAAGCCGTCTCTGACATGGTTCAGCATAGTTGGTGTTATCTGACGTCACTACGCTATAATTTGTTGACGTAATTCGTCCAAATTCTCAGGCTGAGTAATAAAAATTTTGAATTTATCATGTCCCCAAAAAAAAATCCAAAGGGATCAGATCAGGTGATCGTTGCAGGCCATTCTATAGGACCTCTTCTTCCATTCCAGCGAACAGGGTGTTCCAAATCGAAGTATTGACGAACTAGTGCGGCTTAGTGAGGAGGAGCTCCATGTAGTAGGGGATCATTTTCTAATTTTTCTATTATCAATGCATTAATTTCAATTTCCAATATATTGTGATAAATTTCACCATTTAAATTACCAGGAATAAACAGGGGTCCAATTAGACGATTTCCCAATATCCCTGCCCAAACGTTTAGTTTTACCAGATGTTGACTATGAGCTTCCCGAAATAAATGAGGACTTGTATGGCTTCAAAATCTACAGTTATATCGGTTAACCTCCCGATGAAGTGATATAGTGCACTCATCCGAAAAGCCAACATTGTACAAGAAATTCGGGTTTTCGATCATACGCTGGGCCATAATTTCGCAAAACTCCTGCCTTCGATCCCAATCATCCTCATTCAATTCATGAAGTAATTTAATTTTGTAAGGATGGAATTGTACTTATGCAAAACTTTAAAAATGTCAGTTTTGCTAATACCGGAAGCTGCAGAGATTTGCTGGACAGACTGCGTGTTTGATATGAGTTGGACATGGCCCAATGTAGCAACAGCTACCCCTTCATCATTTACAATTCCAATGTGACCTCTTTTTTATTCTCAACAAATTGTAAAGTCAACTCCAATACATATTTATAACGAGCGTTACGTTCGGGATGATTTTGGTTAAAATACCTTGCAGCAGTTCGATCACAATTTTGATTTTGGTAATAAAGCCTTACCAGCTCAACACGTTCTTGCAATGTGTATACCATAATTATTTTTTAAATTTTCAACAAATCAGTAAACTAATAACTTGACAGATAAATGTACAATGTTTCAAATGATCGAATGTCAGAAAAAAAAATGTAAAGTAAATGTTTGTTTACATTTAATGTTTTTCTTGTCTTGTGTGTTATTACAGTGTGTGGCAGTTAAACAGGATGGTTTAAGAGCGTACTATAAAAGAAGTCCTTTCTAATACGTTTCCGTGCAGTAAAAACTTTTAATTTAATAATCCGGTTTTACTACTAGGTCCGTTAGGTTTTCTGTTACATGAACAGGAATTGCAAAAAAAATATATGACGTTATAGTCCGTAAAAAGTGCTTTCAAACGATATATGACAACACCTTTTTTTCCTATCTCAAATCTCAAGGTCACTGAATTGGCCTGTTTATGTTGAATGCGCGCAAACGCTAATTCCTCTCAACAAATTTCCCACTCGAAACCAAAAAACGACCTGTTTTGAAAATAACCAAGTTATTAAAGGTGGCTCGATTGAGATGGAATACTCTGTATTCGTACTTAAATTTTGCCAACGGTTAGAGCGAGATTTCTAGAAATGAATGTCTCATATTTTAGGAATATGTATTCATCATGGACAGGTAGAACATAATATTTTGTACTGAAATGATGAGTTTGCTATATTAACAAATAATTACTATTTCCAATTTGTAAGTGATAAGAAAAATCTTATTTTCTACAGAAATTTAATTCAGGTTCAAAAATTAAAATCGACTTGACGATTCGGTATAACGCCTAACACCTATCAGAGTGGCTTAGCTTCAATCTCTTGAACTCATCGACTGATGGTTTGACGTCCGTAAATGTAATGTAATGTAATCTACGATTAATGCAGGGAGTTCTATTATATGTGTTAAATTATATTATATACAGGCAAACATTTTACTTTATGCAGTCATGTCATGTTTTAAGCGAAGTAGTTTTGATGGGCTATTATTAGATTAGTCAGGTTTGAAATTTAATATAAAATACTTAATCGTAAACGTCAAGATTCGTCATTATTCGGTTTCATGGATCTTTCCCTAAAAGCTTCCGAAAAAGCAGGGACATTAAAAGAATTTAGATGGCTTACTGACAAGGCTTAGTGAGGAGCGGATCCATGATTGTTATTTGGGGGGGGGGCTGATCTCGTTTTGGGGTCTTGACGTCAGTGAAGGTTGATTTTAGCACAATAAACATTAACAAACCATACCACTCAAATGATTTTGGCTTAGACCCCCTGGATCCGCCAGTGGGCCTAATATGTCTTATGCTACTGATCCCAAATTCAGTAGTCTACTGTGTCCAACGGTTTTAAAATATAGTATAATAAATTAGTCTAGCTTATTGAGTGAATGAAAGTGACAAACATCTAGCCAAAAGTTTATATTTGTAAAGACATATTATATCTTCGCTTAAGCCCTAATACTAAGTTGTGAATTTATGGAATTTATTCGATAGAGAATGGAAAAAAATAACCAATTGTACGATTTGTCACAATATTTTTTGGGTAAGTAGGTGAGATGGGATCAGAATTGTGTACCTTCAATTTCTATAAAACCCACAGTTTTAGTAATATACATTTTATCAGTTTTGGTATCACATGAACTACGATCTTTAATTCTTGTTCAGTTACAGATACCCTCTAATTTCATTTTTTCTTTTAATTCTTACCATTCAACAAAATAGGCAGAACCGACTTCAAATAAATCGCATTAATAATAGTATGAAAACCATGTGTAATAACCAACCATTTAAAACTATTAAAAAATATACTAGCATTCCTCATTCTTCTGGAGGATGCGTTTGAAAAACAAAAGTTCTTATTTTGCAGTTAGTTCTATAATTTGTCCACCAAACTTAATATCAAGTGATTCTTCTTATTTTTCCTGTAAAGTTCAAGAGAGGCTCTATATATTTTTTGTAAATGTTAGGTCGTAGAGTTTCTGGGATAAAAGAACGGAATAATCCTTTTTTGTATTTTTGATAATATCCTTGAAACAAATTATTTTAAAATTACGAAAAAAATATAGTATTAGGGTTTTCTACTTATTCTTCCTATAAAGTTTAAGTGAGGCCCAATACCACTTGTTTTCTACATTTTAAGTCGTATGGTTTAGGAAATAAAGTGGAATGGGTATTTTTTAAATATTTTTGTTAATATCTTTGAACAATTTATTTTAAAAATATGAATATAATATATTTGTGTTCCTGATAATGAGCCCTTTTATCTGATATATTACATGATGCGTCTAAAAAAAAATTATTCTTTTATTTCGTTTTTACGGGAACAACTTTCTTATATCAAAAAGAACACCCTATGTGTTACTGGATACTTAGATGCTACTTTAAATTCTAGATAAATTTTATTAACCACATGTTACCTCTAAATTTAACCATTCTCAAAATTTTGTATGTCAAAAACCACAGATGCAGTCCTGCAGGTAATCGACAATTTTCCCTAAACAATCTGATTTAAAAAGGATTTTTCTTATTAGAAGACAGCAAACATCGATAAAAAAATCCTATTTCAAAACTTTGGAATGAAAACTCCCAATATTTTGTCGGGAGAATTCAGCACTAAAAATGAAAGTAACTTTATATTACGTCCCCTATATCTAAGCCTCATAACTTATGATTAAATTACGAAAAACCGTTTTTCGCCCATTAAAATATAATGTCGACTTAGCTTGGAAAAATTAAGTTAGTCGTGGCCACTAGAAAAATATTTGGCTGTTACGAGATGTCGCTCAGTTGTGCAAAATTGCCAATAAACTATTGTCACGAACACGTGAGACATTTGCTGATAGATATCCGGAGAAGCAGAGGACATCAGAAAAAACGAACGAATAATAGACAATTTTAATAACTTCGGAGCTGCCAAACCAACAATGAAGAAAAATAAGCCTGTTGTTGATGACACCAATAGTGAAATTTAAACTTTGGCTAGCAGTTCTAGAATATTGAAAAAGCACAAATTTCATCCGTACTCCTTTTCTTTAGTGCAAAATCTTAAACAAACTTATTTTCCAAACCGGGTAAAATTCTGTGAATATATTTTGGCACGGTTGCATGGAAACTATTTATTTTTGAACAAAATCATTTGGTCAGATGAGGCAAAAGTCACCAAAGATGGTGGATTTAATAGGCACAATTCCCATTCCTGGGGTGACTCTAATCCTCATGAGTTCCGATTTAGAAATTTCCAAGAGAGTTGGCAATTTAATGTTTCGTACGGTTAGAAACGACGGAGTGGTGAAGAAAATTTAAATGGTAAAATTATATATATATATATATATATATATATATATATATATGTTTTAGGTGGTTTCCGGGAATTCATTGGCGTAGTTGATAACTGATCCCTGCCGGGATCGATGGTAAAATGAAGACGTTTCGGCAGAGTCACATCTGCCCTCTTCAGGTCGGTTCGCATAATTCTCGTAGCCTTCTGCTTTCGCTTCTAGTTACTCGAATACTACTTAGTATTCGAGTAACTAGAAGCGAATACTACTTATTATTCGAGTAACTAGAAGCGAAAGCAGAAGGCTTCGAGAATTATGCGAACCGACCTGAAGAGGGGAGATGTGACTCCGCCGAACGTCGTCATTTTACCATCGATCCCAGCAGGGATCAGTTATCAACTACGCGGATGAATTCCCGGAAACCACCTAAAACATTTAGTGCCTGCGAAAACTTAAAAACCAATATATATATATATATATATATATATATATATATATATATATTGTTATGGTTCAGCCAATGTTTTTCTTTAGCCCCTTAAGTTGGTCGCCATTTTGTTATGGTTTATTATTTTTTTATGGATTCTTTTATTTAATTAGTTTTTGGCTAGCTTTTATTTAGTTTTAATTTAAAAAAATCTTATTACTTGTTTATTTAATTATTAATTGTATGCAAATTTAGGCATAACAACTCTCTATCTCAAATTTAGTTCTGGGCATTAGAAATACATAAACATTTATATTTTCACTTACCTTTTTCTATCTTATTTTTTCTTATTAATCACTGAATTTTTTTATCACATTTATAGTTTAATCAATTTTTATATTGCTTTGTATGATCTTTTTAATTGAACAACAATAAATTTGGAAATTAAATTTTACTATTCGTTATTTATACTGGAAAATTGAAATATTTAGAACAAATGTACATGAACTCTTTTAGTTGATTATAACTACTAACTTATAAAATTACCTACATTTATGATTATTCTGTTTTTCTGTGTGGAGTTACGTTATTTACTCAATTCATAAGTAAATACTATTCATGATACTAATTCTAACAAAAGAATACACATGTTCTTTTATTATTTTTAAATAAATTCTTTATGTTTATAAATACCTTATCTATTATGAATTGTCCTTTTTAACTTCACTCCTGTACCATTTTCTCTTCCAGGTCGTTTTGCCGCTCGATACAAATGTATTCGGTTGTCTTCTTGTCAGCACCGCTCCATTATGATTACTTGTTTCAACTGCTAGTGGTCTTTACTACAGGATATTCTATTACAATCAGCTCTCTGACCACTTAAGATACGAAACTTTATAATTTCTGTGAACCTATGTGTCCATATTTTGTATGTAATGCTGTCAAAATTTTTGTTGCCAATTCCCTTGATATACTATAGAGTTTCATGTTGTTCAATATTTCATTTTCACATATAAATAAAGAGTAGTAAATATAACTTCCAATTAAATAAAATTAAAAGCAAAATAAAAATTGATTAAATTTTAAATTTGATATAAAAAAAATACAGTGATTAATAAGAAAAATAAGGTAAGTGAAAATATAAATATTTATCTATTTCTAATGCCTAGAACTCAGTCTAAGATAGAGAGTTGTTATGCCCAAATTTGCACACAATTAATAATTCAATAAACAAGTAAAAAGATCTTTTTAAATTAAAACTAAATAAATGCTAGCCGAAAAATCATTAAGCAAAGGAATCCATAAATAAATAATAAAACCATAACAAAATCACGACCAACTTAAGGGGCTAAAGAAAAACTTTGACTAAACCATAACAAAATGGCGCCCAACGTGGGGCTTTTAAAATTTCTTGCAGAAAATAAATTTTAACCAACAAAGTAGTCCTTTAGAAATTTTGCTTACAAAAATATTAACTAATACACTATGAAAGAAAAATTATCATTGAAAAGGTTATATTTTAAGATTAAAGTATTGTCAATTAAAAAAAGGTAAACAAAGTATTATAAAACATTTTAATCAAGTGGTGCTGTAAATAATAATATAAAAGCATATTGAGTGACATTATACAGGGTGTCCCAAAAGTCCCGGAACGCATTTTAGAGAAAAATGTTTCAAACAAAACTTATAGGATTCGTCACTGGCTATCGAATTGTGACCTTGACCTTTATTTTCAAGGTCATTTCAAGGTTAAGTCGATTTTTCAAATGGGACAACATATTTCTGACCTCAGAAATGGAAAGATCGGAAAATTTTACGTTCAAATATGTTCTTGACTGTTTTTAAAACTTGACCTCTGGTGGTCAGTAAAGGTCAAGTGAAGGTCAAGTACAACTTCGTTGCGTAGCTCGTCAAATATTTGTTAAAAAAACCTTTCAAGAACAAAGGTTTAGGATTATTCTCCGGCTATCCGATGGTCAGTATGTATTTGACCTTGACGTTGATCTTCGAGGTCAGTTCAAGGTCAAATGTATTTTTTAATCGGCAACCCCCATCTTGTACGCGGGATATTAAAAGTATGGAAATTTTTACGTTCAAATTTGTCCTTGACCATTTTTAAAACATGACCTCTGGTTGACAGTAAAGGTCAAGAACAACTTCGTTGCGTAGCTCGTCAAATATGGGTTTAACAATTTTTTTCAAGAACTAAGGTTTACGATTTTTCCACGGGAATGCGATGCTTAGTATGGATTTGACCTTGACGTTGAACTTCGAGATCAGATCAAGGCAAATGCATTTTTAAACAAGCAATCCTATTTTTTATGCCGAAGTTAACCAGTCCTGATCGTCAAGGTCAATTGAAAAAAATGGTCACGGCCATATTAGCATCTGAAAATTTCCTCTCTTCATGTTCGGCATAAAAAATAGGACTTGCCTGGTCAAGGTCAAATCCATACTAAGCATCACATTGCCGTGGAAAAATCCTAAAACTTAGTTCTTGAAAAAAAAATTTCAACCCATATTTGACGAGCTACGCAACGAAGTTGTTCTTGACCTTGACTTGACCTTTACTGACAACCAGAGGTCATGCTTTAAAAATGGTCAAGGACATATTTGAACTTAAAAATTTCCATACTTTTAATATCCGGCGTACAAGATGGGGGTTGCCGGTTAAAAAATACATTTGACCTTGAACTGACCTCGAAGATCAACGTCAAGGAGAAATACATACTGACCATCGGGTAGCCGGAGAATAATCCTAAACCTTTGTTCTTGAAAGGTTTTTTTAACCCATATTTGACGAGCTACGCAACGAAGTTGTACTTGACCTTCACTTGACCTTTACTGACCACCAGAGGTCAAGTTTTAAAAATGGTCAAGGACATATTTGAACGTAAAATTTTCCGACCTTTCCATTTCCGAGGTCAGAAATATGTTGTCCCATTTGAAAAAAATCGACTTGACCTTGAAGGTCACAATTCGATACCCAGGGGCGAATCCTATAAGTTTTGTTTGAAACATTTTTCTCTAAAATGCGTTCCCGCCGAGATAAAATGCCATTCCGGGACTTTTGGGACACCCTGTACATATATAAAAAAAGATATAATACAACCATTACAATGAAAAGCATTTAATTTGCATTAAAAGTTGTCTAAATAAAAATATCTGTAATAAAGAGAATTATCAAAGGTAAGTCTATATAAATACAGTTTTGAATATATTTTTTTGAACATTATAAAATAAAACAGAACAGGATAGAGTAGAAGAAGATGAAGAAGCACAAATAGAAACCATGACCGAGTCAGTACATGAAATGGAAGTGACAATGGGAGAAGAGCAAGAGCCTAATCCAGAAATGGACAAAAACAAGATACAAAACCAGAAGAATTAGTGAACATAATATCTCAAGAGATCATAGGGAAACAAGCATTAGTAAGGAATTAGAACCAGTATAGAAAACCCAAGAAAAAGAGATAGAAATCAGTAATAGGGAAAGTTTATACATTAACACATGTAACATTGGAAAAGTTAAGTGATAAAAAAATTGAGATATATATGGTTTCATAATAATAATAATACATCAGTACAAAGAAAATGAGTGAATAAACATGATTTATTATATTGAAAGGCGAAAAATAACAGATTTTGAAAAAAAAAGTTAATAAGTAAAGGTTAATGTGAAAGAAGAAAGTTTAAAGTGTAATTACAGTGTTAATACTGCATGAAAAGAAAAATCAAGTAGATAGTAATGTTTAATAGAAGTAGATTTATAGAATTAGTGGTAACAAATTTGTATGTATTAAAATTATTTTTAAAAATTTTATGTAAATAATAAGTATGACATTCATTTATTTTGCTCAGAGTATAAAAATAATTCCAAACTTGTCAAATAGCCCTGTTGAATTTTAACCGTCAAAGAGTAAAGAACTTCCTTGTGCGTGTTTTTAAACCATCAAGACGCCTGTGAGAATTTTGTTTTCAACAAACTTTGTTGTGTTAAAGAAGCCAAATCAAACATTTTGAATTTAAACTTCCAAAATCAAGACATAAGAAAATTTCTTAAAACACGAAGGTTTAATACCACAAAACTTTCGTATCTTGAATGGTCAGAGAGCTGATTGTAATAGACTATCCAGTAGTAAAGAACAATAGCCGTTGAAACCAGTAATAATAACGGTGCGGTGCTGACAAGAAGAGAACCGAATACATTTGTATCAAGCGGCAAAATAATCTGGAAGAGAAAATGGTACAGGAGTGAAGTTAAAAGGACAATTCGTAATAGATAATCTATTTATAAACATAAAGAATTTGTTTAAAAATAATAAAAGAACATGTGTATTATTTTGTTAGAATTAATATTATGAATAGTATTTACTTATGAATTGAGTAAATAACCTGACTCCACACAAAGAAAACAGAATAATCATAAAAGCAGGTAATTTTATAAGTATGTTTTAATCAGCTAAAAGAGTTCATGTAAATTAGTTCTAAATATTTCAATTTCACATATAAATAAAGAGTAGTTAAATATAATTTCCAATTTTAATGTCATTAAATTAAAAAGATCATACAAAACAAAATAAAAATTGATTAAACCTTAAATTTGATATAAAAAAATACAGTAATTAATAAGAAAAATAAGATAGAAAAAGGTAAGTGAATATATAAATGTTTATCTATTTCTAATGCCTAGAACTCAACCTGAGATAGAGAGTTGTTATGCCTAAATTTGCATACAATTAATAATTCAATAAACAAGTAATAAGTTTTTTTTAATTAAAACTAAATAAAAGCTAGCCGAAAATAATTAAACAAAGGAATCCATAAAAAATAATAAAACCATAACAAAATTGCAACCAACTTAAGGGGATAAAAAAACTTTGGCTAAACCATAACAATATATATGTTATATGAGAAGTGTACTAACTTACAATTTACACGTTAAAGTTACCATAGGTGCTTGAAACCGTAATTGACTTCACAAAAGTATCATATTACAACTTCCTAGAATTCTTAGAAATCACGTAGACGCTTAGTTTACATGAAAACTGATGACATAGCGTCAGCATTTTTACGTTATAAATGTAACCGAAAACAATTCTCAGTGTTCATTATCTTCATTTAACTTCATACCTATAATATTGTCTTTGTAACTTAAACATATGATTTTTTTGTAATAAATATATTTTTTAATAAGTGAATTTAGTGAAACCAAACTAAAATTGGCGCAGTCAGTAGGATATTCCAGACGTAATTAGAACAAGAAACATTCTAACTAATTACGGTGGTTTCCTAACCTTCGCGGATACAAAGAACCTACTCGGACACCAACTACCGAGCTCAACAAGAGAACAAGCAGCGGCTAACCAGTGTTCAGTGATGGATAGAACAAGTCCTATGATAGGAATAATCACGTAAGCGTTTAAAAAGTTATAATATTTAATAATTTTTGAACAACCAGTTCTATCATTTTTCCTATCTTAAATAAACCATCCTATATATTTACCCAAGAACGAATTTTGATATTTTATTTTGATAGTTTAAGATATTCTAAATATTTATTTATGTTTATAACTTTATTTAACTTATACTTATTTTAGAACCAGTAACAAAAATTTATTTCTTATATTTTTCTATCCATTTTAATTACAATAAGAATTGTTTACTTCGCATTTTTCAAACTTTTGATTTTCCTAATATTGCACAATCTTGATTAAAATTAGAAAATGCCAGAAACTAGAGCTGTAGCACAAAATGTAGAGCTCTACAAGCTTCTCAGAAATTTTCGCCATTATTCCCGAATACGATGGGAACCCAATATTTTTTAAGACATTTATCTGTTCTTGCAATACTGCATATAATATGGCATCTGATAATCAACATGTTCTGTTAATTCTCCTCATTAAGAACAAGCTCCGTGGACGAGCGGCTGAACTAGTTAATTCACGTGACCCCAGCCATTTAGCAGATATTCAAAGTCTTTTAGAAAACCATTTTGGAGATCCAAGGGATCTCTCCGCCCATATTCAAGACCTACAAAGAATGAGGCAATTACCCAACGAGTCTCCACTGACATTTTCAGCTAGGCTTCAAACGCACCAAGCAAAAATGTTATCAGCTCTCAATAAACAAAATTTAACTGTGAAGGAGAAACAGGCCCAAATTGACTTAATTGAGTCAAAGGCTCTAACTAGCCTACTTACGGGTCTAGAGCCGAAAATTGGCCAAATTGTGCGAGCCAGTGAACCCAGAGATATCCTGACCGTTATTTACATTTACAATTACAGTTGTCTAATCTAGAAACTCAAAAATTCTGTCAACCGAAATGCACCCCAACAGACTTGTAAACCGAATAATGGTCCACCCCCAAACAATGCCTCATCAGAATGAGACAATCCCAGACTAACCAAAATTCTCATCCAAATTACTCGGGCCATCGCCCATATTATGCGAATCAGTCTGCTAATCAACCTACGAATTTTAATAATAGGCCTCAGTTTTCTCACCAACAACAACAACCCTCCACAAGTAGACCAACCCCAACTTCTAGTAATTTCAGGCCAAATCCGAGTTTTTTCAAACAACAACAGAAAACTCATCACTTAAACAACGAACAATTCGATCCATATGAACATAACTATGATTTTTCTTACAATGAGCAACAGAACTTTCAAACACCAACTGAATACAAAACCGTATCAGAATATTATTACCCTGATACACAAAAACATGACAAATTCGAATATCATTCAAGCGAAAACGTTTGTAATGATAATTATTACCAACAATATGATGAATATTACGATAGCGAACAGTTTTCTTCCCGACAAAATTTTCAGACTACCCCTGTAGAAACAAAACCTCCCGATCACGAGATCTTCGATCTTCAAACACAAATTCAAATGATGAACTTGGACGATTTCAATCTAAACCTAAACTTTCCCGAACAGAATTTTCTGTAAGGCCACTTCTTTCGGTCAATTCGAAAAACCTTTACTACATCACCGACTCTTCCAATACATACAAACTCCTTATTGACACCGGAGCAGGACTGTCAATTTTTAAGCCCGAAACTTGCCAACGATTTAAACAACGATTTCCCGAAAACGTAGTCATCCAAGGAATCACCGATCAGAAAATCTTAATCAACGAATCCACCCTTGTACCTTTCAATGTCGCCGACCCACACAAGGTATATATTTGCAACATCGACATTGAATTCGACGGATTACTGGGTTCAGATTTCCTTGAACATTATAACTGCGTTATAGACTTTAACAGCAAACAACTTGTGACTAATTTTAAAACTTTACGTCTCTACAAAGTTAAGGATGATACTGTCATGCGTACTCAGAACCCTTCAACTTTCAATAACTGCATCCCTGTTAATACAATCTCTTTAGAACCCCTAACAGAACAAATATGTAAATTAAAATGTAACCTCACTAATACTGAGGCTTTCCCATCATCCGCCGAAATAGAAAAAGTTTATCTTCCCCGTGCCCTTGTTAAAATTAATGAAAAAGGCGAATTTATTACTTCAGTTTTAAATGCAAATGCTATCCCCAAAACTGTTAATTTCGACAATTTGGAACTCGAACCAATTTTTCCGTAAACATTCTTTCCGAAAATTACTCACAAAACTTAACTCAGCCTGATAGACAAACTACAATTATGGAACAACTTCGTTTAGAACATCTGAACGATGAGGAAGCCGAACTTATTTCTCAACTTTGCCTCGAATATTCCGATATATTCTATTTAGAAGGTGACCAACTGAACTTTACAAACGAAATCAAACATTCAGTAGACACTAATAAGGCGAAACCCTCTTTCACAAAGTCATATCGGTATCCCCAAATACACAAACAAGAGGTAAAAAGTCAGATATCAAAGATGCTTGACCAAAGCATTATACTTCCGTCTAATTCGCCATGGTCATCCCCGGTTTGGGTAGTTCCCAAAAAACTAGACGCATCTGGCACCTAAAAATGGCGTGTCGTCGTCGATTACCGTAAACTAAACGAACTTACTGTTGACGACAAATACCCTCTACCGAACATTTCGGATTTACTTGACCAACTTGGCAAATGCCAATACTTCACCACTCTCGACTTAGCTTCAGGGTTTCACCAAATCGAAATCGATACTAAAGACGTCCAAAAAACAGCATTCACAGTTGATAATGGTCATTTTGATTCGTTAGAATGCCCTTCGGTCTTAAAAACGCCCCATCCACCTTCCAAAGGGTAATGGATAATATTCTTTTAGGTGTTCAAAACGAGCGATGTTTAGTCTATATGGACGAAATAATCGTTTATTCTCCGACTATACATGAGCACATAGCCCGACTTTCTGAAGGTTTCAAACGATTGCGAAAAGCTAATCTAAAGATCCACCCCGACAAATGCGAGTTTCTTCGCAAAGAGATCGCGTATCTTGGCCATCTTATAACTCCCGAAGGCGTGAAGCCTAACCCTTCAAAGGTAGATTGTATCTTAAATTTTCCCCAACCAAAAAACCCAAAAGATATGAAGTCCTTCTTAGGGTTAGCTGGTTATTACAGGCGATTCATCCCGAATTTCGCCAAGATTTCGAAACCTTTGACAAGATTACTTCAAAAAGACATACCTTTCCAGTTCGATTCCGAATGCGTCAAATCTTTTGACGAATTAAAAAGAGCCCTTACTTCTACCCCCATACTCATATACCCGAACTTTGAAGAGCCATTTATTCTTACAACCGACGCCAGTTCATTTGCTATCGGAGCAGTGCTCTCTCAAGGCCCCGTAGGTAAAGATTTGCCCGTAGCCTATGCCTCCAGAACTCTCTGGAATGCTGAAACTAAGTATTCAACTATAGAACGAGAACTCCTTGCAATAGTGTGTGCGGTTAAACACTTTCGTCCAATAATTTTTGGCCGTAAGTTTCTACTTCTGACCGATCACCGCCCGTTAACTTGGCTGTTTTCTATAAAGGATCCTGGAAGTGGACTTGCAAGATGGCGCCTTAAGCTCGAGGAGTACGACTATCAAATAATTTACAAACCTGGCAAAGCAAAGTAAATAAAAATGCCGACGCGTTCTCTCGCATTAAAGTTAACAACTTTAATGAATACATATCATTTCAAGCAAACAATCATCTAACACCATTTACAGTACTCCCAACAAACGAAACTGACGATGACTCACAAGAACCCCAGACAAGAAGTCCCATTAATCTCCAACAAATCTCTGATGAATTTAGAACTTTTGTCGAGCGATATCAAACCGTCTCGCTCATAGATTACGACAAAATGCAATTTTCTAATTGCCAACTCTTAGTCCGAGAAAACAAAAACATCCTAGTATTTCCCCAAGGCTCTCTCATGAAAGATTTTCACCATGACATCATCGAAGACATTTTCGAGGAAAATGCTGATTTCCGTACCGCTAGAGTAAATGTCTTCTCAAGTAAAAGTGTCAGAAAAAGACGCTATTACATCGTCCCTCTCCCTTCTGACCCAGAAGTAGTCAACGAAATTCTTTTAGCATCTTTGTATAATAGTAGAGATGTGTTCACTGAAAATCAAGTATTCTGGGTTGAGAATAACATTGAACTGCCCATTTTGGAAATGCTTTCGTTTATCTTTTCCGAAATCGATATCAAATGGAAAGTTTGCCAAAATATCGTCCAAACGGTTGAGAAAGACCAAATACCTATCATTCTCGACCAATTCCATAACGGCAAAAATAATATACATCGAGGTATCAATGAAACTATCCGCAGAATAAAAGAAAAATACAATTGGCAAGGACTGACTAAGGACGTTGACAATTTTATCAAAAACTGTCAAACTTGCCAGAGAGCAAAAGTTTACCGGAAAAATCTCGACAGCCCACTTGTCATTACTGAAACCCCACGGACACCCTTTGAACGTGTCAACATCGATATACTAGAAGTCCCGACAAAAAACTACGCATTGACTATTCGGGAGGAACTAACAAAATTCTCTCAGGCCTACCCCACAACCGACAAATCCGCAAAAACCGTTGTTAGTACTTTACTACTATATTTCCAACACTTTGGTACCCCATTACGGATACACTGTGATTATGGCAGGGAATTTGATAACGCTCTGATGAGATATTTGTGTAAGCTATTTGATATCAAACTGTCCTATTCTATTGTGGGACATCCCCAGTCAAATGGTTAATTAGAACGATTCCACTCGACCTTACTAGACATGATTAGAATCCACAAATTAGAAAATCCCGACGAACACCCCTTCAACATCTTTCCTTATGCAATCATCGCATACAACAACTCCGCAAACAAAACTCACGGATTCACTCCTTACGAACTTGTTTACGGACATACTTCGAGTAGGTCTCCCGAAACTCTATACAACCAACAATCATTGATAACTAAATACATCCGAGATCTCAACAACCGTATCACACACTATTATAAAATCGCTCGTGAAAGAACGGAAGTTCAAAAGCACAAAGCAAAAGCCCGATTCGATAAACATGTTTCCGAAAATCTCCCGAATTATCAAATAGGCGATAAAGTCTATATCAAGGAATCCATAAATCAAGGACAAACTCCAAAATTAATTCAATGGTCCTTTCGAAATCATGGAGATTCATAAAAATTCCGCAACATTACTGAATCCAAAAACCAAACAAAAAACTAAAGTAAATTTCGACAGGATGAAACCGTTCTCAGAAAGTTAATTTCTGTTTCAGGTTGTGCCTGCTCTTCGGATCAGCAGTAGCCCAATATCAAGTCGAACCTATAAATAACATATTAGGGATATACTACAACAACGAAGCACAATTAACCGTTTCTAACAATAAATGGACACTTTGGGTCCACAAAAATATTTCGGCCCTCGAACACGTTTTCACGACAAATAATAGACTTTTACAAACACTTATCGAAACTGTTAACTATAAATCTTTCGCAATGAATTACTTCCGCTCAGATGTACAAACTCATATAAATCTTCTAAACCAAATATCCTCCACAATTAAGGACAAATTTATCGAAATAAATATGGACACCAAAAGACCAAAACTCGGCATACTCTTTTCAAAGCAATTACCGGAAACTTAGACGCAGATGACGGTACATATTTTACTGATAGTATAAATAGGCTCAATCAAGGTCAATTACAAATAGAAAATTTACTCAAAAACCAAATCAGTGTAACTACCTCTGTCATTAAAAACTTCAACGAGACCGTCCAAAAACTTCAAATTGACGAAAAACTCTTTAGCAGCAATATGAAAAAACTAGAAACCACAATCGGAAAAATTAACGATAAAGTCGGCTACATCGAAACGAAAGTTATGAACTCGAGTTATGCGAGGAACTAATGGAGAATTACCTTTACTTGGAAGATAGCCTAAATGATGTGCTAAATTCAATTACTTTCGTGCGACTTAAAATCATACATACATCTATTTTAACGCCCGAACATCTCATTACGGCATTGCAAGAAATATCACATAACTTAATAAAAAACAATCTTCCACTACCAATAAAATACTCAAGCATTGGTCAATACTTGGAAATTATCGAGTTAGAAGCTTTCCAAACAAACTCAGATCTTATTTTTGTCTTAAGAATTCCATTAGTAGAACAACAACCATACACCCTTTTCCGGTTATACCCTATCCCAATTTACGATGACAGAACTGGGTTACATCACCTTTTGCCTTTCACTCAAAAGTACCTCGCGAAAAACGAAGAATTTTTAATGTTTATTTCAATCAAGGACTTGAGCGCGTGTAAACCGCTTGCTATCGGAAGAAAATTGTGTCCCGACCTATACGCCTATCCTATAGACTCTAACGCACCGTGCGAGGTGCAACTTCTGAAAAGTATTCAAAATGTGCCGGACAATTGCAGAACTGCAGTAATTTTTAGTCAGGGTTACAGTGTCCAAAAACTTGAACAAAATATGTGGCTTGTCGTGACCTCCGAACCTTTACGTGTTGTGGTGAGTTGCAATCAAAAGAACTCAACTACTTTAACTCTAGTGCGCAACCCATTCTAAAACTTCAATCGGAGTGTAGTGCCTTTGTAGGTGTTACTAAGGTCCAGGCTGAGTCTGGAAAAGAAACAGACTATCACACAGTTACAGTACCTTACAACTGTTGCGATACAGTTCCAGAAAAGGTACAAATTCCCAAGCTGAAACCCTTCGACATAAGCAGCATCAACGTGGAGGAACTGGACGTTGCGAACCATAAGTTAGAACAGTACTCCTGAGACCTAGATGGTCTTATAAATCAGCCTTTCCTAACCAAGAACATCTCTTGGTTTACGTATACGACAATAGCTGTCGTCATGATCATTTCAGCGATCATGATTTTCAACATCATCAAAAAGAAAATTGAAGAGCGCCCACAATTTCAATTGCCAATAGCGAAGAGGCCTCACAGTCTAAACGCACGCAATGAAATCCAGAACTTATCGAATTGTTGGAAAATACTATTAAACACCGTACCGGCCCGGACCCGTCCAATAACAACTCAACCGGACATAACAAATCAGCAGGCGGGAGGCGTGCCCACTGAGCGCCCAGGGCCAATCACACGCAGCCGTTCACCGTGCGCGCTCTTGAAAATATCAGTATTCGAGTAACTAGAAACGAAAGCAGAAGGTTACGAGAATTATGCGAACCGACCTGAAGAGGGCAGATGTGACTCTGCCGAAACGTCGTCAGTTTACCATCGATCCCGGCAGGGATCAGTTATCAACTACGCGGTTGAAATCCCGGAAACCATCTAATACATTTAGTGCCCGCGAAAACTTAAAAACAAATATATATATATATATATATATATATATATATATATATATATATATATATGTGTGTTTTGGTTTCTTTTAATGGCTAGTACATTTACTAACAGTTATTCGCTTCATTACTTTGTTTACTCCCTGTCGGTACCAGCATTGTTTCTACCTGTTCTTTTTCGCTGAAACCTCCATAAAGTTGGGGAAGCCCATTATACTCCAAGTGGTTTTTATGAGTGTAAGGGGGTTGTACCATGTAATATGTTGTTTGTAACATAAAATCACAGAAAAACAAAAGAAAAACACCATCCATGTACATAAAACAATACCTAATTTTGCCAAATTGCTAGTTAATCTTTAACTGTTGAAATGTAAATTGAGTGCAATATTGTTGGGCTTCTTGTAGCTTTGAAAAGTCATTTATTTACTCAATGCATTATGCATTGAATTTTGTTTATGTGTTTTGAAGATTATTATAAGTGAATTAATTAAAATACAATGTCTGGAACGTACCTTTACAGGCTGATGTAAAAGGTTTTATTTCGTATAAAAAGAACATTTAATTAGTCTAGTTAGTAAACACTTATTCATGAATATAAAAACTGAGAGATATTATTTAGTTTCGCGTTATTAGGGAAAGTAAATTCGAACTCTGGTGTTTTCTACATCCAGTGCTAAACACCAGTTTAAAGCGTGATTTCATGTATAAAACAATGCAAGAGTAATAAATATGATCGAAATTAAGATTATTCAGTAAACCCTTAGAGAGTTTACTTTGAGATTTAGATGTTGATATGGATTTACTTAAAGACATTAAAAATTGTAATTTTAATAAATTTGAAAAACATTTTCACATCAAATGTGTGCTGCCTAAAATAATACTCACTTGAAAACCCCGAACAAATATATTTGCGTGTCATGCAATTTAGGTACTTCGAACACAACATGAACTTACCGGTTAAAATGCATCTTAATCAATCAGTTTTTAAAACACCTTAAACTATGACAATGATATGAAGGTAATTTAGTACCTAAAGTGGCAAAGAAAGACATGAATAGCAATAACTCAGTAAAATCACTTGGACTCTTAATTAAGTGAAAATAAAACCTCAAAAAATTTCAATATTTTCTAAACTACCGGGAATTAATTCCAAATTCGTCGGCGAGAGTTTAGCTTTAGTAGGTCAGGTGATTTTCGTGATGTAGCCTTGAACTCATTGAACATTTGATTTCATTGTATTTTTCTGTGACTGTACTATCTTTGCTGCGATTAAGTCATATAGCTGTCAGTAAGACTCAATAACATATTTATAAACTTATTTAAAACTGTATTGAAAAGAATAATAGTTTATAAATGGAGTTTATTACCACTGCACATTTAATTCTGCATAACCTTCAGAAAAATTATTTGTACATATTCCAAGAAGTGAGAGAATTTAGATATTACATGCGTACACTTAATTTTTGCGAAGATCACTTTAATGTAAATAAACAAGGCATATATTTTGTTTACATTAAAATGATTGAGTTATATATATGTTATATCACTCTTTCAAAATTTCTCTTTTTAAGAAAGATTTTATTTATAGTTGCACCATACTTTTAATAAAACTAGTAACTTGAAAAAAACCATAAAACTTTATAACAATAAAAAGACAAAATTACGTGTTAAACTAACTAGACAGACTTTGTAAGTAACAATGAATAATGATACAATGAAAAAGTATAATTTATAACCTAAGAACGCTGACTAGGCTGTCGCCGCACTTGCAGTTCTCACGTATGTACGTCTTCGAAAAGTAACCTGAGACGACACGTGGATGCTGACTCAGCTTGGGAACTGTTGCTAGGTGGTTTCATATAAGTCGATGGAATAACTTATATAACTCCCATCCATATAAAAAAGTTGATGCTACAGCATCGACCTTTAAGCGAGGTTCTGCAATTCAATATCCTCGGCAGGACTAAGGAGACTATGGAGTTTTACCCTGGGCTTGATGGTTGACGGACGTGGTGGTGGTGCTGGGTCGGCAGAAGGGCTGATCCTTGAGGGCTTCTGGAATTTCTTCCTGATGATGCTGATGAAAAGGAGGGCAACCAAAATTACCGTTGTTGCTATTGTGATGATCGTAAACGAGGAGGTGTGTTTCTCCAAGAATGGTTGGTCTAGGAGCTTTTCCAATTCTCTGGAGTATTGGCTAAGCTTATGGTTAGCGATATTCAGGTCTCTGGCATCCAATTCCTGTAGTCTCATGGGTTTCAACTTTGGAAGTTGACTGATGGTTGGCAGGTTTATCGCAAAAGTTGTAGGGGATGTTGACTGGGTGACTCTTAAGTGTGATGTTGTCAACGTTGTTGGTGGTCCTTCTGGTAACCCTGGTGTTACCGATGAACGCATTGCAACTGGCTTGGATGGTCAATAGAGAATTTGTCGATATGGATTGGGTAACGATATCTTCTCCCTTGCACTTGATGTTGATGGGCAACTGTCCGGAAATCGAGATTAACCAAAGGTTCAGATCAATCTCTTGAATATTATACTCTTTGGCATATAATATTAAAGGCTTGCAAGTTTAAGTAAGGGGTGCTAGCTGTCTAAGAAGCTGTGCTTCGCAGAGGGCTTACAGTCACTCAGGTCTTCGAAAGATGCGTACAATAGCGAATCGTCATCTCTCGCGATATGTTTTAATTTTGTTAGAATAATATGGTGAAATCCTGTTAAAAAAACTGGGATAGGATACAAGCGGTACAGTGTATAAGTTTCAGGATTGACTAAGGGGATTTTTAGTACAAAAACAATTTTAGTATTGATCTGAAAAGCTTCCAATTCTATTAGATCGATGTATCTAGCAACATTTGAACTATAGGTTAGAAGGGGTAAGTTATTTTCATGAAGTGACTGTGATATTTTCTGAAGGGAATTGACCAAATCTACTGGGTTTATAATTGAACTATGTAAAATTTTGAGATGTGCGAAAGAGGCTGCAGTTAATACATCGTTAAGAGTATTTATGTAGGATAATTTGTATCATCCTCGTAGTCGTAGGTGTTGCTATCCTCGGTATAGTAATTGTAGTCTGCATAGTGAGAATAACCATCATTTTGATGTTGGTTGAAGTGGTGGGTCCTTTCAGGACGGTTGTTTGGATTAGTCTGTATGACAGAAGGTCGAGATTAATTCGGGTTCATTTGAGACCTAAAAGGGGAGGGGGTCTCTGGAAGTTTGATTGACGAAATTGTTGTCCTTGTTGAACCGGGGGATTGTTTGTAGGGAAATTTGGCCTTGTGTGTTGATTAGGCCCAACAGGATTTGGTCTATAGTTTGGATTAAATGTTTGAGAACTATTTTGTGTTTTCAAACGGCAATTTGCCGCTATGTGGCCTAATCGAACACAATGAAGACACTTAGGTGATTGTGTCTGCTTTCGAGGTTGGAAATTTGGTTTGAGAGGAACAGATTTGTTTGTTTTCTGATCCTCGAAATAAGAAAGTTGAAACTCTCTTCTAATCCGGGAGTGTGCCTCTAGAAGGTCTTTAGGATTACTGGCACGTATTACCTGACCTAAACGGGGTTCTAATCCCGTAAGAAGGGTGTTCATAACCATTGTATTCACTAGAGTGGTCTGGGCTTCTTTTTGTTCTGGACTAAGCACAGCAGTTTTGTGGATACAGGAGTGCATTTTCGCACTCAAAACTTGGAGTCGATTATAAAATGTTAGTAGGGACTCATTTGAAATTTGTTTCAGACGTTGTAGATCATGAATCAGGGAAGAGAGATCACGAGAATCTGCAAAGTGTAGGGTCAGGAAAATATTTCCATTAACCGATATCTCTCGGTTTCATTGGTAACCGGTGTTGGAGAAGCTTGTGTCATTTTTATATTAGTCGATATAAAAGAATTGGAACAAGGGTGTAAAAATGAAAGTTAAAATGTATAGAAAATTAATAAACTGTAGAATACGTTAATGGGAATAACGATTGTTTGAATGATAGAACAGTATGGTAACCAATTAAAATAGTAAACTCAAATAAATCAGTTATTCGAATAAAAAAATCAATGAAATAAGTAAATCAAATATACCAATATCAATAAAGAGAAATCAAATAAATATATCAATAGAATAAAATAAATCAGTTAATGAAATAAATCAATATTTCATTTGATTCAAATATATCAAAAAAAATCAAATTGATAAATATGTAAAATCAAATAATAGGATAAATCAATAGCAATCAAATCAAATAAATTGTATCAAATATTAAAAATCAATGTTCAATAAAATAAATCAACTAATATTTACTTAAAACGAATGACGATTCAGCATTACTTACATCAACAGGAACATTGAAAACGCCGTGTTCTACGTTGGATTGCAGTGAGGATTTCTTTCAGGTTTCGTTGAGGGATAGGAATCCGCTGCAACTAGTTAGAATACTCGTGTTCTAGTAACGTTAGACGGATCCTACTGACTGCGCCAATTTGTTAAATCACTCTTTCAAAATTTCTGTTTTTAAAAAAGATTTTATTTATAGTTGCACCATACTTTCAATAAAAATAATAACTTGAAAATAACAATAAAACTTCTAAATTCTTAATTAACTTAAATCCCCATAATTTTTTTATCTCCACAAAATGCTGATCACTCGAACCTATACAAAGAACCGCAGACAGAACTTAGTTTAGATAATTTGTGTATGCACACAACAAATCTTACATAATAGATTATGAAAATATATTTACAAATTATTTGGTATTTCTTTAGAAAATTTACATAATATCCTTTAGGATTTCACCAACCCCAACACTATTTTTAATACAAAAATACCCAGTTAGCCAAACTCAACCTAATAGAGAAATAATATATCTTTTAAGAGTCAGATGTGAACAGAACAATAATTATGAATATAAATTATGACTGAGCATCGGTGGCAAAAATGGTTCCATGAATTTATTTATTACTCTGGACAATAAAGTAGATCAACCTGCCCTCTAACCACTCAAAACTTTAGATACAGATACATTAAAAACAGCGAAAATAACCACAATAGTAATTTACTCTGAATAAATTTAAACCTAAAAACACAGTAAACGATATATTAAAAGACTAACCATTAAGGTAATTGTCACTAATGTATTAGATATTACTTGCCAATTGTTTTGCTCAGTTGCCAGGCTTCGTCAGAAATAAACATTAAATTATATTCTAAACGTCTGAATACTTAAAAAGTTCATGTTTTCGTTTACTTTAGTGCTACAGCGAGACAATTATAGTTACTAAATAATTACAACAACTCCAACCCAATAGACAATTTACACTAGAAATAGAAACAAACACAATAGATTTTCTAGATTTGACTACGAATATATTTGAGAATAAATACATTTTTTCTATAGATCATAACGAGCCCTATCACAGCAATTCATGTCATCTCGACCAACACAAACTTGGAGCATATCAGTCCATGATACACAGATTTGTAACAGTCCCGTTATCTAAACCTAACTTTGCCACTGAACTCAATGAAAAGATATTATTCAGAAAATTAAAGAAAAAAGCTATAAAACAGGTATACACTTCCCCTCCTAGCTTTTTCTCAAAATTGTACCAATCCATCATATTTATAGGTTTTCCATCTGAATAAATGTCCCATTTCTTACATAATATAAATATTCAAACATCCTTTAAAACTAACAATAATTTGGCAAAACACATACAAAACAATAAAGGTAAAATTAATAAATATTATAACTCAGGAGTTTATAAGTTAACTTGTGGTAGTTGCCCGAAATTTTATATAGGTCATACAGAAAGGTCATTTAAATCAAGATGGTCTGCAAATTTTAAAGCAGATGAATATCAGAGGTACAACCTTTGCCGACCATTCATTAAATGGAAATCACATTCCGCCAATTACTCGAAATATTACATATAGAACAAAATAGTATAATTTTTTTTGGGGTAATTTGAAATCATTAAAAATAAAAATTCACCATGTTTTTTAAATAACCAAACACATAGAAATATGGCTCCGTTAGTTAATCTCAATATCCTTGTATAATTAAAAATTCATATTAGTACTCTAGTATTTACCTTTACTGTCATTAGTATTATACCATAAACATATTGTAGGTACTTTCTATACAAGTAGCCAAAATCGCTTATATTTCCTTACAACACTGCATAAGGTATTCAGATGTTTAGCATTTAATTTAATATCTATTTCGAACGAAACTGAGCGAAACAATTATCAAATAATATCTAATAAATTAGTGCAAATTACCATAATGGTTAGTATTTTAATATATTTAAAATGAATTTTAGCAAAGTAAAGACCAAACAATTAACAGTAAACAATGCCAAATTAGTGATTAAATAGATTTAAAAAGCAATACATGCCTGGAAGAAGTTTGAAAATTGTCAAAATAAAAAATTCAAAACAATATGTGTATCAAAGTAAATGACATCCTAACAAATAAAAGGCTTTGAAGCACCTGATATCTATACTTGTGACGGTGTAGCTGGCTGTAGGAACAATCCTTTATTTAAATTCTTTAACATTAGTATCTTTAACACAAAAGAAAAAACTGATTTTCACTTAAATTGTTTATTGATCCTTTCTTTCTGTTGTAAAATGTTGGTCTTCAAGTTCGTCAATATTTTTTATAGATAAATGACGTAATAAATATATTTGTAGACATTGTGCTTTATACTAATACAACTCTATGAAGAAACCTCGGAGGAAGTTATTAAAGCCTAAATCAAACATTAAATTCAGTAAACCTATTGGCGAATAAACTTGTGTTTAGATCAAGCGTTTCGCTATTTGTCCATCGACCTGTACCTTTCACCTTAAAAGCTAGTACCTATTCTTTCAGGCTTTGCTATTGCCTAAGGCATACAAACCAAATATATTACTTTTGATAATTACGTAAATTGCACTGGCAGTAACATAACTTAGATTTTAAATGCTGTAACCATTGAACGAATATTGCTATAAGTCATAAGAAATAGTAGACAGTGGGGTAATAGAGTATTAAATCGAGAGTGTCAATTGATATAATCTTAAATAGAAGGCAGAAAAACAATAACTTAATAAAATAAAAAAGTTTGGCTATTACCCAAAGAAAAGTGTTAATATTTATTTATTTTTATCTTGTCCACCTTCCCCTCGCAAGACAATCCTAGGTCGGCCCGAATTGCCTATGAAGCGTACATACAAAACCAATTATAGCAAAAAATTCTAAGAACGATTAGAAAGTTTCATAATGAAAACATGAGTAATTTTCCTTCTTAGACTGATAACAATGCAGACACAACTGATCTCAAATTAATAGTGTTAGATTTTTTAAACATATTAATCTTTTACTTCCTGATGGACAATTATAATGAAGATAATAAACTAATTGCAAGATTTTTTCAATGCCATTATTATAGAAATTACTTTTCATTATTTTCTGTATTTTATATATTGAAAAATAAATATTTTTTTCTGTACAATTTACATATGGTAATTTACTATGTTGAACTAATAAAATCAGACAAAAAATAAAGTTTTTGCAGATACAGATTGAACAAAATAAATACTTTCTGGTAAAAAAGTAATATTTTATAAACATATTTTAATGATTTCAAAAATATACAAGATTGGTAGGTAATTAATTTGTACAGAATGAGCACCTTTTAATGTTTACATTTTTTACTTCCTAGGTAGGTACCTAACAACATTGAATGTGTTATTTATTTGCTAGATTTTTATTTTGTTATAATTATTTTTAGCTTTTTAGTTATATGTAAAAGTCGGTTATATATATATATATATATATATATATATATATATATATATATATATATATACTGTAATATATGAATTTTCAAATTTATGATTATCTCAGGGTCCTTTTCGCTTGGGTTCAAGTTCCAGATATTAAATAAATAAATGAATTCTATACTTATCTTATAAGTCTCTCTATCTTCTTCGTTACACTACCACTTTTTAAAATTTTGATATTATATTTTTCACTTTATTTTTCTTTTTAAGATTTTTAAAAGACTAATAAATAATTTTCAAATTCTCAATCAAATTACAATTTATTTATAATGATTGTCCACAATACAATTCTGATATAATATTACCTTTACAACAAAATAAATTTCCTGGGTACTTAAATATTATTAAATTTCTATCAATTTGTTTCAAAAATATTTTAATCCTCTAAACACAAATATTCATTATACTAAATTTTAAAAACCTTTATTTCTATCACTGATTGATTTTAGATTTCAATAATCTGTTTATTAAATAATGTTTCAAAAACTCACAGTTGCCTGGCTTGAATTCCCTTTTCCTTACTTTTGGTTTTGGAATACTACTTCCTGATTTCTGTTTTTTTTTTATAAAAATTCTGCTGCTTAATTGATTTGTTTACTGCTGTACCAATACTTCTATTCTTCCAAAAAAATTGATTTTATCTCTCCATCCAATGGATTTCAAATAATTCCTTTTATGGAATATTTATTTTTTTTAATTTCAAATTGTTAATCCAAAAATCCAAAATTTTTAACTTCAAACTTAATTTCTTGTCAGAACTGACATGGAACACTTATTTCAATGATATCACAGATCATTTATCTGGTTGTCATGGAAACGTAATTTTACAGGAACGAAATTTTTAACTGCTCTGGTCGACGATCGGGAAACAAAGAGGACCTTTGAATGTCAGATTTTCTATTTATGTAATATATTTTGCCACCTGCTATTTCCATTTCCGTTTTTATTTTTTTTATTAATTTCTAAATATGTTCCTTCTAAATCATATGCAAAAATCTAAACAAATTTTAATTTGAATTTCAATACCGTTTACTCTCATAAATTTTATCTAAATCACTTAATTCATGTTTTCAAAAATTTTGATTTGACACTTGTAACCTGTTGGTCACCAGTCATTTAACAGGTACTTTAAAAAAAATTGGTTTTTACTGCAATTAAGACTTAATATCTTTTGAACTATTGAATTTTCATAAACTATGCTCTAAGCTCTTTCTAACGGTATAAATCTCTTTACTGTTCCATCATTCCTTCAAATTTTTAATAGTTTTTACAATTCTGACATTTCAATTCTCTAAGTTTTTAACAAATTTATGTATTTAAAACTTAATTTTGATCTAAAATGTGTTAAATTCAGTGTTGTCATTGCCTAATATGTGATCTACACTTGTTTTACAACCTATACTGTGATTTTCATAAGTGAATTTAACCTTTTTGCTGTTTGACCTAAATGTGACTCCCTGCCTAGATTTTTTTTATGTAAGTATCCAAATTCTATTACAATCTGCATGATAGATTGTCTAACTTTATATGCCACCTTTTATCCTTTCAACAATTTGCTTTTGAAACATTCTTTTTACATGGTTTATATTTTTAGGTTAACTTTAACTTTGAATGATTCCTGCAATTTCCTTTCTGTTAGATATGTATTTATTTACCCAATCATTTAATTATTCAAATTGCAAAACTTTTGTATTATCTCATGTCTGTTTAAATCCATTACAATATATATATATTATATATATATATATATATATATATATATATATATATATATATATATATATTTAAAAGTTTTATTTTCAACTTTTTAATATCTTTGAACTCAGGTAGTTTTCATTCTTTATTTTTTATTTTGTATGTGCAACCTTGATAGACAGAACCAGGTAACATCGAAAGCCTCAACATTACACAATCACAATGATACTTTCTCATTTAAATTGACAGGTAAATCTTTACGAACACAATGTACTAGTACGCGTTGACTTAATAAGCCCAAAATATATTTATGCCTTATGGACTACGCCATGTAACCTTTTTTCAACTTTATTTGACAACCCTGTATAACTATAGATAATTCCACCCCAACCTATGTATCAACCATCTTGTACATACGACTACCCACGGACAAGCATAAATTTGTTAGCTGCCTTCTATAGGATGGAGTAGAATCCATTCCATATTTACGGAGTCAAATCCGTCCTATATTTCAACCATAGTATATAACTCCTTGTGTGCTAGCCCATAAATTAGTTCATTTTTTACATTTTATATTATCGTCCTGTGTAACATTTATTCCTCTCCACACTTTATGCAATTTCTTATGGGCTATAAAAGAAATAATTTTTTAATTACACTGTATAAATATAATTCAAATGCAGCATATATTTCAACCATCATTTATATGATTTGCTTATGTCCACATCATATAACAGTTTTTTTATCACCCTATATAATTTTAATTTCACATTTTTTTCAACATTTTTATACCACTAAACGTCTAGTTCACCCTATATTCCAACCATTCCGTATATATGGCTGCCTACCACTATCATTCTAGTCCGTCCTATATTTCAATCTTCATATAAATGCAACTACTTCTATCACTTTACTTTGTGATTTTGTTTGCTATAACTATACACCCTGTCTATAAATGTACCAAATAGCAGTTTAAAGTTTGACATGTGTTGTCACTGAATTTTTATTAGGCCGGGAGAATGTGACAGCCGAAAGCACCGTCTTCGCAAAATGGAAAAATTTGCATTTAAATAGGTATTTGTCTGGTATACAAACAAAACGAGCTTGGTACCCATTTATTTAAGGAGCCGGAAATACTATGCTTTACTACCTATATGCTTGATATGTACATAGAAAATTTTCAAATTCGCAATTAAAACTTCCAGTGAATAAAATTACCGCACCATTACGTTCGAATTAAAATATTTATGAGGAAATGTTATGTTATTTCGATGACATTTTTGATAAGAATTTTGGAATTTTCGGCTATTTTCTTCAAAACTGCAAGTTTCACGTCGCAGAAAAGTATATGAGATCACCTAAGGATCTTCCTTAATAGATTAAACGTTAAACTATACAAATCCATAAGGAGTTATCGAAAAAACGACTAAAATATTAGGGATATTGGACGATTTTCATGCACGCATGTGTTCATTCACAAATTTTATGACTTTACCAATAGAATTATTTTCCAAAATTTGAAGTTTCACCAATCCGGATATATACTCTATTAAACAAGACCATATTCATTCAAAACGGTGCACCACAAGAGAAGAAATCAGGTAACATACATACAAAAACAAAGCGAAAAAATACGCGACGAATTGATAACCTCCTCCTTTTTGGAAGCCGGTTAATAAAGACATGTCATTTCATAAGATGTTATTTACATTTTATATAAGGAGCTCAATCTGACTGTGATTAAAACCAACTACTATGTTCTCTCATTTCTCTATTTTTACTTCAGTTTAAGATGCAGGTTTTCCTAAACGGCTGGAGTAACTGTTGCCAGTCCTGTTGTTTATTCTGCAGAATGACCATATCTTCCTACATTTTGTAGTTGTAAGAGTTTATTATTGCCCATATATTTTATATTGGGTTGAATATGCAATGGTATGGAGAAAACTACAAAATTTGATGACCACACATTGGGGAGTTCGGCTACCATATACAGGAGATCAGTTTCCTCACCTAAAATTATTACCGTTCATTCTTGAATAAAGTAAGAAGAAGTAGTGCCACTCCTTATAAAAATTACAAATAAATGAAATATTTGGTAACTGTAAGCTAAATACATTAAACTAAATTTTTTCTTTATTTTTCTGTTATTGATACAATTTTCTTACGGAGACTATGTTTCTGTAACCATTTATATAAAGCTAAAGAAAATATTATTATTACAAAGTATTTAAAACAGTGTCAAAATACCAGGGTTAGATATTACAGAACAATTATGATTTTAATTGTAAAATTAATTGATAATCTTGTGAAATACTCTATACCTATGTAGCAATTAATGTTTCATAAATCCTTTGGAAAGTAGAAATTTAAATATAAAAATGAGTTGAACACTATCAGCAGACTATAATTTTCCACACTCAACTGTTGCACGCCCAAGTTATTATTTTCATAAACAGCTTGGTTAATGAAATGTCATGTATTGTGAACTAATAAAGTTCTATTTAAACAATTTTCTCTGAGAAACATTCAGAAATTACATGAAACACTCACAATTTGGGCCTTATTAATACCAAATTGTTCAGTTCCAATACAAACAGAAAACTTAAGTTGTTCATTTCAAAACAGTATTTTGAAATAATTAAATATGTATTATTAATTGAAACTATACTTCACTAATTTACTTACATAAATTGTTGTTTACTATACCAAAATATACTTGCTTATTCACAAAATACAGTAATATTTTATCATATTTACCAAATTACATTAGTATCAATGTTCAAAACAAATAAGAAATTTTCTTGTTTCATATTCCTATGATTATCTCTATCTTTATTATCATATGAAAGTACAACTTCTGCCCAAGGTATAATTCTTCCAATACTTTAATTACAATAAATATAATAAATAAATTACTAAGATATGCAGAATTTTATGTACAGAACGTTTTGAATTGTTTGATTTGGGAAAACGTTAGAATCTAAAAATCGAAATAAATTTAAGTTTAAATATTCCCCTGGAGGGCAAACATTTTATTTTTTTAAAAGATTAAATAATTTTACTTACAAGTAGCCTACATATTATGATTACATTTCTCATTTCACTTTACTGATGCTGAATTTACAGATGAATGCTGAGATTCTTTATCTATGACTGACTGAAACCGAAAATGTTCTCTGCTTTGTGTTGTTATTTTTGATATTTCACAACATACTATTACAAACTCCGTGTGGGTGGTAAACAAATTTATACAACAACTTGAACTGTCTTTATTCACACCGAAATTAATTTCAAAAAGTTTCGCTTCAAAATTATTTACTTTTTAACAAGGTTGATGATTGACACCCTGTACCAACATAGTTATTCTCTATCTCTCCCGTCTGATTCTGGTCTGCTAGCGTGTATAATTTCTTAGTAGAATAGATATTATTTTCGATACTTGCTTTTTATACCAGCAATCGGACATTATAGAAATACCTCATCGGCATGTTTGGTTGGAACACTGCCTCCTTTTAATTCTAATCGACTCGAGCGGAATCAACTTGCCCATGATAGGGTGCCAATCGAGCCAAATGAACCACCTTCATCTTAGCTATCGGATCCTGACAAATGTGATAGATAATGTCATAAACCATCTTGTCTACTTCACCTGGATCATCCCAGGCTGTTGTTAGCTATAGACACTTGCCTTTACTCCTCTGGGGGTTGTATAACCCAACTTCATTTCTCTGTTGGATCTCGACTGTGTTTGCATTCAAATCGTACCGTGTTTTCATCAGGACTCTGGTTGTCAGCATCTGTGTCCTGGCTAGTTTGTGTGTGGCCAGCATACTTTGTCGGAGTTGGTCTGCATAATCTTGAACTTCATGGGATTGTTCGCCTGGTGAGCCAAAGGCCAAATCACATGCTAGTCTCAGCTCGTTTCCGAATAATAGTCTGGCTGCAGTCACTCCTGTGCTGTTGTGAACGACTGACTCCTAGGTCTAGAGAAACAGAGGAATGGGCTTATCCCAATCACGTTATTTACTGCTGATGAGTATGGATAGATGTGGTTCCTAGTTCCTGTTAAATCACTTCATGTCTCGGTTCGATAGTTGATGGGTTGATTTGGATTTCGTTTTCTTGATGCTTAGCATTCTACAGAATCCTTTGGTTCCGTCCTTGGTCCTAATTTAACCCCAACGGGACACCAAACCTGCTGAGTAGCTTCAGTGCGTTGGGGATGGAATATGCCTGTGGCCATTTGATAATGTAATAAATTGCCACTGGAATGAATTTGTTCCCTTTCTCGGACACGGGAATATCAATGGCAATTCCTTCAAATGTATTCACTCTATTAGAAAAATATTCCGTGTAAAATAACTTCTAAACTTGAAGAGTTTTCAGTTTGTACCTCATGGAAGGTTTCTGCATCTACTGTAAAATTGACTGTTTTTACTAATGGCAATTAGCTAGAAACGATTCTCCCACAACAATAAATACCTCATAATATACACACCGATTGGGTGTTTTCGAACATTCTCTAAATGTACGTAAATGTGTTGTATTGAATTAATAACAAAATCAAATGTTAGTGTGAAGCTGGTTAACATTGTAACTCGATCCTCGAAGTGTCCTTGGACCAGCTCTTAGGCCACTGCCGCTACGCATCACCGTCAACTATCCCCCAGGTACGATGACGCTGATTGTACCAGATAAGACCCAATGACCAGGACTAGCGCCGCATGACCGGTTAAGGGTATAAATAGAAGGGATAATTTGAATTTCCCATCATTCCTTTGATGACGATACCAGATACAAAGCTATTGAAACGTTGTGAGATCAACCATTCAAAACGATGGAAGTTCATGGAAACTCCGGGGAGTAAAGTTAAAGTTTATAAAATTCTGCAACCGCCAATTTTGGTATTAATAATATTTCGTAAGGTTTTATATAAGTTTTAAACTCCTTATTGTATTTTGTATTTACCAATACACCTTTGATATACTTTTTAAATTGTAAACGATTCAAACTTAAAGAGCTTTTCCAATTTCCTAAATGAGTATTTCCTCAAGTAAACAATTTTCCAATCAGATAATAAAATAAATCACTATTAACGTTAATCAAATACTACCCTTTGGTAGCTTTTACTGTTATTAATATTGCAGAAAAAATGTCTTGATCAATAAATTATTCAATATACCATTAGGTTGATGGAATTTTTTATGAATATAACATTATTGATACACGTCGAACATTAATTTTTTGGTGCCTTCGGGGAAGTATAGAGATTAACTGTTGAGATATAAAACCAGTTCTTTGAATTCCGAGTTTGTCTTTAGGATGATACATTTTTATTAATTTTAAATTGGAAAACATCTATAAAGTTGAATCGTGGAAATATTTTTCATTTTATTACAGATTTTCTCTCTCTGTCTCTCTATCTCTATTTATGTGTCTGTAAATAACAGATCATTGAGCTCATGAATTAGATTTCATTCCATCATTTTAGAGTATTTGAATAATATATAATATGCCACTGCAGTTGTTCATGAACAGAAAATATTACATCTAAGAATTTCTACTACAATTTTGGTTGCAGCAAACATTTATATAACGTTTTGAGTTACAGTCGAAATGGCTATGGAACTCATGTGAGTTTAACAAACAACTATACTCGTACTTACATAGTAGGGCTTACTATACCTATGGCATGTAACGACTTCAAACAGAATGGTTTCCACATTATTATGCATGGGTTAAGAGTCAAATGGGCTTACGTTTTTAGTGGCAAATATAGGATTCAGCTACCAAATAGTTAAAAAGGAGGTAGGAAAAAGACCATTTCTCTTGCGATGTTTTAGCTTCTTTTCTTTTTGTGGCGGTTAATGAGGATTTCGCAAGGGTAATGACTCTGAGATAACATTTGTCAACGGCTCTCTTTATGTATATTGTAATGAAGTTTTTGTGGGTTCATATCACTAAATTTACTCCAGAAAACAATCTTCTTATTTCCACCGAAAAAATTCAGAAGAAATATTGCACTGCTTTTCTTGCACTAACACTTTGATGAATCAATCTGCTGCGTCACGACGGCATTTATATTGTATGTCAGTCCCTTCTTATTGTTCTCTTTAGTAAAAGAATTGAAATTTCGGTACTTCTTTATAATAGCAATCTTTTTTTTTTGTCGGGATGTTTATTCGGAAAATGATTCTTGTTCAGATAGTGAATTCTAGAAGAATCTCTCTCTACGTCGCTTATCTTCTTAACTACTTCTTAACTACCGTAGCGTGTCTCTGTTCGAATGCTTTGTCTGAGTTGAACATTATAATCGTTATAAATCATAGGGTAGTTTCAGTTCTCTTCCGAAGAGTACTGTAAGTCCCGTGCTGTTGTGTGTGGCTTAGTGATTGATCTACAGAAATAGGGGAATATCTCATCCCAATCAGTGATTGATCAACATAAATAGGGGAATATGCTCATCCCAATCACTCCAATCAAACTTGGATAGTTGTCGTTTCAAAGTTAAATTTTTCCACCATTTCGTCCGAATGTGGTGTGAATTGGGTGGTCCTCGTTTTCTTGATGGCCAACTTCGGACAGATGTTTTACAATACGTTGGACTGTAAGATTAGCTCGACCTCCAAATGCAACTCTAACGGTACATCAAACTTCCACCAACACCGTTGCCAAATTGGTCGCCTTCTTCTTGGGTATCGCAAAAGCCATGTATTGAATTGAATGAATGGACCTGCGACATCAACAGCAATTCTTTCAAAAGAGACGCCCATGTTATACGCCTCTTGGGCCGGGTGTTCAGGTCTTCATTGGTTACATAAATGTCACATTTTCGGCACCATACTCTAGCATCCTCGAAATAATTTAGCCAGTAGTATCTTTGATGGATTATGTCTAGAGTCTTATTGTGTCCAGACGGCCTTTCGTAATCCCATTACCCAGCCATGAATTTCGTAAAAAAATCCTTGGATGTTGTAGTGTTCTGATATGTAGGTACATGTTTGGAAGTTTTATTGGATAATTTAATATTAATTCATTTTTCCAGTGTTTTATCCGTGCCTCTCTTAAAGATTTCTTTGATAGTCTCGTCCGTAGCAACTTCTATACTAGTTGTTGCCATATAATGAAGTTAAAATTTAAATTCCCTTAATCACACTTCTCATACTACTGTTACCAGTTTTCTGTTTGGTCAAACCACTAAATTTACTTAGACAATAATCTCCTTTAATTTAGTACCAAAAATTCACTATAAATATTACACTACTATTCTTAGGCTAACCACTTTGATGAGTAAATCGCAGACACCAACTGTTCCACTGTTCTCTGCTGCCGCTGTATGGCGGCTTTTATACCTCAGTCAATCTCAAAAGTTCCAATGCTCTCTAGTAAACTTATTTAAATTTCAGTATGTTTTTATCCCAGCAATGGTACGAACAGGACACTTTTTTACGGGATGTTTATGCATAGGATTCCTTTTTCAGCAGCGTTAATTTAAATGTTATAATAATAATATATGCATTTATAATATAAACAAGATTTTGCAACTACAGCTTCCCATCTCCATGTGTATATTTTGCACCCTATACATACTATTTCAACTGCTTTCAATTTTTTGTAATTACAATAGTATCTGTTGTCAGCATTCTTTATATAATGCGTGGTTTAATAGTGTTAAGGTACTGCGAGACGTAGACAGAGTCTCCTTGGTGAATCTGGATGGTTGGGATTGGTTTATGTGCTCCAGGAATGCCGGCAGTTCTCTCTCTCCCAATGTATTACCAAAACCGTCTGGAGACCCCTTCATCAGTCATTGCCGCTATGTGTCACCGACAACTAACTAATTAGAACCGATAAGAAATTAAGGGACCAAATGAGCATGACCAGCATGTATGTCCGATTAAGGGTATAAAAACTAGTTATGTTGCGTTATTAACATAGCTGCTTTTGAACAACTATTATTTACTCGACAACAATTACAACTGTTATTGTCCGCTAAAAATAACAGGTAGTACTGCTTAGCGCTTATCGAACAATAACGTAAACAGTCCAAGTTTAAAACAGCACCTAACCTCAACTGATTTATGTAACAACAATAACAGATCGACCCAAAAACGACTTGAAAAGGTAGTTGTTCTGATTCGACGGATAAAAGAGATGGCAGTGGTTTTCATATTCAACATTTCTGTTAGTGGTTGATGTTGTATAACAAATCACAGGCTGAATAGCAAAATTTGTTAACCGAATCGTACTGAACGAGCTGAACGGCCAAGCAGAAAAGGATTATTGAGAAATTTAACAGTAATTTGTTTGATCTTGCAAATAATGTACACTAGGTTAGCGTACAGATATACTTTCGTTCATCGTTGTCATTGTTGAAATCTTGACAATCTAATTTTAAATGAGAGAATTGTTAATAGGTAATAGATAATATATGTATTAGAAACTCTATTATGGGTATATATTATTATTATAACAGTGTAATGTTTTTGAAAAAATATGTTTAAATTGTTTCTATAATATTAACATATAGTGAATTAGTTCTTTAAATTAATCAGTAGTATTTATTCGTAACACATAAATTATTATACGTAAATAGAATTGAATTGAAAAATATATTAACAGAACACGAATATTATCATAAGCCATAAATAAGAGTATTGTTTATATCCATTAAGGTATGAAAATAAAATATGAACCAATATTTGTTTAAAAATTAATGGTAAGAAGTAAGTTATTACATATGTTACTAAATCATTTTCAACTTTATCAGTCGAAAACCAACTTCTATGATGTGAGTTTTCCATTTTTTGAGAGAAGCATCTTGCAATACAATGACTCAACAACAATCTCTTCACAAAATCCCTTCAATGGATAATTACATATATGAATTAATACAAATGAAAATAACGCCAGAAATAAATATATAATATGTCCATAACAACACTGTACTACGTATTACACATTAAAAAATAAAACCACAGAAGGTTGTTTACTGTATTTCAGTTATTGGTTGTGAACTTCCGGTTTAGTATTAATATCAAATATACAACATTGCAGGAATAAGGAGTCTTATAAAGTTTTGGAATTTTCGGTTTCTGTTCAAGATTGAATTTTAACCAATTAATCGTGTTTTTCATAAGAATAAATTTTATATTTATAAAATTTTATATATGCTGGAAATGCACAAAAGTATACAGTTTGCAGTACTAATCAGCTCCTTACCAAAAAAAAAATTATCCAACATCCCCCCCCCCCCGAAAACCATCCCGAAAAAATTCCTGGCTACGGCCTTGTACTAAATGACAAGTCCTGCATCTTATTAGTAACCAACAAATACGAATTTGGCATGTTTTAGTTTCTTTCTAAGAAATATCGACAGCAATTTTGACATAAATATAATCTGTTATTTTCAGTTGTTATATGCAAATAGCAATAACAATAGCAACTGTTACTTAAAAGTAGCTCTTTTGCCCATCTCTAATAAAAACAAGACATAATCTGAATTTGCTATTTTTGGCATAGTTTTTTTCATAACGGAGAGACGAGGGTTGCCTGAAACCGAAAAAAGATGTTTTAAAAACGAAGAAGGCTATGGAATTTCTGTTTGTGGACTCTAGCATTTCTCGAAAAACATCTGACATACCCAGCCTAATCTATGAGTGTGTTATTTAAATAGTGGTAGTAAATGTTTGTCAAAAAACTGGCAGACATTCTTAGATGATTTTTCTGCTATGTTTAGTAATTAATATGAACATAACAATTTATAAGGCTAACTTATCTCACTTCATTTTGTGTATTAATATTATTATCAATGGATAACTGGTAAATAAAATATACGGTAAACAAATATAAAACTCAAATTAACCATTTAAGCAAAAGAGGTAGTAAATTATTGGTGGGTATTTTTGTCGAAATAATGTAAACGTGTACATAGAAATCTAATACTTTCACATATAAATTATGATACCAATTGAACATGAAAGGACATGCCAAGCAAATAAAATCCTATCAGTGAAAATTAAAAACATATGAACCAAAAAAAGTTACTGTAACCAAAAAAATACTAATTTTATTAAAAACAACATCCAGCTTTTAACACCGATTCCACTAGTAATCACCAGAAATAACACAATTACTAAATTTTTTTCAAATGATCAGCTACGTACCCCAGATTTATCTATAAAATTAACAATTTATAAGCTTGACAAACGCTATATTTCATAGAAGTGAAAATACTGACATAATATACTACCTGTGTAAAAATATTATTGTTACTACTGTCTGAACATTTTTAAATAGATGGAGAGTTCTTCGACCTGTACTTTCTCGTCATAGAAAGACACAGTATCTATCTACAGACATACATATATGAGTAGGGTTGTATGGGAGGTAGTTAAAATTCATATTTCAATAATTGTTCTACAAATTTCAGTGATGATTTTAAAGATTATTCTTACACACCATTGCCTTTTAATCCTGGAATTAATATTAATAGCAATAGCAATTTGTCACAAAGCTACACATTTAGAGTTATCTGACTGATTAATAACAAAAACATTGTTAGTTATGTTTAATGATTTATATCCATAAGCAACACCAATTTGCTCAATGGATTGAAGCCGACCCTTAGATTGAAGTTTTAGTGGATTTCCATTAAAGGGGACATAAAACCTTTATGTGGTTTAAAATATTCATGAAACAATATAAAAAGAATTTCTAACGAAACTGTTATACGGCTTCCCGCAGTTAAGTTCCCGAATTAAAAATATTTTAAATCTAATACTTAGAAAGGTTTAAATAATGCCAGAAAAAATGTAGAATAGTCAATTTGAGGGTTCATGGAAAAGATGTAATGGAATGTTAAAAAGGCTGATTGACAAACTATGGTGTTCAAACATCCAGTTTTTTTGTCATCATATTTATTATTTGTATATTCTAAGTAGTATTAGTTACGCCACTGTACATTAACAATTAACGCTTCTTGTTTGTTACTTTTGTTCACACCTTTTTGCTATTGTTGTAAAATTGCTCTATATGCTATAGATTATTTTTGTGTATATACACATATATACATTACAAAATGTATCAAACGTTAGAATATCTCAATATTTTGTTGCATTGTTTGATCTCTGCCTTCTTGAGCCTCATCTCATCACTTTTTGTCATGTGATTCTATCTCTTGCCTCAGATCCAAGTAAATGCAGCAGATTTTTTTACGTTCATCCATCGCGTTGAAGGCGACTTCTAGAATTCCTGTGCAAATATGGCCTACATTTTAGCATTATTCTAGTTAGCTATTTCTCCTTAATTTGTTATGCTCAACATCTGGTGCTCCATGGTTCGTTGTTCATCGTTTGGTCCCAAAGAGTTACCCATTGAGCTCCATAATTAAGAACAGGTAGGATGGATGGAATGAATTCTTTATTACTAAGCTACTTCATGGCCTAAACAATACATATTTTATATTTGTTCAGTTATAATTTTTAATTTTTATTTCCTGTTTTAGGGATATAGACATATGACCGATATTTTCTTCAAATTTTGTTAATAATTTTTTACAACCTGTAAGTTATCCCTAAACAATTTTGGAGCGACCATATGACTTACAAATGACTTTATTCTTTATAGTGTAGTTTGATGTAGATACAAAGCTGGCTATCTTAAACATGTTTTCAAGGACAATTCATCAGTGATCTATGAAGACATATTTTAAGTTTTGTTGAAATTGTACCCCACTGATTTTTTATCAGTAGGTGGTCACTTGAGCTATAATCTATGCTATATCGAGCCTGTACCACCATCGAATGTATTATTATTCTTCTAATTTATTGCCTCTCAGATTTGAATTATTTTAGTGAATGTCTCAGTCAGTTGAGATAGAACTCTTACTGTTCTGTAATTCTTAGGGTTTCGTTCCATGTAATTGGTGTTATTCCGTAACTCCTAATATAATGATAATAAATAATAATTTGGAACGTTTGTGTCCTAGTTTCCCCGAAAATCCTAGATGTCGGTCTTTACGACTCGCGTCTATAAATTTACACCGATATTTATCAAATTTATGATAAGTGTTAGAGAGACATATCTTGTGGGAAGCGCAACTGATGAACATTCCCTGACCAGAAACAAAATATATTATATATAAGGTTTGTTCGTACCCGACGCGAAACAGTACATGGGACGATCACCGTCAGGCGCATTCAAGAAAACTTGTTCCAACCAAGTTACGACGGTTCAGTGAACTATCTATCACGGTGTTCCAACCAGCGTTTCTTGCATCGTCATTTCAATCTTTGGTTAAGAGCAAGATTCGTTTGATGATTCTCATTAATCATGCGCAGTAGAAACTGTCAATGGATTAAGGTTATGGAATGCAGGTCGCAGAGTTCAGAGCACAAACTTGTCAGAAAACCGTTCCAAATAATATTTTTGTAACTATACAATGGTAGTACGTTGAGCAATTGCGCCCAAATTCGATGCAAGCAATTTCGTGACAGTTTCATGGCGGTACGGAAACTGCAGGTAGGAACAAACGTATATTGTCTTGCATACAAAAGAATGACACCTCTAAGAGAGTAATATGTGTGGTGGTGAAAGCTTCTAAAATATAGACTTATTTTTCTGTTAATTATAAAACATTTGACATTCGTTCTCTCTCGTTGGAAATAATTTCTATAAGTTTTTCTCCCTTGCATCTTATTTCCCGAACATAATCGGCACTTTGTCACAGTTTTCGCTATACATCGCATTCATTAACATTCCTTACTGCGGCCACCGTAATCTCGATTTTAATATGTTACGATTATATTATTTTTGTGTTTTACATTTCATTTCACCACATTTCTGTTGACAGTTTATGGTCATATGTTTCGTTGCCAATTTATCATATTTCAACATTTTTTAAGGTACTATTTTGTTACTGTTATCAACCAAAGTTCTCTCTCTTTTTATTTGATATTTTCTTATACTTACTTTTGGTATTACATCGCCGTTGATATATTCATTTTTCTGTTAGATAAATAATACCGGTACGTGTATATATCATTTTCGCCTAGTCAAGTATGCAATAATTTTTTTTATGTTATTTCCATTGAATATGAAATAATACTATTTATTTCACATTCATACCTCTAATGCATTATATATTTTACTGTATACACAACGATAAATGACATATAATTTTCTAGTATTTGCACTCTGTTCAATTTGTTCGATTTATTAATTGAGATTCTGTTTATTTTTCGGAATCCTATTTAAACACCACAGTCGCTCGTTATGTGCGGAAAAACATTTAGATTTAATTCCAGTACTATATTGAAAATGACAATTATGTTCAATTTGCAATTAATTTATTGTAATGGTTTTAACGTTAAGCCCAAGCACATCAATAAACAATTATCTGTATAATAATATTTTCTTTGGGACACTTGTTTAATTACGACTAAATGAAAATCATCAATTTTTCTTTATTCTATTTTATTCTAATAAATTTGAAAAGCAATAATTGATTATATCAACACTAAATAATTTACTAATTTTAAAAAATGACGGTGATATCTACTCGTCCGATCCTTTTACATATGAATTTTTATGGATTAATTTAAAAAAATGGATATATTTAATTGTATTCTAGTGAGAAATATTCTAAAGGTTATATAAATTTCTATAATCTGAGTCTCCTGTTTACTTATTCTATATATTTTTAAGTAACGTAAATTATAATATATTTTTTGGAAATATGGAAAATTTAAATAAATACAATAAATTAATACGGTTACCGAAATATCTCATAGACAGTCTAGACAAGTCTTCCACTGTAAACGACAGTCTATATCGGATAATAATTAGGCAAACAAAATATGAAACATTTTTTTTAAATGTCACTTGGTGTTTATATTTAGGGCCTTTTTGGCCAACATAAAGGCAAGAACATTTGAAGCAAGCAGTTCCAGCTACTCAGTTTTCGGTGTCGCTATATGAGAGTCTAATTTTGCCCTATCACGTCAGGATCTTTTGTGAAGGTCACTAAAAAGTCATTCTAGCCGCTTCTCAAGTTTAACTGAAGAAAAAAATGTTTGAGTTCCAAACATAGCTTCTAGAAGTTTTGCAGTTAGCTGAATGCAGTTCAGAAGTTTACTTATGTACACAACTAAAGCTCAAGGTCATTTTTCAATGTCACTATTGGGTGATCTCAATTTTAAATAAGAGAAAATTTGTGCAGATAGTACATCCTTGAATCAATAAAGTTTAGATCAAGGAAAAGTAAATTTGAGTCTGAGATCTGCATATTATTATACAAGCAGAACCCAACTTATATTTCCTTAATAAAATATATTTTCTTTCTAAAGTTCTTCGCTATTTATGTTTTGGCTATGTATCTTTGAATTTTTCCATAGGACAAACTTCATCAGAAGAAGTAGATGGTTGATTACATTTCATATTCCTGCACGTTTAGGATCCTGCTCTGACCGCAGGTGAGGCCACCGTCACGGAAAAAAATAACAGCTCTTTAACTTTTACGAGGACAATGTTAACTCGCTGTTTTAGCTCCTTCCTAATACCCTTCAAAAAAATCTGGAAAATACCAATGAGTTTGTTGGGGTCGCTGATTCCGAATCCGGAGTCAATTCCAAAACAAGTATTATAACAAATTTTAATACCCTCTAAAACATTTTTCAGATCAGCTGGAATGTTATATTTGGCACATACATAACAAAACAAATCAGGACTCCTATTGCAAGAATGATTGAATGAACGACAACATACAATGTCTAAAGATCCTGAAGCCTTTATATTTAAAGTAGAAGTTTTATTGTTTTTTCAAATTTTTAGGTTCTATAGTGCATTTCTTTACCCACACATTTAAGGAGCCTGACTCGATAACAGGTAATTGATCCGTCCTGGGAGTAATAACTCTCATACCTCCCCAGTTCTAAGTATGGAAGTTTTCTGACTTTGACGAGGACAATGTCAGCCCATAGTCAGACACACTAACGAATCATGCTCACACCTTAGCGTCTCCCTCCAAGACAAAGCGCCATCGCCGGCTTTGTTACTACGTTGGAATTAAACCGACTCATTCTACATATCTTCTATCGAAGCAGTTGTCATCATTTCAATTATCCATCGTGGTAGCACGATTTTGAGTTGTCCTATTCTCGGCATTTTGATTTGCAATCAATGATAACGAGTAAAACAACCTGTCGCACTATACATTATATGTCCTTTGCCCTAATATGAAGAATTCTAGCGGAACTCTAGATCTGGGTTACCCAGAGAAAACGTTGGGATTTGGAGATCGGTGAGAGCTTTGCTCACAACAGGAGGCTGCAGTGCCCCTGAATTTCGGTTTGATATATGTAAGAACAGGTATTGAAGAGAGACCAAGTTAAAAAAGGGGACAAACTGATTATTAATCTACTACTATTTCTATCTGTTTAAATATAAGGTAGATTATCAAAAACATCTGGTTTATCTGATTCTATAATGATCTGTTATTCTCCTATTCTCCTACAACTTCTTTTTTATGTATGACGAGCGATTATTCAAATACTGCTTGGACAATTTTGATAATTTAAACGATTATATTGCAATATAGTCCGTGGGTTCAATTTAAAATTTTAAAACTAATATTCACTTTCACTTTTCTAGAACTTTTATTTACATCAAATTTAAACAGAACAGGTGATGCACAATAACATTACGATATACGCTAGTCGTCGCGGTATAACTAACTGCTGGGAGGATGGGTCCTTCTTTTAAAATCAACATGGAATTCTCTAGTATAATCCAGTGTCAATTTTACAGTTCTCGAGTTATGATCGAGATAATTTTTCTCCCGTCCGAACCTTCTAGCTTTTTTTATATCCCAGCGATCGTTGTCGTATTGAAATGAAACAGAGTCGGTTTTGGTAAATTTCGTAACAATATTAAGGAACATTACAGAAAGGTCCCATATAACTGTTTATAACATGAGATTTACGGTTTTCCAGAAAATAAAAAAAAAGTAAATAAGGGACTAGATTTCACCGATTTTCAATGAATCTTTACTGTTTTCTCTAAAACTAGTAACGTAATTTGAATATTATGAATTGTATTATACAAAGATATGTTCAAGCTTGATTCTGTATATTTTTCTAAAACGTAAAACATACCATTTTTCTGAAAATCGGAAAAATATATGCACAAAAACTGTAAACATCATGGTAATTGTCAAATTTTCATCATAAATACGAGTATCTAGTTTAAATATCAAGATATGCCATGAAAGTATGTCGTACAGGGTGTTTGTAATGATTTTTATTTTGATGCTTTTGAAGTCAGTTTATTTTAGAGACGCAGTTAAGTTACAGTCGGGTGAAATTGCAGAATATATTCCATTACCTGATTAAAACGAAAATGTGTTATTCCGGCCATCTCTTCTGTGTCGAATAAAGTTGAAGGTGTGTGCGTGCGTATAATGTAATATTAGGTGGTACCTAAGCAGTTGTATACCTAGGATGGTTGAAATATAAGTTGGAATTGAATTAGTTATACAGGGTGGTTCTAAAAATATTGCGTTAAGTAGAGAAATAAGAGTGGAGCAAAACTATAGTTATACAGAGGGGATACTTGCGTTATAAAACGGAGAATAATTACAGTTATACAAAAGGCTTTAAAAATTGTCAGAAGCATGGTTGAAATATAAGGTGGAATATAAATTACAGTGATATAGGGCGGTTTAAAAAAGTTATATAGTTTGGAACATAAGAAGTTGCGTAGAAAAGGTGTTTGAAGCACGGGTGGGATAAAATTATTGTTATTCAGGGTGTATAAAAAACTTGTTATATAAGCATAAGCAGTTAGGATTTTTGAATTATAGTACGTAGGACGGGGTACAATTATAGGCAAGATTTAAAAAAAAAGAATTAGTTGCAAATACCGGGTGATTGAATAAAAATGGTAGAGTAAATATATAGTAATATAATGTGGTTCCAAAAGATGAATTTTGTTATATAGGGTAAACCATGAGCAGAAGCATAAATGGAACACTAGACATATGGAGCGAAGTAAAATCATTGGTATACAGGAATAATTTAAACAATAGAAAAATAGAAAGAGTTGTACAGGGTTATTCAGAAAATGGTAAGTGGTCCAAACAATAAAACAAATGAAAAAATTAAAATATACTTAAAAAATATAGACAAAGAATAAAAATAAGAAAGGTAGAAAGAGAGAGAGAGCGAAAATAGAGAGAGAAGGATAAGAATACGGTAAAATTTTAAACTGAATTGTACCTTAATTAAATCAGATAAAAAAGAAGATATGTCTCAAAATAGTGATTAATTGCACACGGTTTCTAAACTGTTTTTATTTTAAGTCAGCTGAAGTCGGTTCTTTATTAAATATAAATAATTTTATTAAATTTTGTTGTACATAGGAAATACAAAAGCCCAACTGATGAATGTGCTCGACTACAGACAATATGTTGTCTTGCATTCAATTTATGTAAAATCTTAAAAATAGAGTATTACAATATCTTACTACTGCCCTGTTTGAGTTCTGTTTTTATATTTCTTTTATTCGTTTGATTCCAGTTCTACGTACTTCACTACGTACTTCACATGTTTTGTTCTTCATAGCCAATTTAACAATGTCTAGTCTAGATTTCTCTATAAAAACTGCCAAAAAATATGTTTCTTTCGTCCTTCGAGCATGTTCTACAATTCTGCACTTCGACAGCTCTTCTTTTCGTTTATTCCAATATTTTTTAATAATCTAATTCAGTTCTTTCTACAAAGCTCAAAATCTTTTTCTTCAGTTTTTATCTAGAACTAAATATCTTCAGTTCCTCAGTGTTTCAAGTTTCTCTGTATTCTTCCAATTCTTCAGGGAGGCGATAATATATATATATATATATATATATATATATATATATATATATATATATATATATATAGATATATATATATTTATATTTATATATATATATGATATAGCATAGGAAAACATATATATATATATATATATATATATATATATATATATATATATATATATATATGGTTTCCAATGCTATATCAAGTGTACGTCCGTTTTGTGGTAGTTTATCAAACAGCTTAATATTAAATCAAGATTTAGATAAGTTATAAAATTGTTACGAAATTTACCTAAGCCGACCCTGTTTCATTTCAGTATGACACCGATCGCTTCTAGGATAAAAAATATTCTCGAAATGGCTCGGCGGCTGTGGAGTTGATGATTGATTTTACGAGACTTGACATGCTGGTTTTAAAAGGAAGCAGCCCACGATCGCAAGTCAGTTATATACAGCGACGACTAGCGTATATTCTAATGTTATTGTGAATCAGCTGTTCTGTATAATTTGCTGTAAATGAAAGTTCTAGAAAAGTGAATGTGAATATTAGTTTTATTAAAATGAACCCACGGACTATATAACAAATTTGGTCATCAGAAGTGCAAAATTAAGTGCAGTTAAAATCGTAATTTGATTTATGGACGAAACTAGTAAAAAAATAGTCAAGCAGGTGACGGAGGGACTAGACGAAAAAATAGCACAGATTCTAGAAAAACGTAACAAGAAGGAGAAACAATATCAAGAAGAAATTTAACAAAGATTAGTGAAATCTTTTGATAATAAACTTAAAGTTGAGTTAGGAAATCTAGTTACTAATATCGATGAAAAACGTAAAATAGAATTCGAAAATCTTGTCACTACGATGAAAAGCGAACAACATAATTTAATTGAAGAATTGTTCTCGAAATTTGTAGAAAAACATGATCAAACTGAATTGACGAGACAAAATGAATATAAATTAATTGGATTAAAACGACACGAAACTGAAGAGAAAAGACAACTGCAATTTGAACAATTAATGAAAGAATGCAAATAGTTGGGTCAGATATAAAAGAGATAAATGATGACATTAAGACCATACAAAATACCGCGGACACTCTTGAAACAAAAGTAGATGACCTCGATTCCATCCAAAGCCAGGTTAAAGTTGAAATCAGTTCAATTCAAAACACAGTTCAAGACCAAATCAGTGCCATCCAAGACAAGGTAGAAACAGAAATTTAAAAAATGCAACAGGACTTACAGCGAGGAAAATACCAGATCACTATGAGTACCAGAAGTTCCGTCAGCAAACCACTCACATTTGATGGCAGTTCATCATGGCCCATGTATAAACGGCAATTTGAGGCAGTGGCTACAGTTAATGGATGGGATAATCAAGAAAAATCTACTTCTCGGGTAATTTCGTTAAGAGGTCCGGCCTTAGAACTCCTCCAAAGCATTCCAGTCAATGAACAAAGCAATTTCGACAAGATCATCGCAATCCTGGACAAACGATACGACAATCAATCCCTGAGCCAAGTATACCAGGTGCAATTCAGCGGGAAAACGCAAAAATCCGGAGAAAGCCTTCAAGAATTCGAAGCAGAGATCAGACGATTAGTACACTTGTCCTACCCAGACTTACCCGAGGAAACGAAAGACCAATTGGCCACACAGAGTTTCATAAACGGTATCAGGGATGTGGAAGTACAAAGAAATCTCAGACTTAGTGGCATCAAGAAAAGTAATGAAGCTTTACTTCGGGCCTTGGAAGTAGAGGCAGTCATGAAAATGTCCAAACCAAGGGTGCGAGCAGTTTCCTTCAGCCGGGACGAACCAGAACCATCCCTCCAGGCAGTGTTGTCCGGCATCCATAAACTTCTAGAACGATCACATAGAACTGACCAGAGAGGAGCATGCTACCGGTGTGGAAGGACAGGACGCTTTCAACGTGATTGTCGAGTGAGGCCACCTGAACGATCTCCGACTAGGGGTAACCAACCGAACAGCCACATGTCCAGGGACCGTCAGCCAGTCAGCATAAGGGGGCGAATGCTGACTGACCCTCCACCAGCCTCCAAAACTCTATCCATCCGGGGATTTTGCAGAGATAGCAGCAGCCTAGTCATCAGCGGCACCATCAATGGCCGAGCAATTACCATCACCATCGACACCGGCGCCGCTGTGTCCATTGCCAAGTCCAGGGTTTTGAGAGCATCAGAAATTAGGCCAGCTAAAAAAAACATCCAACTCAGAACAGTCACCGGCGACTCCATGTCGATACAGGGTGAGGCAGATAAGGTGCTACAGATAGGGGACAACATGATCCGGCATAGGGTCCTGGTAACGAATATTTTATACTGGGTATGGACCTAATTAGCCAGCATGGAATTATGTTCGACCCGAGATATGATGTCCCTCGGTTCCTAAATGAGGAATTTGTATTGACACGGCCCGTTAACAGCTCATCGACCTTGAAAAATTTTAGCAAGATCCTCAGCCAGAATTCCCGGTCGAACGGAACAAATTATTCATGAGCAGCTAGACAGCAATCCTGGGAGCTGCGTTGGAATAGTGGAGCCTGTACACTTAGCTCATGATTACTTAGTTGGGGCTGTAGTTAAAACCAGACGAGATATACCAATTAGAGTCTTTAATTTGTCCAACAACGACATCAGAATTGCCAATGGTCAAAAAATAGCTTGTTTCGAGCCTGTGGAGATCATCATCAATTGCGAAGAAGAGTACCAGACGTCGGTGAAGGAGACATGGCCCGATAAAAAGTTCCTACAACAGTTTGCTGACCATTTGACACACTTGACACCAGAGAACCAGAAGAAAGCCAAGCAATTTATCACAAAGCACTGGCAAATTTTTAACAGTAAAAATGGAACCACCGGTCGCACCAACATTATCCAGCATCGAATAGATACCGGAAAGACTCAACACATCAGAATACCACCTAGACGACTACCAATGGGGCAACAACAGGCAGTCGAGGAAAACATCGAGTCCATGTTACAAAATGCAGTCAATGAGCCATCCATCAGCCCATGATCTGCTCCCGTCGTACAAGTTAAAAAGAAGGATGGAACCACCCGAGTAGTTAAGATGGGGCGTTCCTGTGACAACTCGATGGCATGTCCCTCAAACTGTCCACCGTAATAGGGGGGTCCCCAGTTCTTGTAGAATGGCATCGCCAATGTCCAGAGGGTAGTTTGTCACTTTGTCATCAAGAAATTGTCTCAAACAATGGATTAGGCGACAAAAGGACATCTTAGGTGTGACAAAGTTGACAAAAAGTGACAATTTGGCTAGACGTAGATGGTGAAGAGATCGCCAATAACCAGAAGGGTTTGCTGGGAAAAGCGTATCGCTTATCAGTAGTTTTGATCTCTTCTTCTTTGCTAGCTGTTCGGCTATCCTTGTTTAGCGAAGGCTGTCCTTGTCTGGCTTGTACGAGGGGTGCGCTAACCTAGCGTATCGCTTATCAGTAGTTTTGATCTCTTCTTCTTCGGTAGAATGTATATTTTTGCTGTCTTTGTTTATCACGTACACTACTTAACTTTCATTGTTTAATAGTTTTTCACTTTTTAGACATTTCTTTACTTTGTTATTTTAGTTTGAAATAAGCTTATAATTACCAGATAAAAGAAAAAAAATGACCCATGTAAGATTAGAACCTGTGATATTAATGATTAGCATGGCACTTTAACCAACTGAGCTAATGAGTCATTTATTTTTCTTTAAAGTATTATTCTACATGAAATAAAAAATGATGATTTTTAATTCAATTTATTTAGATATAAACAACAAAAATTTATTCTCAGAAAAATACATTAGAATATTCATTAACAAAATTTTCAATTTCACATAGGTTTACAAGTCCTTCTTCACATTTTTCAAATCGTCGTCCATACCCCAAGCGGTAGTTTACTGACATCTCGAGAAAGAGAATTGGTAATGAAACTTCATCTTTAGGTAGATGATAGTAGGCAAATTTGTCCTCTGATAGATAGTAGAAAGCATCATAATATTTTGAATTTCCACATGGTAAAAAGTCTGCATTCGTTATAATGTTTTCACTTTTTTGAGTAGGTGACACCAGTTTGAAACTATCAGAACACTTTTTACATTTTGATGACTGTAATATCACATCATTGTTAAAACACCAAGGAAATTCTGAAACTTCATCACAAGGCTGACAATAGACAATAAGACTGTTCATGGCTAAATCTTGAGACAAACTAATGTGTTGCATTGTTAACATCTTGATTTATTTGTATAGGAGTAATGCGCTTTGAAGAAATTTTTGCTAGGTTATGAAATCTTTTTCGATTCTCAAAGACGTCTTGATTCCAATTTTGCTTCAAATTTTGTTTTTCTGAAATTGACATTGGTTCTGATATCCATTTACCATACAAATCTCTGATTTCATGCATGTTAAAAGAAGAACAATGACTGCACTGTAGAGCAATATGTCTTCCAAACGGGTAGTATTCATCTTTGATCACATCTTTGTCAGAATAACTTTTACACTTTAGACATGTAATTAGAACTGTTACCTTGTAAGGCATTTTGTAAACTGATTTTTGTTTGTGCATAATCTATGTTTTATTGTGATCATTTCAAACCTCGATGTCATTATGAAGCTGTCTTCTTTGGTTGGTTAATTGATAGGTCTGTTGAGAATCATGTAACAATTTTTCTTCCAAATGGGTAGAGCTCTTTTTTTCTTGTTGAAAGCAGATCTGATACTGTAAACACTTTCAAAGGGTTCTACCATCTTTATATACTTCAATCAGTGCTTAAATGAAATGCATTTTTTACTGAAAAAGTAACTGTTATAGTTAATCTCAACAAAAAAGAATATCCAGTGGGTTCTAAAATTATATGTATCCCCAAGGTAATGTATCAGGTGAAATATAGTTAATAATACGCTTATCATCGAATGGACTCAATGCGATTTTTTTTGTTCTATTGAATAGACCTCATGTTTATTTGATCTTATTAGGTTATGTGATGCCTCCTTTACAGAGTTATAAAACAGACATTGATAGAAATCTTCAAAAGTAATTTTTCTCAAAGCAGATTTTTTTATACCTTTAACTTTCTTAATAATTGCATTTAAAATTCTTAAGGCATACATTTTTGATCTCAAACCAATAAACTCAAGCAAAATTTTACCATTAATTTCATCTTTCATTTTACCTAAGACTTTTTTATTAATTTGAGGAATTTGATATATATTAAATGGAGGATAGTCTGACGTATCAAACCTATGGAGTTCTTTTTTCATTTCTTCGTAAATATTGTCTACAAAGAAGTGATAAATTAAAGAATCTGAGTCCATATATAAAAGTTTTGCTTTTTTTCCAAAAGTTTTTAGAATATAGTTATAGTGAAAGTCATATAAGTATGTTTTTGAAATATCTAGAATGGAAAATCCAATATATATAGGTTTATTGAAAATAATTTCCGTTTTGTTCATTTCTATAATCACCATATTCTCTTCAAAGATATGACTACTATGAAAATTTGGTTGAGATATATAGTAGTTTGCACCGAATCGCCCTTTCCATCTGTTAACCAACTTTACGTTTTTATATTTTCTTACGTTCTCCATTGTTTTACCGAACACACTGTTGTTCATTAGTTTGTAAAAGTTTTTTTCAAAATTATTAGTGCTTTGCATTCTACACTGTGTATTCAGTTCTATATATTTTTTCATCCATCGTGACTGCTTAAATTTTAGAATGTTATGTATTTTAGATATTTTCAACCCGGCTTCAAGAGCCTGTTTCAAATTTTTATAATGAATCACATACTTTTGTTTATTGTAAAGTGTTGTTAATAATTTTTTATTTTTAGAACGTGAAGTTGGTGGTACCATACGTTCCGGACAGAAAGGGAGATCTTTATGACTTTCATGTAGTTCCTTTGGATAATCTATATCAACTTCAAAAATGTAGCCAAATTCAGAGTCATCTGAAATATTTTGAATGTTCACTGAATAAGGGTCTACCCATTCAAAATGTCCGTAAGGTAAGGGCTCACACATTGCTGTCCCATACATGTTGTTAATATCATAATACATTAAATAGGAAGTTGGTTCACTAGGGTTGAACTCTTCCTTCATGTAGGGATTGTTAGCCCTTCCATACCGGTTTGAGCATTGTGATATGCCACCTCTAATTCCAGATTCAATGAACATAATCATATCAATGTCTGTTAGAAGTTCTAATTCAATTTCCGTTACCTTTAACATGGCATCGAAAGCTAGCCCTGGAGCTGTGTAATAATGTGCTGGGTCTAATTCATAAGTTTTTAGACAAGTCTTTCTAAAATTCTCGAATATATCAGCTAACAACAATACATCAGTTTTCAGGTATAATTCAGAATATTCTTGTATGTTCCTAATATTAAAATTTTGCCAAACATTTTTCGCATGATTATAATCATCTCTAGAGATACTAGTTTCTTCTAACTTGTTATCAAAACATTTTATATCTGGTAGATGAGTTTCCTGTAATTTTTCCCAACTATCAATATAATCATAAGGAAAAACACCTTTACGTTGAAGTAAATTAAATTCATGATCAGTACTACAGTATTTTCGTGTGATCAACTTTTGACTAGGTTCTAAATATGATGCTAAGTCACTTAACTTACTGGCCATGAATCGAAATGAATCTAAAAATCTAAAGGAAATTTTGGTATTGGCAATTTGTTTGGTAAAGGAAATGTAACGTTCTTTATTAATTGGCACTAAACTGACAGTTCCATTAATAGCAGTACTTAACGCTTTTATAAAGAAATGACTGTCATATCCTGATAAATTGTGAAAAAATACAGGAACGTTATAATCATCCTTATAATTAATATTGCAGGAATTATGAGCAGCCCCTCTAAATTCACCTGTAAGGTGACAGTGATCGTGCACTTTAATGTCACCATCTTGAAATTTTTTACAGCAAATATGACAATGTTCTGAATTAGCATAAAAGCTATGTTGTTGAGCTGATAGTGCTTTCATTGGCAAGGGATTGTTAAAAATATTATCAAGTTTATAAGCTATTTCTTGAAGTTTTTTAACAAACCATGTATCACAATCCCTACCAGTATATTGATAGAATTCAGAAAGTGAATCATTATAAGCACATTTTACATAAAAAGCTATGCTAAATGGTGTGTGTTTCTGATATTTTTGTGTAGAACTTGTTGATTTTTTATCTTCATACCTCTCTAGAATACTTTCTAGATCAGCATATATAGTAAAAGGGACAAGTTCTTTATTTTTATGATTTTTAAATTTTAAATTTTTATCTGTCTCTGAAGGAGTGACAATTTTGGTAGTATTCATAACTTGACATTTTATGAAATGTTTATCTAAATTTTCCTTTGTTTTAAAATGATTTAAACATCTTTCACACAACCATTTTTTATGAGAAAAATTTCCCATTTGTCTGTTTAAGAGTTTGGATAAGTCTTTTATAAGAGCAAAATGAAAAATTCTATTTTTTTCAGAATTATTTTCATTGTCATCATCTGAATTTGAATTAACAGAATGGTCGAAAGTTGACAACATGAGTAAATTTATGCGAGGTGAATAATTATTTTTGCTTAAACTCACAGGATTTATACTATTTTTATTAACCATAAATAAGTTAATAGACAATTTGTTATTTTTTTCAAATTTTGGGATGTCTTTCAAAGATATAGGAAATTGAATATTATCATATTTTAAAACTCTACTAAAATGCTGATAAGAACTGACTCTACATGGGTTTTTGTTATCATCACATGGATGCAATGCTGCAACAATTGACCACAAAAAACAGTACTCATCATTATTTTTTATATTTAAAACTGCTTTTGTTTTCTTAATAAATGCCGGTACGTCCACAAAAGTTGACATACCAACATTTATTGGTCTATAATGATTTATATTTACTTTTAAATGCAATATTTCATACAAAGCCCATCCAGAATCACGTTCCTGAAAATTTTCCAATTTACTTAAAATTCTATTTTGAACATTTTCCATAAACCACTCTTTTAAGTTAGTATTAACGTCTATAACTTCATTTTTGTTTGAAAAATGTTTAATATCCGTTTCTCCGTTAGATGTTTTTATAAAGTTTGCATAAAATATACAATTAACTTTCAACAAAGACTTCTTTAATTCCTTTTTAATTTTTGCTGAAAAACTTTTGAAAGCTTTTTTAAGGAATTCATGTGGTTCCTTTATTGTAAAATTGACAATGATTCCTGATTTTATCCTATTTTTAAAACATGACTCTGTATCTTGCCAAACTAAGTTTCTAACATATTTACAAGATTTCGATTTTTTAAGCCTTAATTTATTTTTAAATTGCAAATAATAATATTTAAGAAAAGTTAAATTAGCTTCTAATTTCGAATAATTTTTTATCGGTCCCTCTTTATTTTTTAAGTATTTTTTAAGTAGAAGTATAATTTTTTTCAAAAAATGAACCCACTGTAAATATTCTGTTTTTGTTTTAACTAACTTACCAACAGTTTCAATTTTCTTAACTACATTAGCAACAATACACTCCATCTTACACTAAAGAAATTATAGGTTAACAACAATTTAAGATCTGTGCTTCACTATTAGGTACGCGGCCTTTTATTTTCTTTATTAGCTTCTTTGCGGTCATCATCACCCTCATGGAATGTGATACGCTGGCAATCAAAACAATAAACATTTCTACTTTGAAAGCCACTACGTAAATTATTTACATTAAAACAAATGGTACAGTACAACATCTTCTCAATGACTATTGCAATACAGTGAATTACTAGCAGATAAATAAAGTGCATACGTAATTCATGGAAACTAATAAATTTAATTAATGTAACAAACATCATGTGATTTTGATTTATCCTAAAGGTTAACAAAAACATCATTTTTCGAAAGATAACGATTTTTACAGACAGGCTGGCGTCTTATGTTTATGTTAATTGCATTTTTAACGACTAACTGGCGCCGATCATCAATTTTTTTTACAGATAAGCGAGGTAAAATTAATGTTTCCATATTGCTTACGTAAATTGTTTATCACAATTATATGTGATTTATTCATACAAGGCATGTAGTTGGTCAGCAAATGTAGTTTTCTATTTGTTTGCATAAATAAACAAATTACTACTCCTCCTACTAAGTTATTAAAAGTAGTTTTCTATTTGTAAGCGTCAATAAACAAATTACAGCTCCTCCCATATAATATTTTGATTGGTGATTCACAAGACTAATCTAAATTATACAAGTTTGTTTATTTGTGTTTTCTATCTTAAAGGGTAGGATTTTATATACAAAATGGTTGCAATAATATAATTTTTTTTGTAAAGATGTAACTCCACCCATGAGAATTATGGTAGCAATTCTATATTTGGATTAAAATATAAAGTATAATATAATAACAAATAAGAATTTTTATATACAAATGGAAAATATCTTAAATGTTGATGATTTGTAGAAATTCAAGTTTCATGAGCATGTTCTATTTTTTCTCTTAGCCTTTAATATAAAAGCAAGTTGAATAATAAGGAATGTTAGTTCAAAACATTAATTCATCTGTTATATACTCAAGTCTACTTATTAGATCAAAATGGCAACAATTCCAAGTACCCTTTTAATTTCCACCAAAGATGAAATTAATTTTCCTTTAAAAATGCTATATACAGTAATGAAACAAATTTTTCGGTAAGTATTTTTGTGAATACGTATTTTTTTGTTGAATTGTTATTTATTTTATTTCTTGTTTATATTTATAGTTATGGTGTGAGGGAAGTGAAAATTAAAAAAAATGTAGTGCTAGTATCCCTATCATATTCTCCAAAAGAAGTTACGTTAAGGCGCAAATTTGGGAATCTTCCTCTAAAATATATAAGAATGAATGTTGAGAATGAAGAGGAAATAAGTCTTTTTGAAAAGGCTGTAAAACGGTACAGTTTTAATTTAGAGGAAGATGAAGGAGAAGAAAATGAAACAAGTGCACCTTCAGCTGCTAAAAAGTTAAAGTGTTCCAACTTGAAGGAAATAGACGAAGACGAATTCCAAGAGTCTCAAATATTTCAAAGTGGACAAGATTTTTTTATAGAAAATTAGTTTTACTTACTTACTAATTTAAGTAAATATAAAAAAATAAAACATATATCTAGTTCTAAGAGTTTTATTTCCTACAATACACATACCAATTTCTTAACAAATTTACATTTTCTACTGCACAGTTTAATTTATTACTATATACATGTTGATTACAATGATGTGACTTTAAAAACAGCTTTAATTTCTCTATGGAAGGGCAGCTTTCTTCTAATAAGTCCACAACCTTATTAGGAATCAGTTTCTCCAGCCAACGTTTCTTCTCTAATCCTTTGACTAATACCAGAGTCTTATCACACTTAATACAATTTTTTATGTATTCAGATATTTGTTCATACCTTAAACAATCATTATTATTCCATTCTAATCCATGATGCTCTTTTTTTGTATACACCATGTGTTGTTGAATGGTATCAGTCAAATGATTAAAACTGACAGGCATTGCAACAAATTTTTGTGAGTACCAACCGTTTTCTACATTAATGATTGCAATTTCCTTACACAAAATAGCATCTCCATACTGAAAGTACTGCAAATCCACGATAAACATTGTAACTGCACAAATACTTGACGACTCGAACTGATTAAGTTGAACAATAATACAATATTAAAGAAAGTGATAATTATTTAACAGTTTTATATCAATTTTCAAGGTCATCTGCCTGTATCCAACTGTTATGTTTATCATCAAAACCTAACCACTTTACAAAAATTTTATTGGGTTTCTTTCGTTTCAAGATCCGTTCAATTAGAAATGCATTGGGATATTTAACTTTTAACAATTGTTCTTCATAGAAACCACCCAAAATGTTATGATTGTTTTCATCAACCAGCAGGTATGTTGTTGGATTTGTAAGCTGAACTTTCCTTATCTTGAATATCTCTGTGGACCAATTTGGTTGGTATTTTTTATCAAAAACTACTCGTAATTTTGATATACGAACATAATCACCAACTAGAAATTTCCGTTTCTTTGATGCTACTTTTATTCTGCTATAGACTGTTTTCAATAAATGTTTTTCATCTCTTTTTGTAACCTCAAATGGTTTCATACCTATGGTTCGATGTTTGGTATTATTATATTTTCTCACGATTTCCGGTAGAATATTCAGCCATTTGTAATGACCCTGTAAACTGAATTCTTTCCACATCATGTTTTTCAAAGTTCGATTTACTCGTTCCACAATTGACGCTTTTTTCTCGCTAAACACCGTATAATGATTCACCTTATATTTGTTCATTAACTTCTTAAAATCTTTATTGAAAAATTCTGTACCAGCATCAGTCTGCAGATTCTTAGGTATTTGCTGTTTTAAAACTTTCTCCATGGCTGAGCAAACCTCAGACTTATTTTTTGACTTTATGGGATAGGCCCAAACAAATTTTGAAAAACAATTGATTACAACCAATATGTATTTATAGCCTTTATTTTCTCTAGCGTATGGTATCATTTCCACTAAATCAGCTTGAAAGAGATCATCTAAAGATTTAATAATGACTTTTCGTCTTTTAAAATTTATCCTGGCTGCTTTATGGATTTCTTCAACTATTTGCCGCTTCACACTACTATTAGAGTTCATTTTTAAATAATTATACCAGCCTCTCTCAATTCCTCAATAATTGATGTTATTTCGTTTGTGTGGCCTGTATGTCCTGCTGTTTGTGAAGCGAGTAGTAATCGTAACCTATCAACAAGTTCATTTGGATCATCCCAATGAACGTAATCAATTTTATTGTTATCCACTTCCATAAAAATTCCTTTCCCTGCCACCATAGGAGCAATAATTTTTTTATATTTTTTCATTTTGCTACCATCTATTTGTTTGTTAGGTTTATAATAACGTCTATGAGCATTAGTTTTTGCTACAATTTGTTTATAATTATCTTCATCTTCTTTAGAGTAACCTTTCGGTCGTTTTTTGAACAATAATTCATATAACCCCATACTACCTCGATATCGTTTCTTCTTAACGATAATATCAGATCCATCAATATCTAATCTTGAGTCACCAATCATAAGTTTCTCAGTATCGGTATCTAATCTGACACCATACTTATGATCAAATTCCTTATTATCATCATCATAATACATGTCATTTATATATTTTCTGGGTAATGGATCATACTGGTCTAAATAGTCAACATAGGATTTTTCAGCAATATCAGCAAACCGTCCAGGTGTTGCAGGAGAATGTAATGATCCTATCTCATCATCAGATGTGATTTCTTGAAGAATTGTCATTTTATTTTCACTCGGATCTTCATTTTCATCTTGCAATAATCGTAACTGACCTGTAGGTGTGGATAAACTCGTTGAAAGTTTACGAGGAATCTTCGGTGTTTCCTGATACAGTGATTCAGCTTGATGTGATAGTATTGATGGGTATAATTCATCGTTAAAAATAAAATCTTTTTCCTCATCAACATGACTAGGATCCTCAGTTTTAAAAAAAGTTTTCTCTTCTTCCATCTTATTAGCTCCATCCATTTTATGTTCCTTGTAACTCAGTTTACTTTCAATGTCCTTTAGATGTTTTGTTATGGGAGAAAATAACTTTTCCTTAACAATTTCACCATGTTTGAGAAGCTGTAATTTTTCTTTTACAATTCTACGTTTCTGTACAAGACGTTTTTTTAGTTCCTTCTCTGATAGATTCATGTTGCTAATTAGACAGTTAGTATCTGGTTGTCATGAGCTTTTGATCCGCTTTTAATCCGCTTTCGATCCGCTTTTGATCCGCTTTTATCTGCTATTATCCGCTATTGATCTGGTTCAATCAGTTTCTGATATATCTTACACTTATGATGTTAATGATTGTACTGAAATTAATTGTCTTATTCGAAACATATATAGTGATCAAAACCTCTTCTGTAACGTCCCTCATTGATGTTGCTGTCTTTAGAGATACATAAAAATCCATATGGTCTGTACCAACACATGGCGCATAAGCTTTTAAACTGTTCAAACGACATGTCACTACCAATATGATCATTATAAACATGTTTCAAATTCAAATCATCTTGTTTGAAAAGAACCAAAAAATTTGCGTTATCTCGAATGAGATGTTTTGGAACCTTCGCATACGTCTGAGACAGATAAAACGAGTCCACTAGACTGTGCCTTCCCATAGAGAAATATTGACGTATAACATCTTGATTGTCACAAGCCACATCATCAAATATAAATATTGAATTTTTTTTGCTTCTGAAGGATGTAGAATATTTTCGCTAGCATTGAACGAGTAATAACCGATGCCTTGTATTGGCTTTAGTAACTTCTCCAGATAAACATATTTCGGTTGATACAACGACTTTGAATAAACATAAACATTCTCAAATCTCAGCCCGTTCAAGTGTTCAATTAGATTAACCATAACATTGGTTTTACCGCAATTGCTTGGCCCCACCAGAATACACCTCACAGTTGACGGAAACAAGGGACCATGCTTTTTATTTTCAGGTATACTATTGAAATTATCATTTTCAATAGCTAAAGAAGTTTTTTGTTTTACCACCCTCATTCTTTGACACAATTACTATAAAATGAGATAAATATTCATAAAACAAATAATATATGTTAGTTTTAAGGTGATAGTTAATGAAATAACATCATGAAGTTATATTCAGGTCAAGGTTTATTAAATTCAGCTATAAATAATTTACCGTTTGAAATGCATATACCAGGTTATAATTATTGTGGGCCTGGAACAAAACTCAAACAACGTCTGTTACAAGGAAGTCTACCAACAAATCCACTAGATGCTAGCTGTTTAAAACACGATAAATTTTATGAAAGTGAAAGTGATACAAAGTTACGTCATAAGGCAGAAAAAATATTAGCTGAAGAAGCTCTTCAGAGATTTCATTCTAAAGACGCATCTGTAGGTGAACGAATAGCAGCTCTCGGTATTGCAGGAGCAATGAAAACTAAAGTGAAATTAGGTATGGGCTTGAAAAGACCTACTAATAAACAAACGATTCGAAAGTGTATAAAGTTAATGGAAAAAACTAAACTTATGATTGAAAATACTCTCAAGAATATACAAGACGGCATAACAATTTTGAATGGTAATGATGTGGAATCCATTAAAAAAATACCATCACAAAGGAGACGAAGAAAACCAAAGGTACAAATAAAAAAAATAAACAAAAAAGAAAAACCTGTAAATGAACCTCAAGAAATTGATATGAATATGGAAATTGAATATAACCGAAAACGTAAAAGGGATACCAGTGATGATGACATTTATAATTCTGAAAATATAAAACGTCGTCTAATATCTCCTCAAACTCGTAAATTTCGAGTGGGTAAAAGAAAATTACAACTTAATGATGAAGAAGTAATTCCTAAAAAGTTAAAACTTGATTTAGATGAACCTCTTATTTTTGACAATCAACAAAATCGAAAAAGAAAACTAGATGATAGTGATGGTGGTTTTGAAGATGACACTACCCCAGTGTCAAAAGCGAACAGAATCAATTAGTATAAAAAATAGTTTCTCTTAAAATTTTATCAGTATTTACTGAACATTCATATAAAACGTACTATAATCAAGAGAGAAGTATGGTTAAAATAAAGTCAAGGTGTAAAACAAAAAAGTTAAGAAAAATTGGAGTGTTGAAGAAAAAACCGAGCAGAAAATGTCTAGGGTTTACAAGAGCTATAAGTCAAATAAGGAAACATGTGCTTAAACATAAACCTCGTACTTTAGGTGCTGCCATAAAAGTTGCATTGAAATCTGCTAAATCAATTAAGAAACATATCAAGTCTACTCCACCTCGTATCATACAAGTACCTAAGAAGGGTGGTATTTTACCCCTTATTCCCATTTTTGCAGGACTTTCTGCATTGGGATCGATCGCCGCAGGAGGATCAGCTGTTGCAAAAGTAATAAATGATGCTAAGATGGCAAAACAAAAATTAGAGGAAGCTAAACGACATAATAGACAAATGGAGTCTATTGCTGTAGGAGGAAAAGGACTATACTTACGTCCTTACAAAAAAGGCTTCGGTCTTTTTTTACACCCTCCAAAAAACTACCACAACGTCCGCTAACAAATATTGATATAGATAAATATGCAAAAATCTGGAAAATTCCAAATTTCCGAGGAGTGTTCATGAGAGACAATTTACCTAAAAAAATTCATAAAATTGAAAGAGGAATTATCAACTTAGATTCTACAATTGGTCCTGGAACTCATTGGACAGCATATAAGAAAAACGGTTCAACAGTGAACTATTTTGATAGCTTTGGAAACCTTAGGCCTCCATTTGAAGTTATAAAATATTTTAATTCCACTGAACTATGTAAAATTGTATATAACTATAATAAGTTTCAGAACTATAACAGTTTTAATTGTGGACACTTATGTTTATATTTTTTATCTCAATAAAATTCGTAAACAAATCAAATTTGTCTCATTACTTTGAAAACCTTTGAACAATATACATTCATATTTTTTTTATAAATGCCTGTTCCTACCGATGAACATTATCAGTGTACAGTTCTTATGGATTGCTGGTGTAACAAGTGTGGAACTAAAAGAATAATTAGTGAAAAACGGAGCTCTAGCTCTACTGTTTATTGTCTATATTGTGGAACACCCATGCAAAGAAAATTACTAAATACAAGCTGCTCTGTGTGTTGTGCTTCAAGAGGTAATTAAAAAACAAAATGGCAGACAATAGAAGAGGTATAATACTAACTTTTAAATGTGATGATTGTGGTGCAAGTTTTCAAGTTTACAAGTCTGGTATATGTACAGATTATGGAATTCAAAGGGTCTCATATTGTACCAGGTGCCGAAAGGAAACATTAGTATTAATGCGAGTTGAAACTTGTTAATAACTACGTAATAATAATTTAGTTGAAAATTGTAAATAGTAAAAATAATTAAGTGAATATATTTAATAAAACCATACAAATAGTTTTAGTTATTTGGTAACCTTTGACAGATTAAGATGTCTTCATATACATTTACGTTCTCTGAACGTGCTTCTATTCTCAGTAACAAGATTTACCCACCAATTATTCTAGAAGATGATGCTACGTATGTCATGGGGTTAATTGATTTTATGACCTTTAATACCATCTCAAATATCGATGAAACCAACAACAAGTTTTATATTAACGGTATGAAATTAGAATTACCGGTGGGCACCTATGAAATACAGGATATTGAAAAAACGCTTCACACTTTGCTAACTGATCATGAAGAACAACAAAAGGAGACAGCTGTACCATCTGTATTATCGTCACAACCTATACAGAAGAATTTGAAACCTGTGGAAAAAGATGATAATAAGAAAAATAAAAAAACAGAAAAACCTGTATTAATATTGAGAGCTAATCATAACACATTTAAATGTGAAATAAAATGTAACAAAGAAATTGATTTTGAGAAATCTAACACCATTGGTCCTTTATTAGGATTTGAAAATAGAAAATTAAAACCTAAGAAATGGCACTATTCAGATTATCCAATCAGCATTTCAAAAGTAAATGCTATTTGCATTGAATGCAATTTAATTCAGAATTCTTTCAACAATGATGTACCCGTACATATAATCCATATGTTTTACCCCAACGTTCCGCCTGGTTACAAAATTGTTGAAAACCCCACCAACGTTATTTATCTACCAATCAATACAAGATATATAAATGAGATTATTATTAAAATAACAGACCAAAATGGAAATTTGGTTAATTTTAAAAGTGAAGTTGTTACGATAAGATTGCATTTAAAACGACTTAATTGACATGGTTTTCATATATGATAATCCATCTAATTATTTATCACAACAGGAACAACCTATAAAATAGCTACAGCCAATCTATAAAAACGCCAGTATCAAACAACAAGTGAAAGAGTTAACACCTATCAATAAGCAATTTTTAGTATCTATGGGATTCAAGGTACGAACTTAACAACGGCTAAACATAAAGAAGAAAAAAATAAGAAGAAAAAGAAGAAAACTATAGAGAGAGGACAATTCAAAGCATTCATTTGCAGAATAAAATTAAGTATAAGTTTAAGACTTAAAAAACTTTTCTGTTTGTTCCGGTGTGTGTTTAAACAAAAAAATGACGCTTAACATACTACGAGTGGCTGATAATGTTCTTGTGGATAATGCTATAACCAATTTTGAATATCATTCATACACACCTTATGCAAATACTACATTTTTCAATAATGATGAGATAAGAATCCCTATACAAACCCAAGACGTGTACACTCTACCTTCTCAAAGTTTTCTGTACCTAGAAGGAAAACTTTTAAACTCAGAAAATAAGTACAGTCCAACATTAAGATTCATTAATAATGGTTTTGCATTCCTCTTTGAAGAAATTCGTTATGAACTTGGTGGAACAGTAGTCGATCGAACAAGAAATCCTGGAATCACATCAACGATTAAGACCTATCTATCATATTCCAAAAACGAAATAATTCGATGGTATAATGCAGGATGGAATCTTGAAGGCACCCCAAATATGTGTGACGCTAACGGAAATTTTGCAGTATGCATTCCTCTAAAATTACTACTTGGCTTTTGTGAGGATTTTCGTCGCGTAGTGATTTCAGCAAGTCAAAATTTAATTCTGGTACGTGCCAATACAGACACCAACGCTGCAGTCAGTTCTGTAGCTACAGAAAAACCAAAAGTTCACCTAAATAAAGTTGTTTGGAAAGTACCTCATGTGTCATTATCTGATGCTCACAAAATCCAATTTTTGCAATATATAGAACGTGGAAAAGATTTACCTATCGGTTTTCGTTCCTGGGAGTTATTAGAGTATCCACTTTTACAGCAAAGTCAAAAACATACCTGGGCAGTGAAAACGACAAGTCAACTGGAAAAACCTCGTTTTGTTATTGTAGCATTCCATACTGATCGAAAAAATAATATTCACAAGACTATGTCAGAATTTGATCATTGTAACATCACAAATATAAAATTGTATTTAAATTCTGAAGTTTACCCATATGATAATTTAAATCTCAATTTTGATCAAAAGAATTTTGCAACACTTTATGAAATGTTTGCTAACTTCCAAGCGGTATATTATAACAGAGAGTTCATTCAAGTTTCTCTAACTCCAGAAGACTTTTCTAAACAAACCACATTATATGTAATTGACTGTAGCCGACAAATAGATACCCTTAAAGGTGGAGCTGTTGATGTCAGATTAGAATTCGAAACAAGCAAGAATATACCAGAAAAAACTACTGCATATTGTCTCATTCTTCATGATCGCCTTGTAAAATATAATCCTTTAACTAATGTTGTAAGAACAATGTAAAAATATTATGTAATATAAATAAAAAATATTATAAATTATTTATTTAGAACCATTACAATTTTTTGTAACAGCGCAACTCTATATCTTAAACTAAAAGAGGGGAGAATCTTAAATAAATATCAAATACAGTCTATTAAATTAACAGTATGAACGTATCCATTTCTTTTACTTGTACAAATTGTTTTAAAAACACTGAAAGTTTACTCTTTACTATTGTAACTTTACAGTGTGCAAGAAATACAACAAGAAGTTTCACTCAAAATACACCAAGAAGATCAAAATACAAATATTGTAGTATTTGTCTACAGTGCACATTGTGGTTATTAAACGAAGAATAAATAATAAAGAAAAATGTTTATAAACATTATTCTTAATTTATGTTCACTGTGTATTGTTATTGGAAATGAAGTGTTTTTCTCCGAATACTCACCACATAATGGAAGCTTATATATAACACATGAATTGGCAAACCAAACTTCTTTACAAATCAGTTTTAGTAAACTGTTATCAAAGTATCCTGAATTTAAGCTATATTCTACAAGACAAGGAAACATAACAGAATTAAGAAATAAAACTAATAATTTTGCAACTGCAGTATCTGAATCATTAATTGAAAACGAGAACACAACCCTTAGTATGATGAAAACTGAAACAGAGTATCAGGCAACCATTAAACAGTTGGAAGAAACACATATGGCTACTTTAAATGAATTAATTGCTCTAAAAAAATCGCTAAATGAATCAAGAACAAATCTGCTTGAAGTTCGATCAGATTTGGCAGCATGCCTCTCACTCAGTGCAGGATTTAAGGCAGACAGTGATATATGGGCCTCCAAGTATGCAGAACTAAGATTTAGAGTTCCACCGTGTACAACAACCTCATCTAATGATTTTAGTAAAAATATATCACATCATTATGTTGCTTTATTACAGTGGAACTATACAAGTTGTATACAAGAATTAAATAGATGTAATAAAAAAATCTTATTGAATTAGAAATATTTTAATAATAAATATTACATATTTACTTACATGTTGTTTTGTTATTTTTGCACCTTTTTACACTGAAACTCACTTGTTTTTCACTGCAAGTTCTGTACCTTTTATAGGCAGTAAATTATTATTTCCTAGAGATTTTTTCAATTGTATCAACATCTTAGGTTTACAAAATTTTATCTAAGCACTAATTATAAATGAAAAAATCACATAATTTCGAAATGGAATTTCACATTGCAACATTTTATTAATGTAGAGATACACGCATATAAACTAAAAAGTCAGACGTTTGTAAATAAAATTTCACATGTTTGGTCTTCTTTCATAATAATTAATTAATGATTAAAATTTGCAGTGTTATCAATGCAGCGATAGACACTTGTAAATAATTAGATGTTTGTAAATAAAATTTCACATGTTTGGTCTTCTTTCATGATAATGAATTAATGATTCAATTTATCAAGCATTCCCGACCTTGTTATTGGAAATAATAATGCAGCTGTTTTTAATTGTTTTAATTATTTTTCGAATAAGGTATTTTTAGCAAAAATTTGTCAATATAAAAAGTTTAAGTTTTTTATTTATACATGTATTAGGTACACTAATTAATAATACGGTAACTATTAAAAAGAGAATAAGTGGCTCATTTTTCTTTATCATAATGAAATTTATTTTATTATAGAAAGGAAGCAAAAATTTTATTTTTTAGCAAAATTTGTCAATACAAAAAATTACGTTTTTTATATTTATACATATATTAGGTATATTAATTAATAAAACGGTAACTATGTATTAAACAAAGAGAGTAAGTTGCTCATATTTTTTTTATCGTAATGAAATTTGTTGTGTTAGACAAAGACCACAAAAATATACATTCTACCGAAGAAGAAGAGATCAAAACTACTGATAAGCGATACGCTAGGTTAGCGCACCCCTCGTACAAGCCAGACAAGGACAGCCTTCGCTAAACAAGGATAGCCGAACAGCTAGCGAAGAAGAAGAGATCAAAACTACTGATAAGCGATACGCTTTTCCCAGCAAACCCATCTGGTTATTGGCGATCTCTTCACCATCTACGTCTAGCCAAATTGTCACTTTTTGTCAACTTTGTCACACCTAAGATGTCCTTTTGTCGCCTAATCCATTGTTTGAGACAATTTCTTGATGACAAAGTGACAAACTACCCTCTGGACATTGGCGATGCCATTCTACAAGAACTGGGGACCCCCCTATTACGGTGGACAGTTTGAGGGACATGCCATCGAGTTGTCACAGGAACGCCCCATCTTAACTACTCACCCGATTTTGCGTGGATTACAGAAAGCTGAATGATGTCACGAAGAAAGACAGCTATCCACTACCCCGAATCGATGACACTCTGACCACAATAGCAGGCTCCCGTTGGTTCTCCACACTAGACCTAAAAAGTGGATATTGGCAGGTTGGTCTACATGCAAACGACAGAGAGAAGACAGCGTTTTCCACGAGTACAGGGCTGTTTCAGTTCAAGGTCATGCCCTTTGGATTACGTAATGCACCTGCTACATTTGAGGGGCTAATGTAGTATGTACTAAGCGGGTTAACATGGAGGACGTGCTTAGTATACCTCGACGACATTCTAGTCATCGGTCAGACATTCGACGACCATCTGAAGGACCTGGACGCAGTATTCTCCAGAATTAATAACGTCAACCTCAGACTCGACCCGAAGAAGTGGTCCTTGTTCCAAAAAGAAGTAGAATTTTTGGGCCACGTCGTTTTCGAATCAGGAATCGGCACCAACCAGGACAAAATAGAAGCCATCCATGAACTCCGATGCTTCTTGGACCTCTGTTCCTACTACAGGCGATTTTTTGAGGGATCTGCCACCATGGGATTGCGAAACATCATTCAGACGACTGAAGGCAGCACTATGTTCCAGCGAAATCCTAGCCTGTCCTACACAGTCCGGCAAGTTCATTTTAGACCCCGACGCCAGCAACACAGGCTTGGGGGCCGTCCTATCCAAGGTGTAAGATGGTGAAGAGTGGGTGATCGAGTAATACAGCCGTGGATTCTCGAAACCAGAAAGAAATTATTGCGTCACCAGAAAAGAACTTCTTGCAATAGACTGTAGGCTGTAGACCATTTCCGCAAATACCTCTGTGGTCGTCATTTCTTAATCCGAACAGATCATGCCTCATTCAAATGTCTGCTGGACATGAAGACACCGGAAGGACAACTGGCCAGGTGGATGGAGAAATTACAGCAATACGATTTCAAAGTGGAACACCGTGCCGGTCGTTTGCACAATTATGCCGATGCACTGTCCAGAAGACCCTTTAGAGCAGAATGCGGATATTGTCTGAAGTATCTCCTTCAGGCAGATCCGAGTGCAGGCCAATGAAGAGTGGACAACGGAACAGTGCATCCAGGACCAAATGGCTGATCCAGACATCGAACCAATCTTGTCACTCAAAACGAGAGGGGCACCCAGGCCACGATGGGACGAGGTAGCTAGATACTCAGACATGCTGAAATCGTTATGAGCTCAATGGGACTCTCTAAGCGTAGACAATGTAATGCTCAAGCGAGTTTGGGAAAGCGCTGATGGACGAGAAACTAAGTCTCAACTGGTAGTTCCGAAGAAATAGTTACCAGCCATCCAGACCGAAGTACATGATGAGATTACCGGAGGCCATCTGGGCATGACTAAAACCCTAGACAATATTCGCCAGCGATACTACTGGGTGAATTACATCGAAGACGTCAGTGCTTGGTGCCGCAAATGCAGTAGTGCAGCCAGTAAGGGCCCGAAGACCCGGCCCAAGGGCAGAATGCACCAGTACAATGTGGGCGTCCCATTTGAGAGAATTGCCATCGATGTCGCCGGTCCGTTTCCTGAGTCTGAGAGGGGTAACAAATACATTCTGGTCGCAATGGATTACTTCAGCAAATGGCCTGAGGCATATGCAATACCCAACCAAAAGGCAACCACGGTAGCGACGGTGCTAGTAGAACAACTATTCAGCAGGTTTGGCGTCCCGATGGAACTACATTCAGACCAGGCGCGTAACTTCGAATCGAATGTATTCCAGAAGGTTTGCACTATGTTAGGGATCAGGAAAACGAGAACAACACCATTACACACACAGTCAGACGGAATGGTGGAAAGATTCAACAGGACCTTGGAACAACACCTATCCAAGGTCTTCAGCAATAACCAGCGTGATTGGGATGAGCATATTCCCCTATTCCTTTAGGCATATCGCTCTGCCGTACATAATAGTACAGGCCTGATTCTAGCCAGGGTCCTATTCGGAAAGGAGCTGCGATTACCCTGCGATTTGACTTTTGGCTCCTCCGAAGAACCTTCCCAAGACATCAACGATTATGCCGACCAGCTCCGACATAACATGCTGGCAATACACGAATTATCCTGAACACAGATGTTGGCCACCAGTGACCGGATATTGACGCCATACGACCTCAAGGCCAATTCAGTCGGGTTCCAGGAGAGGGACAAAGTCTGGCTGTACAACCCCCAACGGAGCAAGGGTAAATCCCCAAAGCTTACACCCGCCTGGGATTGTCCATGCGAGGTGGTCAAGAGGTCCATTTAGATCGACTCGCTCCCTACCATGGAGAGGATGTTTCTGACCAGTACGATCAGAATTAAAGAGCGGCCAGTGTTACGAAATTTACTTAAGCCGACCCTGTTTCATTTCAGTACGACACCGATTGCTTCTAGGATAAAAAATGTTCTCGAAATGGCTCGGCGGCTGTGGAGTTGATGATTGATTTACGAGAATTTTCGATGCTGGTTTTAAAAGGAAGCAGCCCACGATCGCAAGTCAGTTATATACAGCGACGACTAGCGCATATTGTAATGTTATTGTGAATCAGCTCTTCTGTATAATCTGATGTAAATAAAAGTTCTAGAAAAGTGAGTGTGTATTTTATTTTTATAAATAATACGATATTACCTTTTTCCCGGTTTTATAGCGAGTTGGAAACTTTTATACTTAACTCTAAGTTAAAGCGCATTTGCACATTAACATAGACACTTACATTTCACAATATGATCGACACTGTATTTAGTGCCGTATCCAATCAAAGGCCAGCCGCAAAATGAGAGGCAGCTACGTGATATATGCGACTACGCCACGACACGTTGCATTGTCTGATATCAAATAAGTTTACGTGGATTCCAAATTCTCACCGTCACAATTTTTATAAAAATTTCAGTTGCATAGTTTCGTCTGAGATTAATTTCCGTGAAAAATTGTTGAACAGATCTTCTAAGATATATTTGTATTTTGATCAGGTGCACTCAAAGTTAATTGTCGTTAAATCGTCCTATATTTTTCTGATGGGGCTTTGTACACACTTTAAAACGATTTTTGTATAACGGTTTTAGCGTTACTCGTTACCGAGATACTTGATTTCTGTCTCACCACTAAGTTCTTCTTAGAGGAGAACGAAGTACCGTGAACTAGGAAATTCGATGACCACTTTTACGATTTTCTAGGGATGATTTAACAACTATTAGTTCAGAACCTAGAACAAGACAAAACCTGAGACGAAGTCCACTTACAGAACTTATTGTAGTTAATATTTTTCATTGGTTTCTTGGGTAAGTTACACTACCCTTGGGAAAAACGATTTTTCGGAATATGCACCCATTTTTTCTCAATTGTGCTATATAAACAATACCAGAAACCATAAAAATAATCTAAATTTCAAATTTCAAAAGTAAAATTGAAATAACTACTGTACTTCCAAGGTTTAGTTGCTGCAACATCCGGTTATGCTGCATCTGTGTGCCTAAAAAAAAAGAAAATTAAGAGGGGTAGTAATAGAGAAGTATCTGCAGAAATAATTCTAAGAAATTTTCACCTACCACATAGCATTATATATTGCAACAATATCACGAGAATGTCAAAATATCGTTGTATTATTGCGAAGAAATATAGCATGAATATTACTGACAGATTGCAGAAATATTAGATGTCCGCTAGTATTTTATCAGTTATATTGCCAATAATATTGCAGATATTTGAGTGAGAATAAAGTTATATTGTAGAAATAACACAATATTACCTTCTAAATATTAAACCTCCGCTAGTATTTCTTGACAGCGATATTACCAATAATGTTGCAGCAGTATTGCTACGACAATTGAATGAGAATAACGATATATATCTGAGTGAGAATAAAGATATATTTAAGAAATATCACAGTAATACTTTCTGTTTATTAAATATTTGCTTTTATGTTACACATTACTGTGATATCTGATTGAGACTGACAGAAATATGGCTATTACAAAGTAATATTTCTTATATTTTTATTATGATTTCAGAAATATTGCAACATCGCAGCAATATTTTAATATCTTAACGATAATTACATATATTGCAACAAAATCATACGTATAAAATATTACACTTTCTTAATATTAGATGTATTTCTGTGATGTTTAATCAATAAGTATTACTTTACACGTACGACAGTGATGCATAAAATAAAGTATTATATTAAGAAAATACTCAAATATTGTTACAATACAGACATTGGTTGCTTTGGAATTCTTACATTACAATAACTAGATTATAAATCAATAGGTAAATAAATTAAACTGTTATCAAACAGATACGTTATTGTCCACCTATTCACAAAAAAATAACAAAATAAAAATTCTCTATTGAAGCAGTTATTATTTATTAATTTTTATAGCAGTCGAGCTTATCACAATCATCACCGTCTTGACTCTCTTTCAGGGGGTGGGAACTGAGATAGAGAACATTGTACGACAGTTCGACGAGTCATCTACAATTCATCCGGAATACTAAATCTGACGGTTGCTCGTATTACACACATGGTGAAATAGTTATTATCGATCGTTTCAAGATTATCAGTTTTCAGTTCGTCGGTTGTTATCGGTTCTCGGTATGATCTGTGGTTATCGGTTGTCAACGTTGTCGTCCATTTAGTCATGTAAATGTAATTATAGACTTAAAATATATCATGCATCAAACAAAAAAAAGACATAATATTGGAGCATTTCTTTTTTAGATTTCTCAATGTTCCAATCAAACGTCTAAGAGGTAAAGAATTACGGTATTTAGAATGTAATTTATTAATTATATTTTTTAGAGAGTATATTACAATTATACTACCCCCAAATAGCAAGAAATATGGCTTCAGCGAATCAACAATAAAAAACTGTATTGCAATTTGTGAATCTCATTATAAGGAGGGTGCATTGGAGAGGATAACATACTACCGAGAAGTGCATTGGGAAGAAAGATTTTTTGGTAAATAAAAACAAAAAATATATATGGGGATGATTATTTCCCTGAAGCCGACATCTATAGTATAGTTTTAGAACAACCACAGAAATACACCAGCTAGATCGTGTGCAGATTTTTTTTTACCGGTAATTGTTGTAATGCAGATGTCTGTAACTCTAATTCACATTTTTATTTGCCCGAAGAATCATAGATTGCTAAAAGTGCCATTTTGTGAACACAATTTTCAACAAAGAGTTTCCCATCTATTCTCGATTGTATGATTTTTGTTCTCTTTATCATCAGCATTTGTTTAGATTATTGCTGCATTGCTCCCTGAAATTATAAAAATACGGCACATGACATCACTTTTCAGTATAAATCAATTTATTTGACATACCATATTCGTTTTGATTCTGGTTGGGGCATTTGCTAACCAAGATGCAACTTTTAATTTGAGTTTATCTTCGGTGATTGTAAACGTCATCGATACACCATCTACAAATTGAAATTTATATGTTTATACCGCAATTTGTAATCATTTTCTACGTACATGACACCCAAGTGTATCTATGTTAAAATAAACTCATACTGATCAAGGACGACTGTATTCAGTGTGGTTGAATCAAACCGTAACTTTCTTTGTTTGCCCTAACTGAATTTTGCAGCCAACTCATTAGATAAACATCTTGACATAATATTTGAAATGAGATCCATGTACTATTACCAACCCTTCTAACCATAAATGTGATCTAAAAAAACGAAAATCACGTTGTCAATTGATTAAGGTTTTATACGAAACTGTTTCTAAGATAATATAAAACGAAACCTTTAAACAAATTACACGTTGGTATTTTTTGGAATTAACACGACAATTGCTGGAAGCTAGTGTTATTCCCAAAAAAATATAAAAAATGCTAATGATATTTGTTAATTTAAAATATATAAGAATAAAAGTATGTTTAACTCTTACCTTTATGTAGAAAATAGTTGTTGGAAATTGTAATATGCACAAATAAGAAAAAACTTCCACACATTCATTTCTTTTGGCAAAACCAGGTACATATACAAAGTTATAAGATTATGAAGCTTTTAGATAAAAAATTTCGGTGTTGATTCTAATTCTGATCTAAGATGGTAACTAACTGCACTGTGTACTGATTGAATGTGAAGAGATGGGTGCGATTTGAAACAGCGAGAGAGAAAGAGCTCGCGAAATAGAGTGAGAAAGCGACTGTGTCCTCTAGTAAGAGCCTAGACGGCGTTCACATTTTTTGGCGGTTTCTTGCAAATACTTTTAGCATTTTGAAATATCTGTAATTAAAAACGATAATAATATTCTTATTAATGGGTGGGTATATGCTTCAACGAATAAACTATACCTAATTAATCATAATTGTGAAATATTAGTAAGTTGCGAGATTTTACGGATAAATATATATGCACCAATAAAATACAAATATTTATTTGGAGTATTCTTGAATGGCAAAGGAACAGTAAATTTAGATAAGACATGAATTTAACACCAAACTCTTTAAAGTAAATTATTTAAACAAAAACAATAGGTATGTAGAAAAAAACTATATATTTTTCGTTTTAGTTTATATTATGAAAAATGATGGAGCTATTGTAATGCCGTCAATGTAACATTTGTAGAGAATTAGTGAGTCCTAAAAAGCAGCTTTTATAAGCAATGACGTGGGCATTTTTATTTAAGAAGAACAGGAATATTCATTATTGCAAAAATTCATCTTTGTTGTAAAAAAACTTTGTCAAAATTATCTTATAACTTTCAAATTAATTGGGACGAAGATAGATGTTGTCGGTCAAGTAGTTTTTGCGATATTGCTTTTATATTTAGGTTAAAACCCAATTCAGACTTCTAACATTGCTGATATATTACTATAATTGTTTGATTAATTATACGTTTTTGTGAGAATGTTGCGATATAATAGCAAACGAAATTATCTTGTGATATATCCGTATGTAATATTGCAGCTCTATTTCTTCTATTTGATTCTTTGTGAAAAAAATCAATTCATTGTATTGCTATTATATTACTGTAATACTATATTTAAAAATACTTTTTGTAAGAATTCTGTTATATAATAGAAATATTGTCTTGTGACATATCCGCATGTAAGATGACAGAAATATTGGGCCTATATTGATTCTGTGGTGTAAAAACCTAATCACAGTCTAATATTGCTCAAATATTACTGTAGTATTGGGTTTAAATATAGATTTTTGTAAGAATTCTAAGGAATAGTAATGAAATTATATTGTAATATATTTGTATATATAATACTATAGCAACATTGGTTCAATTCAAACTCTAATATTGCTGGACTATTACTGTAACCTTGCAGTTAAATATATAATTTAGCAATATTCCTGCAATATTCTAGAAATATATTATAATATTAAATAAAAACTGTTCACACTCTAATATTGCTGACATGTTACTGTAATATTATATTTAAATATATTTTCTTGTAAGATTGCTTTTTTATAGTAAAGAAATTATATTGTAACATATTCGTATGTAATTTTGCAGCGGCATTGCTTCAATATTGCGTATTTCTAAAAAAACCAATAATGTAATAATTAGGAATATATATATATATATATATATATATATATATATATATATATATATATCTTTTAGCAATATTCCTGCGATATTACAGAAACATATCATAATATCAAATAAAAAATGTTAATTAGTAAACGTTACTGCAATATTGAAGAAATATTACTTATTTATACATCATCATGTAACATTTCTGCAATATGATCAGTTTACCGCCTATATTGCAAATATAGTAACTTATCGAGATCTTTTGATATACTCGTGATTTCTCCAATATATTCTGCTATGGGTCTAGTATACAATTTACTGTAGCAATTATCGATAACCATCGATGTTACGAAAGGTGTCCATGTATATAAACTGGCTCATATTTTGAGGGTGAAGTTCTTTCGGTTCGGGACGATCGGACTATAAACTGTGGCGACTTATGTTCTTCGCCGCTAGGTTAGTTGAGTAAGATTGTCTATTTCACTAGTGTTATTTGTATTCGATAGTAGTTTATGGTGAATAAAGCGAAGCTAATAAGTTAAAAGTACATTTTTAAGTGCAATAATTCTGTATTTATTATATAGAGCACCTGTATAATATTAATTACTCATACAAATTGGAATTTATAATTTGCAAAATTTTTGTACCCACATTTATATTAAAGTGGCAGAATATGTAAACAAATTTTGAAAATAAATCGTTTTTTCGGACGGTTGGGTGAAAATTTACATATCCTTGTTGAATCTAAAGCCCTTAAGAAATAATTTCAAAGTGAAGGATGTCTCAGCCTAATTGTTCGCCTCCACCTTTTTTGTCGTAATTTTTCCTCTAGGATTCGCATGATATCCTACAACATTTACATTTTAACAGGTTGCTATACCTGTGAGTAAAACATTGCTTGTAGAATATGCAAAGGATAGGATGTGTGACAACTTAATTCCCGAAATGGGTACGTAGCGTCGCATATATGGTCATTTTGTTGGTTAAATCTCATCTGAACATGTTTGTGTTAATGTATGCGAAAGTTGAGGAAATGGAGGTATTGTTACGTGTGCTTATTCTGAAAATAATACAGTTTGATAATAATATATACATATGTGTGTGTATATATCTATAGGTGATTTTCGGGAATTTACCTACGTAGTTGATTACTGATTCCTGCCAGGATCTATGGCAAAATGACGATGTTTCGGCAGAGTCACATTTGCCCTCATCATGCTCGTTCGGTTAAGTGGCGAATCCGACTGCTTACGCTTCTAGTTACTCGAATATTTTACTTTTCATAGTATCCAATACTTAGTTTAACTTATTCTCATCGGATTCCCGATTATGTGTTACAATTTCTAACAGCTTTTTGTGTGTTTCTTATTACTCATCATTTGTGATTACAGAAGGTAGGCCACATTAACTTTGCACGTCATTTAACGTAATATTTTTTACCTTTCCAAATATATTAGATTATTTAAATCTGACATTAATACTTCTTTTGAATTCTTAATTCCTTATTATTGTTATAAACTCGGTGGGTGCAATTAAAATGTAAAAACTAATATTCACTACCACTTTCTAAAACTTTTATTTACATCAAATATACACAACCGCTGATTTGAATATCACAATAATAATTCAACATAAGCTCTTCGCTGCACTAACTAACTGCCGCGATGATGGGCCGCTCCTTTTAAAACCCGTTTCGAATCCTCTAGTACAATCCATTATCAATTCAACAGTTTCCGAGCTATTTCGAGATTAATGTCGTACATTATTATGAAGTTTTCTCCAATTCTAATGGAAAAAATTTAGTAGGGTTCACTAAAAACTGTATTAATGGTCTTTGAAAATATATTATGGCTAAATTTCTGACCATACATTAAAATAATACATCTTGCAAAATTGGCTGCTGTTGCATTTGGTTGCAGGGCCACTGAGATTACAATGAATGATGTTGATATGGAAGTTTACATCCATTTTCTTTTGGAGAAAATCCTACTCAGCATTTTTATGGCTTGTATGTTTAATTAAATACTGCAGTCATTATGAAATTGTAGATGAAATGCAATTTATATTAACATATTTTATTTAGCATCTAATGTAACAAATGTCCTTACTCCCCAAATCAAAAAGCAGGTTATCACCATAAAACATTTTAAAAGTATAAAGTTCAAAGAGCTAGTAAAAAGTATAACAGTTGCATAAGTATTTTGAAATCCATTAACCCATATAACCAATGTAACTATACAATTTCTCGAACACATCCTACTAATGGCTGTTGTCAATAAATGAATGCATTTTTTGTTATATATTTGGTTCGTAGATATATGAAATTAATTTTAATTTTAATAAATATATATTCGTACTATATAATTACAAATGTTCATACCAAAACTGTCACATACTTCTGTTCGATTTGTTACAATAAATATCTTTATACAGATTTGCCAGCCTGAAAATGTTGTATTGTCACAATATAACTTATCTCCGAAGACATTTTGTTCCTGTTGGTTCAACAAATTATCTTTTCAAATTTGTTTTTTATTTTATTTTTTAATTCTGCATTGAAAGTATTTTTCATGTACAATGTCCTATACCGAAAATTAACAATTATTAAAAAAATTACATTTATTTCAAAATTCAAGAAAAAAAAAATCAACATATCAAATTAATTGTTCAAATTGTTGACCATTAACTTCCTCACAATACCTATTCTATTCTTTATTTCCTTGATATTTTCCGGCTTATTGAAGTAGACTTTCGATTTCTCGTAATACCAAAGAAAAAATCTAAAGATCTGTGGACCTAGCTGGCTATTCGATATTACCTCTTCTTACGATCCATCTATTTGGGAAAACATTGTCCAGATAATCAGGTACTGTTCGCGAATAGTCCGGGGGCGCTCCATCCTGTTGAGACAATACCTAATATGCCAGTATATTGGGGTGTTCACCATTCGGGTAAAGTTCTGTTAAACAGGGTATTATGTCATTTTGTAAAAGGTCTAAATACTTTTCCGAGTTAAGTGTTCCCTTAATAAAAAAATGACCTACAATTGAAGTACCCACAATTCCGGCCAATCGGTTAACTTTGTTGTAAAACTGTGTGTGACTTTTCATAATCCAATGTGGGTTTTATGATGCCCAATACCGAAAATTTTGCCTGTTTACTGAACCATTTAAATAAAATGTTGCCTCGTCGGAAAAAAAATCTTACTTGAAAAGTGCGGTTTGGCATTGCATCTATCCATCATTATTTCGCAAAATATGAGCTTTGTATGGGTGCCATTTATTTCTATGTAAGCATTTTAGAACAGAATATTTAATTTTTGACTGTTCTGCGGCTATGTGTCAAGTGGATTTGTGAGGATTTTCTTGTAAATCAAGCAAAACATTTAATTGTGTATCTTCTGGAAAATTGTTGGTTTTGTAAATGTCTGTACGTGGCCGAATTCTAGAAATTTATTTTCTATTTTACTTACTACTGATCGTGTAATAGGCCGCTCCGGGTACTTCATATTAAAAAAATTAGCAAACTTCAGCTTGTGTTCGAGTTCTGTCGCCATATCCTACCATCGACAAAATATTTATTCGCTGCTTTTCAGTTAAACGCGCCATAATTTGAACATTTGCAACTGCACTTGACAACTACTTGTTTGAAGTAAAATTATAGTACAGTTTCAACATAAATATACAAGTGTTTAAAACTCCAGCATTAAAAAAAGGGTTTCCATTCATGCCACTAAAATACCGCCAACAATTATAAAAACCAGACGTAAATAAATAAGTTGAAACCAATAAACACCTTATTTTTACCGTTGTTTTCTTAATTTCAGAAAGAAATGTATTTTTTAATAACTGTTAATATTCGGTATAGGGCATTATACATGAAAAATACTTAGAATTCAATGCAGAATTCAAAAATAAAATAAAAAATAAATGTTTATTTCTGGCCCACCCGGTATAAATGAGTTTATTTCACAAAAACCGCAGTCAAAAAAAAAACCGACGTGTCCGACCTGAATATTAAATTAATTTGTTCCAACCCATGCGTCCTCACTGTATATATATACGATAACCTGTATATATAAAAACAACAAAATTTTCTTCGTGTAGCAAAATTGTCAAAAAAGTCAAACATTCATTTTCAAATTTATATTTTATTAATTCATTTTATAATACATTAAGACATTAAAACATATAGGTTTTTTAAGTATCTATATTGTTCCTCCAATGTGCTGTTATATTTCCCAAAAAAACATGAATAAAAATTTATATTTCCAACTAATATTTCATAGTTTAAGAAAATATTTGATAGACTAATGGTTTAAAGCTAATCACACGGAGCCATTTTTTATAATAAAATAAAAATTATTATTAATATAGATCAGGAGTCAGGACCTATGAAAATTTCTTCACCATTATCAACGATTTTTGAAAACTCCTTAAATACCAAATGTTTTTGCATTTATTTTCGAAAATCAAAAGTACTCCATTTAAGCTAAATTTGTTTATAATTTTCGCAGTACTTTATTTGCTCATTTTATACTTTTGCACATTTTTTTAAATTCATTTCAGCTCAAAGAACTGAACCATTCTTAGTTTCCAAAATATTAGAAGACATTGAAAATATAAACAAAAAATTGGGTTACAGTTAATTCATGCATTTTACAGTCATTTTGTTGGAAATATTAAATCAACCATAATTCAAATATGTGATGGTAGAAAGGATTCAACTACTGAAAGTATTAAATATCAAAACATATAATTTGTTAGAAACATTTTCGCTTGTCTTTCACAGAAACATCTAATTAGAAATTCGTCCTGAAAACTCAATATGTATAATGCTAATGCTAAGATAATTTCCTCTTTGAGCCAAAAGAAGATAATTCTATTAAAAAATAGAGGTGGTCATAATGCAAAGCTTTGCGTATACCCAAATCCTCACTAACACTTTTTCATCTACTATGTGGGATTGTATCCGGTCGTAAAGTAATTAAAACTTTGGAAACCCATTTCAGGATATGATGAAACATAGAGATGGTCTCCTTTGTGTCCGTCAACTTTTAGCGACAGTAACATTTTTGACACTAATTCTTGCAAAACTCATTATGAAAAGCGTCCGTAAGCTTGCCTGTACCGAATTAGGCTTTTGTTTTAAATATTATATAAAGGGATTGGAGTAGCTTAAAGATTTGGTTTCGTCGATTTATTATTGTGGTGCAAAGGATTTTGAAAAGCTTTGTATTTATTTAATTGAAACGGTTTGAAAGTATTATATACCTACTCTCCTTAAATTTGGTAGGAATTATTTTTATGTAAGTAAATAATAATTATTAACCGACTTCAAATAGAAGGAGTTCTCAATTCGTCTATATGTATGTTTTTTTTTGTGTATTCAGCGATTACTTGAAAACGTCTCAAGGAATGTCGACTATTTATACTGGATTCTGGTCGCGGGGATCCCGAAGTGGTCCCATATATTTTTTAAGGACATAACTTATACCATTTTTTAAAAAATCGGTAAAACCTTTTTGAAGGTATTTCTTATATACTAAGCTTTGGTACTTTCGTATATAGTAGGCTTTGGTAAAGGTGCTCGTATTATAAAAATATGGAAATGTTTCTGTCCTCATTTCGGGGTATAATAAATCCAAAAGGAATGGGATTAATCACAATAAATGTCAGTAAATCATCTTCATAAATTAAACGATTTTTTTTAAGTAATAGCAGCATACCTTTAGTTTTTTGTAATATTTAAAATTCTTATCAAACAGAAGTAATTATAAATATAAAATGCATTTAATTATGCTACATCACTGAAAATTGTATAATAAGTATTAATGCCACTTTCTCAAATTGTTTATTAGGTTTACAAAAAATATAAATTTTGTTTTTTTATAATAACTCATATTGTTATCAACAAAGTTTATTAGAATTGAAAACTGTGTCTTCTTATGATATATCACTGTATAATGATTTATTATAAGATTCCACGAAGAAGAGGCTATTAAATGAATGTCAATATAATTAACATACCTAAAACATTATGATACTCAAAAATCGTCTAGAACATAGTGGATTCAACTAAGTTCGAATCCTAAGCAAAACTTCCTTAATACATATGCATATTTAGAAAAATATGCATTGAAAACTGCATCCGAATAAGTCACATCACTAAAACGGTAAAATAAATATATTTAAAAAAAACAAAAACCGATTTCAAAAATGACTTATTTAAAAAGCATGAAATAATTTTTAGTGCAACAATTAAATACTTCTTTATTCATTATATATTTTAAAGCCATTGACAGCGAAGTCAGAATTGACTTTGAAACTTTGGTATTTTCTTTCAATATACAGCTTTTTTAATTCAGTTATGGTGTTATTCCCAAGAAAACATAAAAATAATCACTAATTCATATTATATGCATGAAATTAACATGCGATATTATGATATCTTAATCATCCAAAAATTGCCTACCGTGCTAATTTTAGCACCTTGAAAACTTGAAATGTCCAGCTATAAAAATATAATGCTATGAAAATATGGCGGAAACATAAAAAAATCTTATAATTCGAGTACATCCTAAATTGCCATCACCCTGTACATGCAAATGCTAAGAAGCTACCTTATAGGTATAACATTCTATTAACATTTTTTTAGTGACCCTGCATAACAATAATTTCACGCCGTCCTGTATGTCAGCTATCATTAATTTCCAACTGCTTATGGGGTAGGCTATAAAATTATTTTTTCTCGCTTTTTTCTAAACATGTTATAATTCCATTTGACGCTATATTTTACCAATCCTGCATAGCAACTTTTATGGACCCCCTAACATATTTTGAACGACCCTGTATAATTATAATTTTACACAACGAATTTATACTATATGCATCAAATTAACATGCGAAATCATGAGGTCTTACTCAGTCAAAAATTGCCTAACGTGCCATTTTTTTCAGCTCGAAAACATGAAATGTCTAGGTGTAAAAATGCTACCAAAATATGGCGGAGGCATAAAATAGTTACATGTTCGTAACATACAAATACAATTTGTATTGAAAGAATGTTTACAAGAACAGTTTCACTCTCAAATAAGTTACCAAATCACCTTGTATTATAAGGATTTTTACAACAGTAATTTCATTCTCACGTAGGTTACCAAATTACCCTGTATTGAACGCCTTGAAATTACAAAGCAGCCGCCTTGATTGTCACAAACTGTCAATAAATTTTTTAATAATTTAATTTCTCAGTAAATCGATTTTTCTCAACAATGAGACCCACACACAAATCGATTTGTATCCATCGAAACTTCCAAATGGGAAAATTTCATGAACATCGTTAGAGCAGTTTTCCAGAACTCAATTACATATATATATATATATATATATATATATATATATATATATATATATATAATGGCTGTTTTTTTAGAGGTATAGAACTTTAAATTGGCAACACTCTTTTAACCGGCGGCCATCTTGTCAGCGGTCAAGTGATTTATGTTTAGTTTGGTTTGGCATTTCATCATGAATAGACTGACGCCTGAGCAACGCTTCCAAATTGTGCAAATTTAATTTGAAAATCATGGTTCTGTTTAAAATATGTATCGCGCACTACGTCCATTTTACGGTCAACATTACATAGAGCCTAGCGTAGAGGAAAACCCAAATCAGTCTGTCGGCCATCGTGCACAGGAATTGGATATGTGTCCATCCACTTTATGGAAGATTTTGCGGAAATATCTTGGTTTGCAGATTTTGCGGAAATATCTTGGCCCAAAACAAGCTCACTTTTTGTTGAATGGATACGTCAATAAACAAAACTGCCATATTTGGAGTGATGATAATCCTCAAGTTCACGTGGAGAGACCGTTACATCCAGAAAAACTAACTGTTTGGTGTGCTTTATGAGCTGGTAGAATAATTGTTGGCCACATTCGCCGCGTTATTGCCGATATACGACCACAAATGTTGGAAAAAGTCATCGAAAATTGGACCTCCAGATTATATGATGTCCAAGCCAGCCGTGGCGGTCATATGCCAGAAGTCATATTCAGATTATAATGTCAGAAGATTATCTTTCGAATAAAGTAAATTTCATGTTATATACCTCTAAAAAAACTCCCTTTACAAACATTAATCGTATTATAGTATTAGATTATTTCAATTCTTTCTTGTAAAGAATAAACTGTTGTCGAAATTTGATGGTCAGTATACAACGAAGTTACTTCTGATAATAAATTGTTTTCATTTAGTAACAAATATCTTTCGCAAAAACATTTAAGGATTTTTTTTCACGTGTTTATCTCGCAATTTAAACAATGTATTTTTTTAATTACAATTCAAAATTTTTATTTTTTTACGGTTTGTGAGTTACTACTCTGAAAAAAATATTCTGATTTTAAAAAATGATGTGTCAAAAGATACTTTTGAAAAGAGGTATCACATGATACTCTTATGTATTTAAACTTTTGATATTCACCCCCACTTAGGGGATGAAAGTGCAGGGTGACCGATACGTGTAAAATGTACCCCCGCAAATATAAATTAATGTGTTTTTGGTCTTTTTCTTGTAAAGTTAAATTACGAAATCTGTATTTGATATTTACACTTCCTTTCTATTAAAGACCTATTTTAGTATAAAAACTGCTTATTTAGCGCATAGCGACAAATTGCGACTTTACGATTAATTTTCTAATGCAACGGAACAACGCAATAATTATTATTTCAGATTGATTAAATAATTTCTAAAAATATGAATTTATCTAACACCACCGTGTGTTACACCATTCCCCCCTTTGAAAAATTTAAGGCTCAGTAGCCTCCTATTTTTCGACTTCACCTCATAAAGCGAAATTTCAATGACGAATAATGTTGCTGCATTCGTCCTAAAGTATATTGACGAAGTTGCAATTTCCCGTTACAATTTTTAATTGAACGTACTTCACAAACACACTCTTTTGTAGACACTGCATTTTTCCATATCTCCCTACTAACGCTGAAACATCACATCAGTTGAGATGAGGTAGGTCAAGATTAGTCTAACAGGTCACTTGCGAAAAATTGTTTTAACTCATAAAGAAAATGTTTTAGACAAATTATTTATATCAAATCGCGCACTGGTTTTACGGGTTTATATTGTCTTTGAAAATGGTCTGTTTTAAAATACATAGAAATTATTTAAAGAAATATTCTCCTGTTTGATTTCACTCGTTCACGGCAAAGTTCAAGTTATCAGTCCAGTATGTCGCGGGTGGTTTCCCAAAAAAATGCCCTTTGAAGGAGCCGGTTGATAGGCTTTGGACCGAACATTAATTTGGCTGCTGTGCTCTATGGTACTGTATTTATTTGGGCTGGCTAAATGGCTGTCCCGGTTGAACTGTTAACTTCGATTGGTTCTGGTCATTGATTATCTGCTTCTCCCAAGTTAGTTATCTTTTCTGGAACTTATTCCCTGGTAAATGTGGCTGTCAATCGTCATGTTATTGGCTCTTCTCGCACGAATATTTTATCATTTTTATCTCAATATCACCACATCGTCTGCGCTCATCAACGCAAATGCCTTTTCCTAGGCACATAGATTCCTAGCACATTTCCTATGTCCGGGAACCATACATTCTTCATGGGTACTGCCATCTTTTATAACAACTTGTCAATTCTCCATCCCTGGAAACTGTGTAGCTCTACCTGGACGTGTAATTCTCCTCGACGTTTCTCTCAACTCTTGACTTCTACTCTGCAAGTAAACATCGCGGATACCTAACTCTGGTATCAAAACCGTTAACTTTTCATCTGGATTTTCTAGATACATTTCGACTCAGTGTGTAGATACACTTTAACCTGTGTGTATCGACACCAATATTATATCTAGACGACTTTTTCCTACAGCCTTTTATATATTTACCCACAAATAAATAAAACATGTTTGTTCTAGATAACCTTGATCTGCATTGACTTTCACTCGTTCTAGTGAATAGGCCGGGTCCTCTTCTGCCCAAAATTACCATGTCCATTACCATGAATTTACTGGATTCTGACACGATGACATTCGCGACATTTTCCCATACCGTTTTCTTTCGAACTTGAAATCGAACAATTAATTCCTTTCGCGACCTTGCAACGCTTTACTTTACATTTCGAAATGCACGATTGTCCTTGAACGCACTGTCGTGAAACTGTTCATGGGCACTACGCGTACCTTAACTGCGGTTTAACAACTTTTTGACCATACCCTGTACATGACTTTATGTATTCTCACATTTTAGCTAAGCGCTGGTAGGAGATCTGCATCAGGACCTCTGCATCTCCATAGACCATGAAAACTGATGACTTCTTTCTTGAAGCCATACACAACAAAATTTTCCAAGATTTAAATTTCATCATATTACATTAAAACAATTAATTACAATATCTAAAAATAAAAAAACATTATTTCCAAAAACTATATCATACATTTCTCTATGTTTTACCAAAATTATTTACCGAAAGAAAAATCAAAACTAACAATACTATTAAATATTTTCTCTGCATATGTCCCCCAATAAAAATTTATTAAATTAAATAAACACATTTATATAAATAAATCTTCCTATATTCAGTACACAGAAAATCCAAACTCGAATTTATTATACCAAAACAATAACAATAGATAAATAACCCAAACTTAAATAAGCATATTTAACAACATTTCAAAATGTCTGAACTTGATCTGTTAAGTTTCATTCTTATCAAAAAAATAATAAATTTGTCTCAGCTCACTCCTGACGAGCATGTCTGCATCCTACTTTATTTAGAATAAAAAAATCAAATTTCTCTAAAACTGACTCAATTACTGCGATCAAGCTCCTACTTTCCCATAGATAAATTGCAATAGCTGAATACAAACTGTTTGCTATTCATTAAAGACCCTTCCAAAATATCGTTATCTTTACTTGTGTATCCACAGTACAGACCCTGTGATAAATCCTTTACCTAATCAAAAACAAAATTTGCAGTTCAAAATTCCCTAATCACTAAAATAATTTATAATATTTATTCGCACTTCTTTCTAATCATAATACAGCTTATGCTGAGGTCGTATTCTTTACACAAGACAAAACTGTTGACTGAGTGCATTCTTCAGCAAAAAATACTCCCTGCGTTTAACTTTACTCATATAGTTTACATTATTTTTTATATCCTGTATTGAAATAATTCTCATTTATTTCTATCTCAATCAGAAACTACCTCATTTAATAAAAAAACTCTTTTGATGCACTTCACTCTCTTTCAAAATACTCTAAGTCGTCTAAACACTTATCTCAATAGCTTTAAAAAATATTTCACAGTTTTACCAGGCTTAAAATCTCAATTATACTGCAAGGTATATGATACACACAGTTTTGTTCATCGACGCTTGCATTACGTTTGTTAATGTTCGGACTGACTCAACTTTTTTTTTCAATTATGTTATATTTATTTTTTTCTACCTAGTCTCGAAACTAAAATTTTACAATTATCTTCAAAGTAAAATTGGTTTATGGTTCACGCCATTATGTCATATTGGAAAATCGTATGGGTGGAGAACAAAATTATCTCCCTAATGCAACAAAAATTTCCAATCTCACATTCGGATAAACAAATTGATCTTTAATTTATAGAACAAAAAATTTTTGTAAGATTTACCCTTCTAGTATGCAATGACTTGTTTAGAAAATAATGAATGGTTATGGTAACCTTTCACGGAGGAGAATACTGTTCGAGTAACTAGAAGCGAAAGCAGAAGGCTACGAGAATTGAACCGACTTGAAGAGGGGAGATGTGACTCTGTCGAAACTTCGTCAATTTACCATCGATCCCGGCAGGGATCAGTTATCAACTACGCGGATGAATTCCCGGAAACCACCTAAAACATATATATATATATATATATATATATATATATATATATATATATATATATATATGAACAAGGCTAGGTTCCGGGTGAGAATCGCGTCTGAATTTATTATATACTCGACGTTTCGACTCCTGCTTTGGAGCCATTATCAAGAGACAAAAGTGAAAAAGTTTCAGAGTCTAGATTGAACTCGGGGCCTCAATCTGCCTACTCTTCTAGAGTCACTAGGTAACTGAACTGAGTTTGAGTCTGCTCTGCTTCTTTTATTTATAGTTACCGCTGAGTTAGAAGGGGATGTCACGTGATGAGGCTGTGTTGTAATTGGTCGGGTGTTGGTGGGCGTGTCTGTATATATATATATATATATATATATATATATATATATATATATATATCAAGTGCAATCAATGGTAACATAAAAGCAATGCACAATAATAAAAATATTTCAATATAGCACATAGACACTTCCCACCCCTGGTAAATTAAAGGCAATAAAAAAAAGAATCAAATTATTTTAATATATTAAATAAAACCACTTCCAATCAATAGTAAACTAACTGCAATTAAACTCATAAAACTATTTCCATATATCAAATCAACCATTTCAAATCAATAGTAAAACAATTACCCTCAAAAAATTAATAGAGTATCTTACTATTGCCAGTAGTAAAACACTCCAATTCAATATAAAATGTGACGAAAAGGAACTTAAGTATATCAAGTAATAAACTCTAACCAAAAATGTATTATCAAATCTTTCCGCATATGAATTCAAACTTTATAACGCCAACACCATCCAAAATTAATGTACTGTAGTACTTTAGATCGATATCCCCTAAAAGAGTAGAAGTATCACAAAATCACTACCTGTCTGATGATCCTCAATTCTTTGTTACAATTCAGAATGGCTCACTTTCTATAAAATTATCTGGCTCATATTATTTAATTACTCCTTATACCACAATATTGATCAACCCCAAAAACTCTCTTCTAATAATTATTTTCATTTTAGAATCTCCCTGTATAAAGCTCACAATAAAATTGTGTCAAATACTTTCTCACAATTTATATTCCAAAAATCAGGGACCTGATAATACTATACATATTAGCCACTGCATTTACTTTTCAATTTGAAATGAACATCACAGAACCCAAATAGATTGCATCCGACGGCAACTAAAGTCCTTCTACCTTTGCACAAATACTTCAAACAAACAAAATTTAAAATTGTAAGTTAAACTTTATTATTCCCTGAATCTATACTTTTAATGTTTCCAGAATGCAACTTTAATTTATATTTTAATATTAAATACAAAGGCTTAATTTTGTAACATACAGTTTCCGTCGGAAAATTGCTGTCGCTTCTTTCTTGCTGGAATTTTCATCCCTGTTATTGTACAACAGTTAGTGCCAACCTGTGTTTGTTTTTCCTCTCTAAAGTCCCTAAAATCACAACTTAATCCCAAAATTTACAACAAGATCCCACATCGCTACCAGCCAGTGTGGTAATTCTGCCTTGTGTATTTGTGTTTTTGTTGTATTACTAATTGATTCACACGAGTAACTAGGGAAGTAATAGTCCGCCCCAGTAGAACCACGAATACTGATGTTAGGTCTTTCTACATCTGGAGTGCGACCTGGTATTCCAGGGAAACCGTTCATGACACCATATCCATGGTGTCACTCAGCTCTTGACACGGTATCTAACATCGTAGCTTGGGTTGTCGTGTATGGGTGGGATGTAGTAGGGAGGAAAAAAACCGGGGTAGGAGAACGGGTAGTGACTTGGTTTCGTATGTGGGTTTGTGGCGTAAGAGTGAAACCCAGGCTCGCGGAAGCATGGTCGCATCCCAGTTTAAAGAAAATTGCTGCAAATTCCAAACGTTTCGGGGTCTAGATCAGAAATTTTCTTTAAACTGTGGTGTTATTTCCCAAGAAGCACTTAGACATTGAGAACTATGCCACAAGTATCATTCAGAAAACAACCAGAATTCAATATCTTCGAAATGGGAAGTAATGCGGGCGAAAATTTTGATATATATAGTATTCTAAAATATATACTAGCAGGTTTTATATTTTTTTCGAAAGTTCTGTTTTCCGATAGGCCTAAGTTGAGAATTTTTTAAGAAAAAATCACGATTTGTCGGGAGCGAGAATTATTATTTTAATTATTTAGAGAATTAATATGAAATTTTGCAAAAATTTTATTAGGGGATGGGTTTCAGTAATTTTTAGGGAACAAAAAATGATGTAGGTGTACAAGATATTCATTTAATGAAAACAGATAAACTGTTTTTTTCTTAAAATGAGAACATTAATTCAATTTATGGAAGGGATAGAGACTGTAAAGTTTTGAATATCTGAGCTTAAAACGATAGTAAATGTCGGAAACTTATGAAATGAGAATAAATTACAAAAAAAAGACAAACACTGTCTACTGCCAAACGTTGAAAATGTCAAAAATATTAATAACACCAAAAATCTTAAATATGTCAGTGATATTCAAAACGCGAAAACTGTAATATCAAATATCAAAAATCTCAAACATGTCAAATATGTGATGATCTCCATTTTAAATACAAAAATAATGTATGTTTAGGCTGTTGTAGCCATATAATTTAAGGGATTCAAAAATTATCAAATGAAAAAATGTTCAATTACCTGAAATACTTGACTACATAAATTAAATTTTCTTTGAAAGCGATACGAATTTGGTCTTAATTAAAAAGTTTATCTACAAATATTGATGTGGGTTTATACATTTCTAGACTGTTGCCGGCAACTAAAAAGTAAATAAGGAGATTAGAAGCGGCTTTGGTAATAGTAAAACCTTCCATGATTGGAGTCACAAAATAGAAATAGTTTCAAAAGATTTTATTGCGTTTGTTGATAATCTTCTGGTGCAAGTCAACCTATATGAATGTATACCAATTTCCATTAAAATAATTTAAGTAAAATTTACTAATTTCAGGGTATTGTTTACAGGTACAGTACCTTGTCCTACCAAAAACTTCAGACTCGATTATGGTGAGTACCACATACTATATTCCATATATTTTAATAGACAGGTAGAGAGAAATTCATTACACATTTCTTAACGTTAAAACCTGAATTAGAAAGATCAATATATGTTATTAATCTCGTAATGAAGAGATAACTGGGAATTATGTAAATGTGTTGAAAACTCCATTAACCTTTCTCAGTAAAGAAGGGAAATTCCGTATTCTTACTTGCAAATGCCTAACGTCATGAAATATTCCATTTCACTGCAGATTGGTTTAATTGGTTGACTAATTAAATTTGAAATTCATAATTAATTTTGTATTGTGTCGAAGAATAAATTCCAAAATGAAAATTCATTTAGTTAGTTCTCAGCTTTAGAGTTAAACTACTATAACAACGATCTATAGTCGACTTGGAATCAGAAAGATGAGAACTATTATTCATCAGAGATATACGAGTATTTTATGAAGTGTAAGGGTTCGATTATCACATAATTTTTTCAAAAACTTATTTTTGGGTGTTTCTTTAGATACTATCTTCTTAGTACGCAGGTGTGACATTTGGGAAACAATAAACCAAATAGTTTGGTTTACTCCATGGAGACGACAACTTAGAGTTGCTGAATCGGCCTTGAGTTTTTGAAATATCACAAAACGTGTTCGGGTGCAAAACTGTGTTCTTTACATTTGTGACGCTCCATATGTTTGGATGTTAGGTTTTTTGTTTCCTAACTGCATTTTCGTTCAGGTACCTTGTTTGTTACAAAGCTTACGACAAATCTACAATCACTGACGTCTGAGCAAAGAGCGACTGCAATATATTTCGAGAGGTGTGCGACCGAAATTTAGATATGGGGTTCAGCAAATTACGGTCCTAAGTTAGAGTTCCCGAAACTAAACCGAAACTATATTCCTGAGCTTTCACGCGACCTCGGGAACAACTATCTGGTCCACTAGACTCGATTCTTCACTCCTACTCGACCGTGCCAACTGTCGTACACTGTTTATTTTGCAGTGTTTTGTATAAATCAGAAAACAAACCAAAGCATTTTTTTGATTTTTGAAATCTTTTCATATTAAAAGCTTAACAGCAACACTACATACATCTGTACTTATACCATAGCCCCACAGATGATAAAAATAACATTTATCTCTTTAGATAATAAAAATGTTAAAGAACACTTTTTGCTACATAATATGGAAATTATTCAATGGATCTCGTTTCCTTTCATAGAAAATTTAAGAGATTTAAAATAACGGAAACCGACAAAATGTTTGTTGGAATTCACCGATGAACAACGCAAAACTGATAATAACTCAATATTAATATTAATAATATTGTAAATTTTATACCCCATGTTTCCGATCTATTTGGAAAAATTAACAGTGTTGAAAGTAAATACATATTATAAACGATTTTTTAAACAAATTATACAATGATATCAAATTTGACAAAAACATAGTCTGAAAACTCCACTCAAAGTGCCAGATTGTGTGAACAGTATGTCATGTGTGTGTGGGAAACATATACCTGTATTAGTCTGAAGTTGGTAGACAATGTAACTCGTTCATCGAAGTTTCCTTGGACTTCCATCGTCTTGAAGTTGTTGATCTCACAACGTTTCAATAGCTGTGTATCTGCTATCGTCATCAGGTGAATGATAGGAAATTCAGAGTATCCGTCGTATTTATATTATACCCTTAACCGGTCATGCGTCGCCGGTCATGGTCATTGGGTCTTATCTGGTCCAATCAGCTCGTCGTACCTGGAGGTTGGTTGCCGGTGATGCGTAGCGGCAGAGGCCAAAGAAGAGCTTTCCAAATATTTTTAATTTGGACTCTGGGCTCGCTAATTATATTTTCGTTCGAGATTATGTATGCCGTCTCTATGAATTTTCTTTTGTACCCGTGCTCCTCCTTGTGAATTGCTCTAGCCTGGTCCCAGTTGATATTATGGTGTTCGGTCCATGCGTGATTAGCTAACCCAGACTTCGTTACCTCTGCCCTTTGACTAGCTGTGCGGTGCTCCTTAATCCTGGTGTCCAGCGGTCGCTTTGTCTCTGCAATGTAAATATTGCCACATTCACACGGTATGCTGTATATGCAGTTATTTGGTATTGCTAGGGCGTCGGGCCTCGTTCTTGTTATCATGCTCCTCAAGGTGTCGTTGCTTTTGAAGATAATTCTGATTCCATAGCTGTGTGCAATTCTTCTAAGTTTCTCCGACAGGCCTTTAGTATACGGTAATAGTAGAGTTGCTACCGTGGTGTCCTCTTCCTGCCTAGTTGGTTTGTCCAGCTCTTCGTTTCCGGATATCCATTCGCCAAAAGGTCTTCTCTAAGTTTCACTTGTTCTTCTGTAAGGGCTTCTGGTGTGCTGCAGATATTTTTGGCTCTATGGATTAGTGTTTTGATGATGCCAGTTTTCGTTGCTGATGGGTGGTTGGAATTGTAGTGAAGGTATAATCCTGTATGCGTAGCCTTCCTGTAGACAGTTGTTTGGATTCCGGTCCTAGTCCTTTGACAGTTTACATCAAGGAATGTTAGGCACCCACTCTCTTCCAGCTCCATGGTAAATCTAATGGATGGTTGGGATTGGTTCAGGTGCTCCAGGAATGCCTGTAGTTCTGTCTCTCTATGTTGCCAAATAATAAAGGTGTCATCGACATACCTCAACCATAGCTTAGGCTGCTTTTCGAAGCTCCTCAGTGCATGTTCTTCGAACCATTCCATGTAGATGTTGGCGATGGTTGGTGATAACGGGGAACCCATAGGCAATCCATCTTCTTGCATGAAGAACCGGTCCTTCTCCTGAAAGTAGCAGTTCTTGAGGCAACATTCAAGCAAGTCCATGATTGAGTCTATTGGCAGCTCCGTCCTCTCCATCAGGGTTTCGTCTTCAGTAAGTTTCTTTCTCACTATGTTGAGAGATTCGTCTAGTGGTACGTTCGTGAAAAGGTCCTTGACGTGCGATGATGTTTTGCCCTCCCAAGGTTGGATGATTGGTAGAAGGAATTTGGATAGTGCTGCTGTTGGTGAGTTGCGCGAACTTGTAATCGGTCTGAGAGGTACTCCAGCCTTGTGTATCTTGGGTAGTCCATAAAGATGTGGTGGTTTGCTGTGATGTGGCGTCAATTTTCTCCTTGTCTCGGGTAGGATGTATTCAGCATGATCTCTGAGAGTGTTGTAAGTTTTCCGTTCTATTTTGGATGTTGGATCAGTAGGCAGTGGCTTGTATTTTCCCTTCAACAGTACTTCGTCGATTTTCTTGTTGTATTCAGTTCTGTCCATCAGGATGGTGGCATTTCCTTTGTCAGCTGGTAGAATGATGATGGATTCGTCGTCCTTAAGTGTTTTTATGATTCTCCTTTCGGATTCGTTGATGTTTTGTTTGATGTGTTGTGTTTTCTCAATTGCGGTTCTGACTTTCTATCGGAATTCCTCCAGTTGCGGAGTCTTGATCTCGAGGGGAGTATAAAAACAAATCAGTTACTCAGTTTTAGGAGGGGTCCTATTGAGATACTCCAGGGGTTAAGATATTCATTGGCGTTGTTATCTTAAGACGAGGGACAGTTTTATAAATCGGTTAATGTTTTATAATTTATATACCATGTAAAGGAACAAATAAGAGACCTTTTTGTGACTAGAAATACATATCCTTAGTGATATTTTTTTGAGGGATATTGTATTGTAAATATAATTTAAAAATCTATGGGGATACTTCAGAAACTACGTAAATGGAATGATATATATTTAATATCTTACTTCCATAATATACATTTATTTGTGACTAAAGGAAATTTGTTGACATTACAGCTATAATCAAAGGAATAAACGGCAGCACCTTGTTGGACTCTCGAAGACATGACAGGGAGAAAAATACAGTAAATCTTTAATAACATATGAAATTTCAACTTCCTTGTATTCATATTTAAATCAAGAATAACTTGCTCAAATAAATCATAAATCTGATTAAATAGCGATTTGACTTATACACCAGATCTTGTACACATTGTTCTGAAACGTTCCGTTGCTTATGTATTTTACTCCTAGACAAGGCTGTTTTTCCTCAAACTGCATGAATAATGGAGGGTTAACCTATTCTTTTTTGCATGCTGCAAATACAGCATCACGGAACGCGTAATTTGCCATAGAATGAATACAAATGAGTTCCGTGCATTGAGAGTGTTAGTTACAGCTGGTGTGTCTCTGTGTCTCGAGGCGTCATTCGCGTTACCCTTTTTGTCTGCTGCATGTGACAAGCGTTCGCGTAATAATGCCTTTAATAAATTAGAAGGACACACCCTTATGTGACATTTTAACTGCTATATCAAGGAAGATCAAACGAGACAGTGACAGATGTGTGAAAACAATCGCTCTTTTATTTTTTTAGGTTAGAGAGGGCGGCAACATTGGCCAATTGTAATTAAATTCCCTCGTACGCCCAGTCCTTTAATTTTGGTGTTTCTATTTCGTGTTCTAGTAGTATTTCGTGGAACGCATGCGAAGGACATGTCGATGTTATCTGGTAGGCAGTGAAAGGATAGTGGTTGCTTTTTACTGATTCTATCTAAGTGGGCTGTGAAAATGATTATTCATTGTTTTCATTAGCTTATTGGAAGGTGTACTTGATGATAAATGTTTATGGTTTATTAATGAGTTCTCTGTATGTTTTGAATATTTAAGAATTATGTTCCACGTGTTTGACTTATACATGAATATGACGTATACGACAACTTGAAAATATGTTTATGGACATATGGACGCAGTTTCCAGAATATATTGTTTCCATGAAAAATAATTGGACCGTCTAATTTTAGTTTATGACAATTGTGGTAGATACCTGGATAAGTATTTTTGAATCTTTAGAATTGATTTAAATTCTATTCTATACTATTATAAAATTGTAAGTTTGTCTGTTTCTTTGTTTGTTTGTTTGTTCGGGCATCACGTAAGAACTACTGAACTGATTTTGATGAATCTTTTTTTATTGCATAGCCTATAGTTTTACTTATAATCTGGTAAAAATTTTATCTCCCTAAACTTACGGAAACGGTAGATATAGCGAAAAAACTTATACCATGTTGGGTAATATAATTACTCAATTTGTTCCACAGCACGCACACAATACTAGATACTAGCAACAACTTAGCTTGTATTCAAAATTCGGAATCTGCCAATGTAACATGTTTCGATTTCAAATAACTTAACTGATTTATCAAGCGTAATTTTACAGGGTGTTCTGTATATAGGAAACTAAATGGACTTAAAAAATCTAAAAAAAATATATTTGGTGTCCTATAAGCAGCTGCATATATACAATGTGGTTGAAATATGAGAGAGTGGAACTAATTATATGGGGTGGTCTAAAAAAGTTATATTGAATGGGACATAAACAGTTCCATATACCAAGTGGTTGAAAAAGGGTAGAATATTTATAATTTGTATAAAAAATCTTAGAAAGCGTAAGCGGTTAGGATCTTTGAATTATGTTAATAAGATATTATAATTATGGGTTGAAGAACTGTTAGAAGAAGTAGTTTATACAGGGTGTTTGAAATATAAGTGGAATTATAGTTTATGTTGTGGTCAAAAACAAGTTTTATATCCACAAGCAGTTGCATATATAAGATGGGGTGAAATATATGTCGCGAAGTATATTTACAGCTATACAGGCGGGTTTAAAAAATAAGTAATGTAATGATCTACAAGCTGTTCCATTTACCGGATGGTTGAAATATAGGGTGGGGTAGGATTCAAAGGATACAGGATGGCATACAGTAGTTGCATATAAAATGTTAAAATATAGGGTGGTGTAGAGTTATAATTATACAAGGTGGATAAAAAATGCTAGAAAAATTTTGTTATTTAGCAGTTGCATATATGGAGTAGCTGAAACATGGGGCGCAGTAAAGTGATAGTTATACAGGGTGCTTCAAACAAGGTTATATAAACTTGTAAATAAAAAATATGAGGAAAAATTGTGAAATAGCGTAGTACATAATAAGTTGCAAAGATATGATGGTTGAAATATAGGGTGGAAAAGTGTTATGGTTAATTATTGAAAAAGTTATATAGGTTAACCAATAATCAATACCGTATACGGGGATTTAAAAACATGCCGTAAAAAAATGGTATATATGGTGCCCAATAAGCAGTTGCGGTTTTAATGAAATATATTGGGCATTAATGGATTTATAGTTATAACGAATGGTACAAAAATGTTATATTGGGTGGCCGATAAGTAGTAGCATATACAAGGTTGTTGATATAGCGGATAGAGTAGAATTATAGTTAAACATGTAGGATTTTTTATGTAGGGTAGAACATGAGCTGTTGCATATATGTAATATGTGAAACATGGATCGAAGTAAAATTTTAGTTCATACAGTGTGATTAAAACAATGTTAGAAACAGCTGCATATAAGGGGTGGTTGAAATACAGGGTTGAGACAAAATATACTTTCAAGGGTGGTTCAAAAATAGTTATATAACGTAGTCCATAAGCAGTTGCATATATAACATAGTGAGTGAACCAGAGTTATAATTAAGCGTTTAAAAAATGTTATATTTGGTGGTGTAGAGTTATAATGTACAATAAGGTGGTTGACATATTTTGTAGAGTAAAATTACTGTTATACAGGGTGGTTAAAAAATAAGTTGTAATGTTTGACAAATTGGCAGGAGTGTATACAGGATGGTTTTAAAGTAGATGGAAGTAGACTTAGTTATACAAAGCGATTTAAAAAAAAAATTGAATGAAATTGTTATATAGGGTGGCCAATAAGCAGTTGCAGTTTGGATGAGTGTTTAAATAAAAGTTTAGTGTTAGGGTGCAAAACTGTGTTTTTAAATTTGTGACACGTCAAGGGTTCCACCGGTATTTCGATCAGGGTGAATGTAAAAAGTTAAAAAAATAATTGTTATATAGGGACCATAATTCTTGTATATGGAATATCTGAAATATGGGGTAAAGCAAGATTATACTATTAAATTGGGTTTAACATAGTGTTAGAAAAAGCTGCCTGCATATAAAGGGTGATTAATATATAGGGTAAAGAGAAATTGTCCTTTAAAAGTGGTTCAAAAAATATCAGCAATAATTGTTATACAGCATAGACCATAAGCAGTTGCATAGCTGAAATACAGGGTAGAGAAGAGTTATAGTCAGGTGTTCAAAAAGTTATATTGGGTGATAAATAAACAGCAGCATATACAGGATGGTTGCAATATCTGGTGAAGTTGGGTTACAGTTATTCAAGGTGATTAAAAAAAATGTTTGATAAAATTTGGTATATTATATTTCCGCCCTGTTGTTTACTACGCTAATAGTTAGTTGATGTAGAAAAACAATTAATATATAAAAATTACAATAACTTATTGCAAATTAATATAACATGTATTCAGACGGTCAATCTTGCAGGAGTTCCACACTATCTGGTCAACGACATATTTACAGTTCAGTGGGTAAAACTTATATGGGGTACGTTTACTTGTTTTATTACAAACCAGTGACATTGTGTAAATAAAATTACCACCGAATTTCTGAAAAACGCACTTTATTATTTTAATTTCTTTCCTAGTCGTAATCGATCAAATTTCGGATGTGTAATGTAAATTTACAAAGGTGAAAACATTTTTCAAGGTTATCTTTCTAACTTAGCCACAGGTAAATATGTGTTATAAACCATAAATAATATCAAAATTGATAATACCTTTGAAAAATGAAAAGAAAAGAAAAATTTTTATTTAATAAGAGCATAAGTTGGTCTAATAATTTCAAATGTGATAATGAAGTAAGTTCGGTACCGAGATTTCAAATATGATAAATGAAATATAACATTTCATTTGAATTTTTTAAATGAACTATATTTATATTAGTGAGCATGTGGATAACGTTGAGGTATCGATCTGGTACCTACTGTCGAACGTGATGTCACTATTAACATTTCAAGTATGTTGTGGAGTAGGGAAGTTGGTCTTGAATAATTTTGAATTTAATAAATGCATGAATTTGTTAAGCAATTAGTGATGTCATGTACTCAGTGTAGTCATACTCTTTTTAATACCACAGCAAGTAATTTAAAAAGGTAGCTGATATTCAAATATTTATTTTGCATACATAATAATAAATTTAAGAGGTGAACATTCCCTTGTGTCAAGCAAAATAAATCACAATTTGATACCCAACATCTATTGCGCAACACTAATAAGAAAATAATTTTCACAGAAATACTATTTTTGTTTACAAAATGCTGATTTATCAAAAGGCGGAATAAATGTTACAATCATTAGAATTGATACTTTGGCTAACCTTATTTTTATATTTATACTGCGAATGTAATCCGAATATTTAAAACAAAAACATCAGAAAAATGAGTGTTTTGTGAGGTTTAACCATATATTCTACTTGACATGTGATTTGAATTTCAAGAGAAAATCTGTAACAAAATATTTTTCATGAGTGATATTTATACTCTCTTCGAGGTGTCATTCTTTTGTACGCAAGACATTATATATGATATATATTGTTTCTGGTCGAGAACCTTCATCAGTTGCGCTTCCCACAATAAAATGTCCTCTCGAACACTTATTTATGTATTTGATACATAACAGTACGACAGCAATTACACGTAACTGCGCCAGATTCAGAACCTCAGTATGCTAGTTTCTCCGAAAATCCTAGATGTCGGTCATACATCTCACGTCTACAAAGTGAGTTTTATCACACAAACTAATACAACATTTTAATTTTCTTAGGTGCAGCCATTTTTTAAATAAATTCGATTAATTTGAAAGTCAGAAATAAGCTACTTTATACAACTTGTATGGGTATTTAAAAAATAAGAGTAGAATACACGAGGTGGCAACACTATTGCTTAGCAGATTTAATACAGATTTTTGGTTTGGTCTATAGTCTTTTTTATGAAATTCTGGGTAAGTACCATATGAAATTTCACACTTATTTCCATAATTGAAATAATAAAAACACTGATAAAATAAGTTTACATAGCAACTTGGTGAAATTTAGAAATCACAAGCGACGCTCGGTCGTCCAGCTTCCCAAAAATAAAACGAAAATTAATAAGTTAAATACCTTTTGACTGTAATAAACATTATATCGAAGACACATCTAGATAGTTAAATTTACGAATAAATGAACTGAAAGTTCGAAATGTAAAAAAAATTGGGAACCCAAGCTACCTTGGTCATTACATACAATTTCAGAATTCAACCATATTACCTACAACACAACATAATATAAATCGAAATTTTATTAAATAACAGAATAACAGCGTTTGTATCGCTATTACTTGCGTAGAATTCAACCGTTCCCGGTTTGCCTATAATCTAGGAACAAATTTTATGGGAACATCCTTATGATCAACCATATATGGGGATAATTCATGGAGTTTTTTTAAAGTTTTTTCATTATGATGTTAATGCGATCTCCGAAACATCTGAAATACGTTGTTCTCATTTTTGGTAAATAATAATAACTAGCGGTCGCCCAGTGGTCGAAATTCGACCAAAATCATTTTAAAAATTTCAAGATAATATAGCTATATCCATTTGCATATTTGCACTTTTTGTGTATCTATGCTAAATAGTTCACTACCATTATGGTTAAGTAAAAAATTATTTCGCCATAGATAATAATGCATATATAGGATGCTGAGTCATATTCAACACGCAAAATCAAATAACGTTCTGTTCCTGAATACAACAAAATTTACAAATTTTCATGACATCATACTATTATTGAAAAAAAAATACAATACAAATACACTTCGAGAATTGAAAACGTCAATAAAAACCAAGAATTTGTAAAAAGCCTTGATTTGAATTATTAGAAAATATATGAAATAATTTTGTCCTCTCGCGGTGGAAGATTTAATGTTGCTATTATGGAGTAGAGTGGGCATAAACTGTTATTAACGTAAAATATTGGCCGTTTGATCCATTTTTTTATTAATAACACTAAAGCCCGTCAATTAGCAATTAAAAAGAAGTTAAAAAATTGGTTCACAAACAGAATGAAATAGTACCGAACTCGTTTACATTTGTGTATTTACATATAGTTTTTTAATAAAATACACATATTGTAGGCAAGTCATTGACCCTGTATTAAGAGGCAGTATTTTGCAGGCATGATAAATCAAACAATAAATTATTATAAAACATAAGTAATATTTTTAAACTTTAGTTTTCCAAAATGTTTTACGGTTATTCAGATATTTCACAATTACGATTTCAATTTCTAAGAAGAAAATGCAAGAAACGATCTCATAAGTAACTATGAAGATGCAGTATAAATAAATAGATACGTAAGTACTTACATATTAGTACACCTTATACTACACTGTATTTATAATCTCAATAACTTTAATACACAAAGTTAACGATGACCTTTCTGTATTATATCAAAAATATAAATAAATACTGGATTGTCATTGCATGATTAAGCTCCATCGGACGCGAAACAATTGTCACCATTTTTTAAATAAAGTGTAAGTTTGTAATAAGTGTTTTCTGAATGTTATTTGTGGCATCTTCTAGTTTATTTTAAATTTTCTTGGGAATAATACCACATCAGAGTTCAAACTTGTGTATATTTTAAAACCAAACGTTTCAAAATCCTGTCGGATTTCGTTTTCAATGGATATAAATTTATAAGTGTATTACTCAAATCATCATAAATAAATACAATGCACTTGCTGATAATTTATGTTAAATAATACTCTTTATGTTGACAATTTTTGTAAGTGCATTGAAATTATTATTTTTTAATAATATATTGATAATTTTCACATTGAATTGAAAAGGTACATTAACCTAACGGTTAAAACTATTATGATATGTCAAACTGAAATCAAAATAATCTGATTCGCCAAAACAATTCAAAACGAACATGGCCGAGAACATTAGAAATATTGTCATAATGTCCGATATAACTATTTATCTTAAATAGCACTAATTGTATTTATATCATGGGCTTTGTAAGATTAGTTAAATTGTATGAAACTATTAGCCTTTAAAATAGAAACAATATATATTAAAAGCCTAATGTCAAAATAATAAAATATTATCGGAAAAACATTGCCTATGGCAGGTACAGAATAGTTGACTGCGTGTTGAGCTCCCGTAAAATTATAAAATCAGAAGTTATTACGGCCGGGAAATTTAATTAAAAGTGATTAAGTGTTAAGGTGCCATTTCTTTTCAAAGACAAAGTGAAGATCAAAGGAAAATAATGGTGATAACACGAGAAATCCGAGAAGAAATAGAATCAGCTATCACAAAGTGTATAAAAAATCAGTCGTTTATCAGTGAAATCGCCAATAAAGTAGCCGAAGCGGTTGTAAACAGACTCGAACAGAGGTTAGTGAAGGTTGAAGATACAGTGGTGGAACTTCAGAAATATAATGAAGAACTAAAAACTCAATATGAGAAAAATATTAAAGAATTAGAAGCCAAAACGATTACAGCTGATAAAGAAATTAACTTCATGAATTTAAAAATAGACCAAATGGACCAAATAATGCGATCAAAGAATTTGAGAATTTTCAATCTGAAAGAAAACTCTCAAGAAGACATAAAAGAAACCATTAAGAATGTCTTTAATAAACAAATGAACCTGAAGCTTACAGATGAAGATATCCTAATGTGTTATAGAATTGGTAAACGAGAAGGAAACAAAACAAGAGGGATTTTTCTAAAGTTAAAGAACATTATCACTAAGCAAGTTATATATAGAAGGAAAAAACTGCTGAAGGGGTCTGGAATTGTCGTCAGAGAAGATCTAACTACTATCAGAGTAAAAATGCTAAGCGAGGCAATTGGAAAATTTGGACTGAAAAATGTATGGACGGAAAATGGCAACATCTATATCAGTAAGGAAAATAACACAATTGTAATTAAAAACAAAGAACAACTAAGTAAATTTTTGTAAAAAAAAGAACATTTATCTTTTATTGTTAGTTATTCAGATGTTTATTTGGTTAAAAAAAATATTGTAATGGAAAAATATATATGTGTATATAGGTGTATGTATACAGCATTAGTTTTTGTTATTCGTCTTGGAATTGATATCAGTTAATATAGCCGTAAAATCTTTAATTTATAATAGTATTTTTCACATGGCAGGGATATCAACTAAAAGAAATATTTCATTATGATTGAGTATTTTGATGTGATTGATACCGCAGAGATTGTCACAAAATCATTAAATAACTTTGATGAATACATTCAGCAGGAGGTAGGTGGCGGCAGAAATGGCCTGGGGATTGTTCAGTTCAACATTAGAAGCTTACAAAAACATTATAATGAATTACTGGCATATGTAGAAATGTCTAAAGATATGTTCGATGTTATAGTTTTATCAGAAACGGGTATAATCAACAATCTAAAAGACTTTTCAATACCAAATTTTTCCATTCATTACAATCAGTCACAAATAAATAAATGTGATGGCGTTGTCTTATATCTTAAAGAAAATATTTCGTCTATAGTTAATATCTCGCACATAAATGGCAGCAATTTTCTAAGGGTTACTCTATCTAGTAATTATTTTGCAAATGATATTAAAATAGGATTAACAGCTTTCTATAGGTCTCCATCGACCAACATTAAACAATATCTCGAAAACTTAGAACTATACATAAGCAACTTACAAAAACATAACTTAGAAGTATTTATTGGGGATATTAATATTGACTTATTAAGGAAAGACAGTAACGAAACAACTAAATATCTAAATACTTTAATATCCAACGGTTTTATTTCTTACATAAACAAACCAACCAGAGAAACACAAAAAACTGCTAGCATTATTGATCATATTTTCATTAGAACACAAAATTATATAAAAGAACAAGTACAAATTGAACCTATTCTTTTTCACACTGACATGACAGATCACTTCTCACCTTTTGTCCTTATCTCACCGTCAAAACAAAATAAACCAGATTCACAATCACCAAATAAAAAAATAGTGAACAAGATAAATTACGTGAAACTAAAATCTCTGTTACATAAGGAATCATGGGAAGAAATATTAAATTGCAATTCTGATTCACAATTTGCTTATAATATGTTTATTAATAAACTCAACAACTTCATAACATCATGTACAGAAACGAAAACAATTATTACTAAAATAAAAAAGCTTAAACCATGGATAACATTAGGGATAATTACGTCTATTAAGAAAAGAGACCGTATGAAAAGGAACGTGATAAAAAGTTACTCTCTTGAACTTGAAACACAGTACAGAACCTACAGGAATAAACTAAATTCGTTAATAAGAAAAACAAAAAATGATTATTATCAAAACGAAATCGATCAAGCTGGGCTGAACTATAAAAAACTATGGACTGTAATAAATAACATTACAAGTCGCAGCAAAAGTGTTAAACAAATTCATAACATTACTTTTACTGATGAAAATAATAAACTAATATCAGATAATGTTGAAATAGCCAATTTATTTAATAGATTTTTTACTAACATGGGTACTAATATGGCAAACAAAATCAATAAAACAAGATTATCACAAGACTTCTTTAAAGATCATAAAGTAAATAACAAAATATTTTTAAAACCTGTCACACACAATGAAATTACCACTACAATATCTAAACTAAAAAACAATTGTGCACCAGGACCTGATCGAATATCAACCACCACAATTAAAAACATTCATGAATATATTACTTCACCCCTAGCTCATATAATTAACCTCAGCTTTCTATGTGCAGAAATTCCTCACCAATTCAAAGAATCAATTGTCACACCAATTTTTAAAGCAGAAGACCCCAATAAGTTAACAAATTATAGGCCTATATCCATAATAAATAATTTCGCAAAAATTTTTGAACACTGTGTAAAAGAAAGGCTGTTAATTTTTTTAAAAAAACACAAAGTCCTCAGTGACAGGCAATATGGCTTTATACAAAACTCAAACACCGAAAATGCTGTGGTAGACTTTTTAGAAAAGACAGTTGAGGCCTTGGACAGATCGGAGAAGTGCTTGGCAGTATTCCTTGATCTTGCTAAGGCTTTTGACACAGTCTCCCATAACATTCTTCTTGATAAATTAAACAACTACGGGATTCGAGGACAGACAAATAACCTGCTAAGAAACTATCTATCTAATAGAACACAAAGGGTGAAAATTGGAAACAATACTAGTTCTGCATCGACTGTAAAAATAGGAATTCCTCAGGGAACAGTTTTAGGACCAATATTATTTCTTGTGTACATGAATAACATTTCAAATATTTACAAATTTTCTGGGCACCTTGTGTGTTACGTAGATGACACAGCCATAATTTTCACAGGTAAAACATGGGATGAGCTCAAAAAAACAAGCAGAGGCTAATTTAAAACTGATAAATTCATTTTTGGATAACAATTTATTAACCCTGAATATCAAAAAAACTAAATTTATAACTTTTACTCCAACAATCATACATCAACCTGACGAATTTTCTTTGCAACTACATCAAAACCCAGAATGTCAGGAGCTATGTGAATGCCCAAGACTAGAAAAAGTACATTCTTTAAAATATCTAGGTGTTATTATAGACCAACATGTTCGCTGGTCAGAACATATAGTTCACGTCAGCAACCGTCTGAGAGCCCTTATGCACACTTTTTATACGCTAAGAGAAATTCTGTCGAAAAAAAATTTAACAATACTTTACAATTCATTGGTAGAATCCATTCTAAGATATTGTGTAGTGGCGTGGGGCGCTGCTTTTAATACAACTTTTAGAATTTTACAAACACAAAACACACTTCTAAAAATCATTTTCAAAAAAAGTAAACTCTATCCCACCCGCAAACTTTATGAAGAAAATCAAATATTAAACCTTAGACTTACTTTTATTTACCAAAGCATTTTAAGATTATATTCAAACCCAACCCAGTGTCAGTACAAGAATAATCGAGTAACCCGCTCGACGGCCAATATGGAATTAAATGTCCAATTCTTCAATAATATCCTAAGTCAAAGGTCGTTGTTTTACTTTGGACCTAAATTATATAACCTAATCCCTATAGAAATAAAAAAAATACCCAACTTCAGAAAATTTAAATTAAAAGTAAAAAATTACCTGTTATTACATCAACACAAATTTTGTGAGCTACTTTCATCTAAAGTTTCATAAACAAGATTATTAAAAAAAAACACTAAAACTGTTTGTAAGTGAAAATTTCCCAACCATCTACACCCTAAACTCATTTTTGTATTGTATAATTGATGTCTCCCTTAATTTTAATTTTTTTTTTCTGTTAACTCTTACTTTGTCAAATTATGTTTTCTTACCTGCAATCTATCATTTATATGTACATTTTACAACAGAGGCATAATGAACGGACACATAGCAAAACAGACAGTCATGCCTAGGCAAAGTGTCCTTCCATCGTGTCTCTGTTAATTATTTAGAAGAATCAGCTTTATATCTTGAATATGATTGTACATTTACTTTGAGGATGAATAAATTTGAATTTGAATTTGAATTTGAAAGTTGCCACACAATACAGAATTCTAATTTTAGTTGACAAACCATATTTAGAATCAAATTAAAGTTTTAAACTTGCCACTACCAAATAAATAATTGTTATCATATAATATCAATTTTGATGCCTGAAATCTGAATAGTATCATAATGTGCAATAACTTTGGGAACCGATAAAAATTTGTAACTTTTTTGTTTAACTTAGTTTGTTTTTCAAGTCAATTCATCTTAAGATTTTCTCTCCAAGCAATCTGGCGGCACTGTTTGGCATTGACAGTGTGGACTTAAAATTATGATTTTCTTATATAATTTTATTTAAGGAATGAAGCAATATTATAAAAAACGTAGGCGTTCTGCACTGAAGCTCCTCAATAGCTACTAAACAAAACAAAAGTAAAGGAAATCAGTTGATGGACAGAAGAGAAAATGGTACCTAACAGTTTTGTCTATGCCTATTTATATATAGACCATGAACCATTTGGAATATTTGAAATATACAAACTTTATGTTGTTGTGGTGTCATTTCCAAGAAATTCTAAACATAAATAGTGGTACAATTTCTCAACACCTACCATAAAGAATACAACATATTGACCCCATGCGGCTGGTAGTTGTGGATTGGTAGATCGATTGAATCGCCCGTATTGTGTGGTATTGAATGTTATGTTTGAATTACCGCATATGTCATATGATGAATTTTGTGCAGATATGGGCCATGTGTTGTGTGCGACAATGCAAGAATTGAACAGTTAATAGTGCATGTAAGTTTAATTAGTTCCCTACGTGAAAATCGAATGCAGTAGATAGAAAAAACAATGTAAACATAACCCTAATTTTGATTTGAGTTTAGTACAAATAATTTATTTTACAGCTTCTAGAATAGAATGAACCTCTAAGAGTCATAGTTTTGTTTATAGTTATCATTTCTTTTCATTATACACGCAATCGCAAGAGATATTAATAACTTTTTTGTCGCTATTGATCTGGAAAATTATATTAATCATTAAATTTATTGACATATGCTTAGGACGTGACCCAAGTTTTCCAAATAATAATAGCACGTTTTAGATAGCTATTCTCATCCTTCCTATACTCAACAACATGATCTGATTCATCTAAACCTTTTCCTTTTTTATCAATTTGAGTTCGAAAGCTAATATCATGTTTGGTATTCACAAATCCATTATATATCTATGATTCGATATTGAAAATGTCTAATAAAATTTAGCATTATAATAGTTATAATTAATACATTTTTACGATTTATGTGTATCCAACCTTGCAAAATAGTAAACAATCACTTCATGAGATGTCACAATAATTATATCCGAAAACACAGAATATCACCTAAAACTAGCGTTGGGTTTTATGACTCTTTTTAGTGAGCCGGCTCATTTCGTTCAGCTCACCAAAACGAGTCGTTCAGAATGAGTCGTTCAATTGAACGAACTCCTAAAACACAGCCGTTTAGCCTTAGGCGGATTTATATAATGTCTCTACTTGTCTAGTTTATTGCTTAAACTAATATTAAAGTTTTGCTAAGTCATAATTTAAAGATCATTAATTTACGTAAATACAAAAATTTTTTATTTATATTATTTGGTAACAAAAATAAGAAAAAAACTCTAAACATTAAAAACAAATAAAATTATTATGCTTACTTATAACCCAAATAGAAATTTATATAACAAAAACACTGCAAAACAATAACAATCCAGTGCCTTAGTGCCTGTCATAATAAAAATTTAAAATACCCATTCATCAATTCGTTGGAAATAAAACCTTCCAACCAAATTTTGAAATACCTTTCATCTCATGAACCAGAGGGCTGAGAGCTCCTTTCACTCCACTGCTCCGAGCCGAGGTGACTGTGCCGGTAGAAAGATTGAACGATGAACGATTCAACGAGTCTAGTTCGTGATTGAACGTTGAACGTTTAGCACATCCTATGACTCTCGACTCGCTCGAGCCGAATGACTCTGTTAATGGCGAACTGAACGAGCTATTTGACTTAACTGTGTCGCTCATTCGTGGCACATGTAGAAGAGTCGTTCGTTTTGAACGACTCATTCACGAACGACCCAAGCCTACCTAAAACCCAACCTAAAAATTATTTGTTTGGCAGTATAAGAATTAATTTAAATCATCTATTTTCGAGACTCATACCATACTTCGTTATTGTAAATGTTAAATTATTGAAGAAGAGATCACCTTTCTTATGGAAAAATGGACTTCCGTCAAATTGTTTGAAATTTTGTTATGTTGTAGAAGTTGACGTTCTGACAAAAAGAGATTCTATTACTAGTTTTCTAGATACAGGGTGTAAAACATCGAAAATGCCGCATTTTTGATATTAGATAGCAAATGATAGATATATTTGGTTTCCGGTTATTGGAGAAATTGTGATTTGTACATTATTGGACATGAATATTTCACAAAACAATTGCTATAAGTTTTGGTTTTTAAATACCCTGTAATTTAAAAAATACGTAATATCTAATTTTGGAAAAAATCTTTTTTTATTACAACGTTGAAAACATAAGAAGATATTAATGAACAATTAATATCTCGTTAAAATAATAATTTCTTAGATGTGCTTAATATAATATACAGTGTGAGCCATAAATATAGCTAGAGAGAACATATATTATTTTCTTCCTATTAGTGAGTCAACTTGTACAAATCATTGCTGCAATAATACATTAAACAGATATATGATCCGTCTCTTTATATTCAACAGGATGCTGAACTGATTACAAAAACTGTATCTACATATTGAAAAAAGGTAATTTTTTATACTACCCTGTAGTTTTAAATTTACGCCGTCAAGTTTCTATGTTGTAAAATTAAATTTCGGAAATGTCACTTTTACCGTATCAGATTTCTCATAATAGATGTGTTTTATTTCCCTTTATTGCAGAAAACGTGGTTTGCAAATTGTTTGACATACATTTTGGCACAAAAAATATTAGTATTAACTTTTTCATTACAGGGTGTTTCGCATATACCTACGTAACATATATTTTTTAGAAAATTATTATTATTATAACGTTGAATATGTAAGATTTAATTGCTCAGTTAATATTATGTTAAAGAAATAAATTATGGGACGTGTTCATACATTATACAGTGTGAGTTGTAAATATTGCTAAAGTGGGCATCTATTATTTTTTCCATTAATGAGTAACCCTGTATAAACCATGCGTTCTGAAATTTTTAAATTAAATTATACAAATATACGACTCATCACACTAAATTCTACAGGTTTGCAAAAATTGTACATATTAAAATATTGTAGTTTATACAGGGTTACACAATAATGGTAAAAAACGGCATATGCCTACAATAGCTATATCTACGACTCATACTGTATAATACATGAATAGGTTCAAGAAATCATTTCTTAATAATTGTGCGATTACATATTGTGTATTCATCTGTAATAAAAAATGTCTTATCTGAAAAAACATGTTACATATATTGGAATCAGACTGTAATCAAAAATAATTAATGATTATTGTTTTATTCAATATTTGTGTCAAATAGTGCGAAAATAACGTTTCCTGCAATAAACGGAAATAATACACGTCTGTTATGAGAAATCTGATATCTCGAAAACTAGTTATACAATTTTAATAATATTCTGCTCAGTTAAACATTAAACATTTGTTAACGAAAAAGTGTTATAACATACAAAGTTGATGGAGAGAATTTAAAACTACAAAGTAGTATAAAAAACTACCTTTTTCTAACATCCTGTTGAGTATCAAGAGACGGATCATATATCTGTTTATTGTCTTATTAAAATTGCAGCACGAATGGTTCGTACAGGGTGACTCATTAATAGCTATATTTATGGCTCGCACTGTATATTATATGAAGCATATCCAAGAAATTATAACTTTAACGCGATACTAATTGTGCAACAACACCTTCTTAAGTTTTCAACGTTGTAATAAAAAAATTATTTATTCTATAAGCACATGTTACGTATTTTTGATATACCCTGTAATCCAGCAAAATGTATGGCAATTGTTTTCTGATATATTTATGTCCAATAATGTACAAATTACAATTTCCCCACTAACCGGAAATAAAACACATCTATAATGTGAAATCTGATTTTAAAAATGCGGCATTTTCGATGTTCAACACCCTGTATCTCGAAAACTTTTCGTCAGATCCTCAACTTTAACAACATACCAAAATTTCATTCAATTTGACGGAAGTTCATTTTTCCATAAGAAAGGTGCCTGGTCCTTTAAATGTTTTTATTTTACAAATTGCTGCAACTAGCTATAATAATAATCAAGGACAGAAACGAATTTATTAGGAGTCATTAATACGGTTAAATTAAAATCTGTAGATTATGGTCTAACGACGTCAGTTATACAATGGAGTATTGTTCTTATAATACTAGAGGCAATTTTACTATTCACGTTGTCTTGTTACATATCTTTGCAGTCAAACAATGCCCACTAAATTATGAAAACTAATTAACAATATAATCACCTGCGTTAATAATACACTCGTCTGTGATGAATAACGAAGAGTTTTTACATTTTTAGCGAATATTCGAAATATCTTGTCCATAATCCAGAGTTATTTCATCCAGTAGAACAATATTCCTTTGTGAGCTATAAACTTTAAACATCGTCCAACATATATATGCAAGGCTTACCATTTCATTCTGCTCCATTAAGCAGTTAATTAATATTTCACGGACAGGGATGAGGTTTGTTGCTCGTGAGCTACTGGATAGGGGTGTAGTTGCTTATGGAGATAGAAATTAACAACTGCCTTTTTCATAGATACCATGAGATGAAAATGTTTTACTAATAAAATTATTTACAAAGGTAGCTTACACACAACACAAATATAGTCAATTTTGATGAAGTATTTTCGCTTGTAATCCTATTACATTTTTCTGCAGTTTCGAGACAAATGTTAGGGAGTTATAAAATGATATTTAAATGTAGCACTTTTTTAACAATATTAATTATTAAAATTGTTATTATATACGAAATTACTGTTAGAGTCCAAACAATTAAAACTTTTAATGCTATTTGTTTAGTGCATCATTATACACTTAAACAAACCAATTTCAGTATATCGTAATAGATTCGCTTGGAAGTGTAAAATACTAATTAATTAGGGCGAAATTTCAAAAAAAATAAAAATAGTTCAAAAGACTTGTAAAGCGTTTAAGTGAAATGGAACAGGAATTTCATAAATGTTGTGGTAATATAAACTATTTGTGAACAGTTAATCTTGTCTATAGATTTATGATGATTTATGAAATAGTCGTATTAATTATTACTTCTGAACTCCAGGAAGTACCTAAGTGATAAAGAATAAGTGATACATAATTGCCTACATCACTAGAAATATAACCGTTCTTGAACTTTCCATTGCTAGTGAATAATGATGTTCAACAAGTGTTCGCTTATACATTCAGTTAGAAAAAAATACCATAAATAATATAAACTGTTACTATCGGGAATTAAATATATCAACCGCCCACTTTTACGTTGTGTGTTTCCTTCTTTTTAACTTTTCGATCAAAACATTAAGAAAGAAAAAATAAATCTCATGACAAATAACCATTCATCTGTTTCTTTCGTGCTGCTAAATCGAATTTCCCAAATGCTCGAAGAAAACCTCAATTTGAACACATTCAGTAATTACCACGAGAAATATCTCTCCGGGAAAAACGACGTTATTTCGTGCCAGAAATTCAACAAGAGTTGGAGGGCCAGACGCAGACGGCTAAACTCCTTTGTGTGTAATAAACTCCAAACATAACATAACAAGTTCAAGGTGGCGGTAGGGTCTTAGCGATCCATTGAAGTAGCAGTTAATTAATAATCTTAGATCGACTTTAGGGTGGAGAAACCGCAGGTCAAAGGATTGAAGGGACTGGAAATAAAGATGTTTATCATGGAGTTTGCAGTCCATTCCCGGAATAGTTCTTGAAAGTATTCGACATTTGTATACAAGATAAATTGCTATAGCGTTATTACGTTATTACTAATAAAATCTTGTTCTTAATGAAGAAAATTGAGGCAAGAAAGAGGTTATAATTAAATTTAATACCATTATTAAATCAACTCGAAAGATCTTTTCGAAATCATGCAGGACTCTTGCAAGCACGAGAGTACAATGTTAAGGGCATTGTACTATTTTTTATTCTAACATATCTTTGGAATACGCAAATGAATGGAAACAATATGTAATAATTAATTACAGAATTGTTATGATAACCATTTAAGTACACTACTATCTACATTTGAAAAATCCGTTTTATAATAGGGGTAATCTTAACACTAACCTTAATGATAATTTCCTATAAAATCTTATTACTAATATCCTACAAATTTATTGTTGCCGAAATAATTATGTTATATATATCTTAAAGAATTAGAACTTATATCGATTTCTTCCTATATAATTTACTATCCTGCTATTTGAAATTTTAAATTTAAATTAGCAAAGATCCATGGTTTTATTTTCTTTTTGACCGTGTTAAGGTTTTTTAGAGTTTTCAAATCATTTGGCAGGATGTTCAAAACAATAATAGCTTTAACAGATTTTTTTTACTGCTTATAGTTTTATTTCTTTTGGAATCATAATATTTCTATTTCTTGTAGAACTGTTAGATTTTATAAATTTGTTTTTAAACGTTTCATATTAGTCTTTAAGAGACTCCAAAGCAAATATATGTTTCAGATTTAGTGTTTTTTTTTTCTATAAAAGTTTGTTTTTTATATATTATTTTCAGGAGTTTATTTTGTAAACGTTGTAATAAAACTTGTTTAGTTGAATTAATCCCTCTTCAAGCTATGTTACCATAGCAGATAATAGTATGGAAGAGTTCATAGTATAACATTATCAGCGAGTCTCTCAACATAACTTTAGCCATTTTCCGAAATATAAAGACTAAGTATTTTGTTTTATTTATTAAATATTCAACATGAGTGTCCCATCTCATTCTATAGTCAAAACAAATTCCTAAGTAATTACAACTTTCTACCCTTCTTATTTTTTTGGAATTTATCTTAATATTTATATGGCGAGGAACACTATTGCAGTAGTTTCCGAATGTCAACAAAACCGTTTTATTAACATTTAGAGACAATTTGTTTAAGGCAAGCCATTTATTTATCAAATTAAGGTAGTAATTGATTTGTGTTTCGACTGCATTCCATGTTTTTCATGTGGATATCACAGCCGTATCATCAGAAAAAGATAATATATTTCCCTCTGGTATATCAACTAGTAGGTCATTTATATATAAAATAAATAGTAGGGTACCCAAGATGGTACCTTGTGGAACACCTGTTTTAATTTCACTGAAACCACTTACAGTGTCATTTATTTTTACTCGCTGATATCTACTTGTCAAGTAGCTTGAAATTAGTTTGAACGCACTTCCTCTCATTCCATTTCTGTATAATTTATCTAATAATATTGAATGATTTAACAGTATCAAAAGCTTTGGCTAAGTCAAGGAATGTAATAGCAATAGATTCATTTTATCAAGTTTTTCATAAATTGTATTAGTAATAAAATTTAGAGCATCTTTTGTACCAGTATTTATCATGAAGCTATATTGCACTTTTGATAAGATTTTATTCTTTTTAATGAAATCGTGTAGTCTGTGGTAGATAATTTTTTCAAAAATTTTTGCTAGCTTTGATATCAACGATATTTGTCTATAATTTGGTATATTGTCCTAATTATTAGCCTTCTAGATTAGTGTAACATTTTGTATCCAGATAAAGCAACATGTAATGAACAAGTATATGAGTTTCAGCACAAATAACAATTAATGACTTAGTCTCTAAACTCTCAATAAATACTTGTAATTTATTATAATTAGCATTTAAGCTTCGAATATTTACATAAGCAATAAATTCATTGTGCGATGGAATATACTTATTGAGAGTACAAATTTTGCTAAATTTTTTTCTAATAACTCTATATTTTGCTCCATGAATTTAATAAAATGTATAAACTATTTATGTTGATTGGCTTCTGTATTACTTCTTGTTTGTATATTTGATTTTCTTGGTAAACTAGGAGGTTTTCTGTGAGTTATCTCTCTTATTTGGTTTCTTCCATCGTCTTCACCTATACAGTTTGCCTTCATCTTGGTTGACATGTGAGGACTAGTACTTTATTGAGATTTTTAACAGCTTAGTTATCACTTATTGATTTGAGTTTTAATTATCTTTATATCAGGTGTTTTAACTTTTTATAACTTTATGAACGTAAGAGTAAAAATATTGAGAAATATTTTTTCTACACTAATCTAGAAATTTAATAGTCAAATTGTTGGTACAGGGTGTTTTTAAATTTTTCCCTTTCCAGTTATTGACGGACGTTTACTTTACAAAAGGAATTATTCCTGTTATGGAATGTCTTCGATAAACATTACATATAGAGAATAATATTCAAAAAAATGTATGAAATAGATGTTGCGGTTTTAGTTCAATGCTGGTTCAATGCAAGTATATATTGACGAAGGACCTTTTAGCGGAACTACCAATAAATACGTGCCGTCACATAAATGAAACACCAAATAAAAGTTATCACTAACCTTTAAGTCGAAGCTCTGGTAAAGGGTGTTTTCTTGGTGGTTCTTTCTTCTGAGGCTAGCCCCGTGAACAGGAACAGTTTCTTAGAGCTTCGTCTGGACAACACGTTACACAAAAAATAGCGACGTAATGTTCATTGATTGAATATACAAAAAAATGCGGGTTTAACAACAAAATGACAGCGGTTTAGCGGTCGTCACGAATGGAGCTAAAGAACTCGCGGATCGTAAAGCAAAAGACAACAAAAAGCGGCGTCTCTTCAGACGGAATCAAAGCCACCGAAAAGTTCGGAGTACATTGCACGAAACTCCCAAGCGTCCAAACAGCTCGGGATCCAAAACACGAATCACAATACTGTCTATATTTTACACGCAAAAACACACTTACAATTAGCATTAGCGCGACGGAATGTTTTAGAAAAGGTGCAGAAGTTTAAAAATCAATGAAGTAATTCAATCAAATTGAACACAATACACTAAAAAAATGCGGGAACGCACCATTCCGCCAGCCTTGAATTACTTATTTCAAAACTAAGGGTCCACTGGCAGTGGACAAAGCTTTACAAGAGGTCGCTTCAAAGTACCACTTGCAGTTCTAACTGTAGCAACGCGTACAACACCATCACCTCCAGGATGTACGTCAATAATGCGCCTTAATGGCCAATTCAAAGGAGGTGAAGTGTCTTGCTTCAACATAACAAGAGTACCTGGCTTAACAACCTCCGAGGGATCAGTCCATTTACTCCGTTGATGAAGAGTATGTAAATATTCTTGCGACCAACGTTTCCAGAATGCCTGATGCAAACGACTCAGTAACTGCCATCTATTGAGACGATTAGATGGGACAGATAAGAAATCAGATTCAGGAGGTGCTGTTAAAGGTTCCATGGTAAGAAACATTCCAGGACTCAAGGCGGTAAGATCCAATGGATCGTTGCTACAAGGGGTTATAGGTCGCGAGTTTAAAACTGCTTTGATCTGTGCAAATACAGTAGAAAGTTCTTCGTAGGTTAGGATTTGATCTCTAACGACACGTCTTAAGTGAGCTTTAACACTACGAATTACTTTCTTTGCGGATAGAATCCAAAATCGTTGCTGCAAAAGAAATTGAACGGTTTGGATTCCTGCGTGAAGATTGTTGACATGACAATCTTCGACAATTAGATTAGTCAAACGACTTTTACTTGGTAGCAGTGCGGGAAATTTAGTGTCAATCGGCAATGGAGCATTAGCCAATCTACTACCAACTCTAAGAGTTCCCTGTTCATCAAGAAACGGCGAAAGTTTACGAAGCGATTTGGGCAAAAGTTTTCGTTCTCGAAGAAGGGAAATCTCTTTAGAAAAATGTTGATCTTGAACATAGCGAACAATGCGAAGCTGAGCCTGATATAACTCAGCAGCCAAAAATGATCCAGAGCCCCTACGGTCTGGATTGCGGGCGTTATCAACAAAGCGACAAATATGAGCTATAATGCGGGTAATGCGATTAATAGAAGAATGTTTTTCTAACAAAGTACCAAATAAATTTGGTGAACCGGTGACTTGAAGCGCCACTATACGGGCTTCAGTCATAACTAGCGGTGACATGCTTGAGTCTGAGCAAGCATGTGGCAAACAAGCGGTAATCAACAATTGTGGGCCTTTCCACCAAAGTGTATTGCCTAACAACTCTGATGGCAAAGTGCCGCGGGAACCCAAGTCAGCGGGGTTATCACAAGATTGGATGTAAAACCAATGCGAAGAAGGAAATTTTTCCTGAATGTAAGCAACTCGATTACTGACAAATGTCTTCCAACGGTGCGGGGAAGGACTAAGCCATGAAAGGACTACCGTGGAATCTGACCAGCAACGAATCACCTTGAACAACAAACGACTATTGAATTGCTCATAAACAGAATGAGCCAACTTAGCGGTAAGAACTGAAGCACACAGTTCCAATCTGGGAAGTGACAAAGTTTTCAAAGGGGCAACTTTCGATTTAGACAACACAAAAAAACTTTGACGAAATCCAGATGCGGTTTCGAACACAAAATAAACAACAGCGGCATAACTTTTCTCAGAAGCATCACCAAATGCGTGAAGTTCACAACTAGAAAAGTTTTCTATAGCAAGCAGATGAGGCAAAACTAAATTCTGTAAGGTCAACAAAATAGCGATAATGTCTTGCTGCAATTTGGGACCGATAAATAAACAATCATTCAAAGATAACCGATGAGGTATCTTAGCGGATGCATTAAACACTACACGAAGTTGGGTTGTGCTACTATCAGGTTTCAAAACACAATGATGCGGTATGTAGTAACAATCAGAAAAAGTAGATGGATCGGGAACCAACTCCCTATGATCCAGCTCCAAATACTCTTTGAAAAAATCACAATAGTGTTTGTAGAGATCTGGTTGCTGTAGAAGACGTCTTTCTAAGGAGTAGAAACGTTGTACGGCGGGATTATACATTCCATCAAAAGCAGGAAGTGTATTTCGAAAAGGAAGGGGCACAACGAATCTATCTGAATCCAATCTCCTGCATCCCTCGGAAAATATTTTTTCGCAGATAAGATCATCAGGGGACTGAACCAGTGCGGTAGGAACATCTTCAATTGTCCAGAACCTTTGGGGTGAATCATCTAATGATACTACATTTTCAATTTTACAAAAAAGCGAAGTTGGGTTTATGGCCGACTGAGAGTGAGAGTTAACAGAACTCGAAGACACTCTACCATAAGGATGTAACCAAACACAGTGTTAATAGCATCAGGAACACCTTCCTTTTCCAGGAGACGTCCATCCAACAAAATTTGAGAAAATATATCGGCACCTAACAAAAGGTCAATAGCGCCTGGGCTATTGAAACCAGGATCAGCAAGTTTCAAATTGGTTAGATATGTCATATTAGCCATGCTAATGGGCGCAACAGGCATATCATTGCAAATGCGGGGTAAAACAATAGTCTCAACAACAAAATTGCACTCACGCTTTACTATAGAGCGAAGAGAAAGGGTAAGAGAGCCCTCAGCAGAGAGACTCTGCATAGAACCTAGCCCGTTGACTTGAATTGAAGCGGGCATAGGTCGGAAGCCAAGGCGTTTCACAGCCTTGCTCGCAATGAATGATGTCATGCTACCAGAATCTAGCAGACATCGCAAAGTTTGATAAGAACCGTGCTTATCTAATACCTCAACTAAAGCGGTAGATAACAACACATTGGAATTGTATGACAAAAGTGAACTATGACAAGAAGTCTGCGGTAGAGAAGTTTCGGGACTTTCAACAGTATCAATGGCACTGGATCCACCAAATGTGGAAGCCAGGTTTGCGGGGGGAGCTTTAGATTCAGACCGAATACCTGAATCAGCACGATTTACAAAATGAAGCAATGTGTGATGGCGTTGTTTGCAGTTGCGGCAAGTGGATAAAGATTTACAGCGATTCAACCGATGAGAATCGCCTAAGCAGTTAAAACAAAGTCTAAAATCTTTAACAAACTTAAACCGCGCGGATACTGATTTGTTCAAGAATTCAGAACATTTGTAAATCGCATGATCGGATTTACAAACTAAACAATTTCTATTCTTAGTGACAAACAAAGATGTAGTGAACCGGGAAGAATGTTGCTTTGAATTCAATGGTAACTTTTTGTCAACACATTGCTTTGCCTTGCGGGATAATTCAACATGTTCAAAGGCATCGCAATGCTTCGACAAAAAATCAACAACTTCCGAGAGGATCGGGAAGTCATCTTGAGCGGTCACAGTACCATGGTAAAGTTCAAACTTAGCGGCTAAATTCTTTGGAACTCGTTTCAACATCATCTGAACGATACAAAAATCCCACTGATTTACTGGTAAACCCAGATTCTTCAGTGCTTCCAAATTATCACTGAAGTCATCCAATAACTTCCGAACCTCTGAAGGGCTATCTGAAGTTAGTTGGGGGAATTGTTTTAAAGCTGACCAATGAGACTCCGCGATTAAACGAGTTCGCTTGAATTTTTTCAAAAGTGTTTCATAAGCACTCACGTAGTTATTTTGTGTTAGTTTAAAATTCCTAATAGCCTCAAAAGCAGGCCCTTTTAAAGCTAACTGCAAATATTTGAACTTCTGCTTAGCACTGAGTTTTTCATTATTATGAATTAATGAATCAAACAAATCAATAAAAGTACCAAATTCCAATATGTCTCCACTAAATGAAGGCAAATCAATTCGCGGCAAAGCAACACTTTCCTGTTCCCGAGTTGTATTTTGTGGCGTAGAATTCTGAACAGATTTCAGTTTAGCAACAATAGACCTAATTAAATAAAACAATTTTTCAAATTTATTGTGAATGTCATCCTCAAAGTCAAAATCATCGTTTGCATCAGAAATTAATCCAACAATGGAATAGTGGTGTTTAAAAAATTCGGAATGGATTGAATCAACCATATCAATCATGCTAAAAAACAATTCAACGTCGTCACCTCTTAAGGCTTTCTCGGCAGCAAAATAAATATATTCTAATCTTCTAAACTCCGATTGTCGATGATTTTTAAATTTACGTAAATTTTCAGCGGTTTTTGACATCTTAACAATAAATCAAAATCACTGTAACGCCACTGAACAAATCTAACACGATAGAACGAATTAAAATACTATTCCAAAAATGTACAATTTTTTACTGTTGAAGTAGTAAAATATCTGACCAAATGTCAAATAAATTCAAAACAATTTAGCAAAGAACCAAAACAAACAAAACGATCTCTTGTAAGTTTTTTTTTGCGGTAAAAGAAATATGCGAATTTATTTCCAACGGAATGAGTGAATATCCCGAAATTGCTTTCTCTGCTAACAAATAACGAAACTAAAATTCAATGCGGTTTTCAACAATAATTGCAACGAAAAATCAATGTTTTGATCATTAAACTTTGCACGAAATTTACTCAAATGTAACCCGGCCCGGAGTTGGACCAAATTATGTAATTTATTCGATAATCTTTGCACTAAATTAACTCAAATTGCATCCGGCTCGTACTTGGACCAAATGTTATGGAATGTCTTCGATAAACATTACATATAGAGAATAATATTCAAAAAAATGTATGAAATAGATGTTGCGGTTTTAGTTCAATGCTGGTTCAATGCAAGTATATATTGACGAAGGACCTTTTAGCGGAACTACCAATAAACACGTGCCGTCACATAAACGAATCACCAAATAAAAGTTATCACTAACCTTTAAGTCGAAGCTCTGGTAGAGGGTGTTTTCTTGGTGGTTCTTTCTTCTGAGGCTAGCCCCGTGAACAGGAACAGTTTCTTAGAGCTTCGTCTGGACAACACGTTACACAAAAAATAGCGACGTAATGTTCATTGATTGAATATACAAAAAAATGCGGGTTTAACAACAAATGATGCGCTTTTGTAAACACAAAAGAAACAAAATGACAGCGGTTTAGCTGTCGTCACGAATGGAGCTAAAGAACTCGCGGATCGTAACGCAAAAGACAACAAAAAGCGGCGTCTCTTCAGACGGAATCAAAGCCACCGAAAAGTTCGGAGTACATTGCACGAAACTCCCAAGCGTCCAAACAGCTCGGGATCCAAAACATGAATCACAATACTGTCTATATTTTACACGCAAAAACACACTTACAATTAGCATTAGCGCGACGGAATGTTTTAGAAAAGGTGCAGAAGTTTAAAAATCAATGAAGTAATTCAATCAAATTGAACACAATACACTAAAAAAATGCGGGAACGCACCATTCCGCCAGCCTTGAATTACTTATTTCAAAACTAAGGGTCCACTGGCAGTGGACAAAGCTTTACAAGAGGTCGCTTCAAAGTACCACTTGCAGTTCTAACTGTAGCAACGCGTACAACACCAACACCTCCAGGATGTACGTCAATAATGCGCCTTAATGGCCAATTCAAAGGAGGTGAAGTGTCTTGCTTCAACATAACAAGAGTACCTGGCTTAACAACCTCCGAGGGATCAGTCCATTTACTCCGTTGATGAAGAGTATGTAAATATTCTTGCGACCAACGTTTCCAGAATGCCTGATGCAAACGACTCAGTAACTGCCATCTATTGAGACGATTAGATGGGACAGATAAGAAATCAGATTCAGGAGGTGCTGTTAAAGGTTCCATGGTAAGAAACATTCCAGGACTCAAGGCGGTAAGATCCAATAGATCGTTGCTACAAGGGGTTATAGGTCGCGAGTTTAAAACTGCTTCGACCTGTGCAAATACAGTAGAAAGTTCTTCGTAGGTTAGGATTTGATCTCTAACGACACGTCTTAAGTGAGCTTTAACACTACGAATTACTTTCTTTGCGGATAGAATCCAAAATCGTTGCTGCAGAAGAAATTGAACGGTTTGGATTCCTGCGTGAAGATTGTTGACATGACAATCTTCGACAATTAGATTAGTCAAACGACTTTTACTTGGTAGCAGTGCGGGAAATTTAGTGTCAATCGGCAATGGAGCATTAGCCAATCTACTACCAACTCTAAGAGTTCCCTGTTCATCAAGAAACGGCGAAAGTTTACGAAGCGATTTGGGCAAAAGTTTTCGTTCTCGAAGAAGGGAAATCTCTTTAGAAAAATGTTGATCTTGAACATAGCGAACAATGCGAAGCTGAGCCTGATATAACTCAGCAGCCAAAAATGATCCAGAGCCCCTACGGTCTGGATTGCGGGCGTTATCAACAAAGCGACAAATATGAGCTATAATGCGGGTAATGCGATTAATAGAAGAATGTTCTTCTAACAAAGTACCAAATAAATTTGGTGAACCGGTGACTTGAAGCGCCACTATACGGGCTTCAGTCATAACTAGCGGTGACATGCTTGAGTCTGAGCAAGCATGTGGCAAACAAGCGGTAATCAACAATTGTGGGCCTTTCCACCAAAGTGTATTGCCTAACAACTCTGATGGCAAAGTGCCGCGGGAACCCAAGTCAGCGGGGTTATCACAAGATTGGATGTAAAACCAATGCGAAGAAGGAAATTTTTCCTGAATGTAAGCAACTCGATTACTGACAAATGTCTTCCAACGGTGCGGGGAAGGACTAAGCCATGAAAGGACTACCGTGGAATCTGACCAGCAACGAATCACCTTGAACAACAAACGACTATTGAATTGCTCATAAACAGAATGAGCCAACTTAGCGGTAAGAACTGAAGCACACAGTTCCAATCTGGGAAGTGACAAAGTTTTCAAAGGGGCAACTTTCGATTTAGACAACACAAAAAAACTTTGACGAAATCCAGATGCGGTTTCGAACACAAAATAAACAACAGCGGCATAACTTTTCTCAGAAGCATCACCAAATGCGTGAAGTTCACAACTAGAAAAGTTTTCTATAGCAAGCAGATGAGGCAAAACTAAATTCTGTAAGGTCAACAAAATAGCGATAATGTCTTGCTGCAATTTGGGACCGATAAATAAACAATCATTCAAAGATAACCGATGAGGTATCTTGGCGGATGCATTAAACACTACACGAAGTTTGGTTGTGCTACTATCAGGTTTCAAAACACAATGATGCGGTATGTAGTAACAATCAGAAAAAGTAGATGGATCGGGAACCAACTCCCTATGATCCAGCTCCAAATACTCTTTGAAAAAATCACAATAGTGTTTGTAGAGATCTGGTTGCTGTAGAAGACGTCTTTCTAAGGAGTAGAAACGTTGTACGGCGGGATTATACATTCCATCAAAAGCAGGAAGTGTATTTCGAAAAGGAAGGGGCACAACGAATCTATCTGAATCCAATCTCCTGCATCCCTCGGAAAATATTTTTTCGCAGATAAGATCATCAGGGGACTGAACCAGTGCGGTAGGAACATCTTCAATTGTCCAGAACCTTTGGGGTGAATCATCTAATGATACTACATTTTCAATTTTACAAAAAAGCGAAGTTGGGTTTATGGCCGACTGAGAGTGAGAGTTAACAGAACTCGAAGACACTCTTCCCATAAGGATGTAACCAAACACAGTGTTAATAGCATCAGGAACACCTTCCTTTCCCAGGAGACGTCTATCCAACAAAATTTGAGAAAATATATCGGCACCTAACAAAAGGTCAATAGCGCCTGGGCTATTGAAACCAGGATCAGCAAGTTTCAAATTGGTTAGATATGTCATATTAGCCATGCTAATGGGCGCAACAGGCATATCATTGCAAATGCGGGGTAAAACAATAGTCTCAACAACAAATTTGCACTCACGCTTTACTATAGAGCGAAGAGAAAGGGTAAGAGAGCCCTCAGCAGAGGGACTCTGCATAGAACCTAGCCCGTTGACTTGAATCGAAGCGGGCATAGGTCGGAAGCCAAGGCGTTTCACAGCATTGCTCGCAATGAATGATGTCATGCTACCAGAATCTAGCAGACATCGCAAAGTTTGATAAGAACCGTGCTTATCTAATACCTCAAATAAAGCGGTGGATAACAACACATTTGAATTGTATGACAAAAGTGAACTATGACAAGAAGTCTGCGGTAGAGAAGTTTCGGGACTTTCAACAGTATCAATGGCACTGGATCCACCAAATGTGGAAGCCAGTAAATCAGCACGATTTACAAAATGAAGCAATGTGTGATGGCGTTGTTTGCAGTTGCGGCAAGTGGATAAAGATTTACAGCGATTCAACCGATGAGAATCGCCTAAGCAGTTAAAACAAAGTCTAAAATCTTTAACAAACTTAAACCGCGCGGATACTAATTTGTTCAAGAATTCAGAACATTTGTAAATCGCATGATCGGATTTACAAACTAAACAATTTCTATTCTTAGTGACAAACAAAGATGTAGTGAACCGGGAAGAATGTTGCTTTGAATTCAATGGTAACTTTTTGTCAACACTTTGCTTTGCCTTGCGGGATAATTCAACATGTTCAAAGGCATCGCAATGCTTCGACAAAAAATCAACAACTTGTCATCTTGAGCGGTCACAGTACCATGGTAAAGTTCAAACTTAGCGGCTAAATTCTTTGGAACTCGTTTCAACATCATCTGAACGATACAAAAATCCCACTGATTTACTGGTAAACCCAGATTCTTCAGTGCTTCCAAATTATCACTGAAGTCATCCAATAACTTCCGAACCTCTGAAGGGCTATCTGAAGTTAGTTGGGGGAATTGTTCTAAAGCTGACCAATAAGACTACGCGATTAAACGAGTTCGCTTGAATTTTTTCAAAAGTGTTTCATAAGCACTCACGTAATTATTTTGTGTTAGTTTAAAATTTCTAATAGCCTCAAAAGCAGGCCCTTTTAAAGCTAACTGCAAATATTTGAACTTCTGCATAGCACTGAGTTTTTCATTATTATGAATTAATGAATCAAACAAATCAATAAAAGTACCAAATTCCAATATGTCTCCACTAAATGAAGGCAAATCAATTCGCGGCAAAGCAACACTTTCCTGTTCCCGAGTTGTATTTTGTGGCGTAGAATTCTGAACAGATTTCAGTTCATGCTAAAAAACAATTCAACGTCGTCACCTCTTAAGGCTTTCTCGGCAGTAAAATAAATATATTCTAATCTTCTAAACTCCGATTGTCGATGATTTTTAAATTTACGTAAATTTTCAGCGTTTTTTGACATCTTAACAATAAATCAAAATCACTGTAACGCCACTGAACAAATCTAACACGATAGAACGAATTAAAATACTATTCCAAAAATGTACAATTTTTTACTGTTGAAGTAGTAAAATATCTGACCAAATGTCAAATAAATTCAAAACAATTTAGCAAATAACCAAAACAAACAAAACGATCTCTTGTAAGTTTTTTTTTGCGGTAAAAGAAATATGCGAATTTATTTCCAACGGAATGAGTGAGTATCCCGAAATTGCTTTCTCTTCTAACAAATAACGAAACTAAAATTCAATGCGGTTTTCAACAATAATTACAACGAAAAATCAATGTTTTGATCATTAAACTCTGCACGAAATTTACTCAAATGTAACCCAGCCCGGAGTTGGACCAAATTATGTAATTTATTCGATAATCTTTGCACTAAATTAACTCAAATTGCATCCGGCTCGTACTTGGACCAAATGTTATGGAATGTCTTCGATAAACATTACATATAGAGAATAATATTCAAAAAAATGTATGAAATAGATGTTGCGGTTTTAGTTCAATGCTGGTTCAATGCAAGTATATATTGACGAAGGACCTTTTAGCGGAACTACCAATAAACACGTGCCGTCACATAAACGAATCACCAAATAAAAGTTATCACTAACCATTAAGTCGAAGCTCTGGTAGAGGGTGTTTTCTTGGTGGTTCTTTCTTCTGAGGCTAGCCCCGTGAACAGGAACAGTTTCTTAGAGCTTCGTCTGGACAACACGTTACACAAAAAATAGCGACGTAATGTTCATTGATTGAATATACAAAAAAATGCGGGTTTAACAACAAATGATGCGCTTTTGTAAACACAAAAGAAACAAAATGACAGCGGTTTAGCTGTCGTCACGAATGGAGCTAAAGAACTCGCGGATCGTAACGCAAAAGACAACAAAAAGCGGCGTCTCTTCAGACGGAATCAAAGCCACCGAAAAGTTCGGAGTACATTGCACGAAACTTCCAAGCGTCCAAACAGCTCGGGATCCAAAACACTAATCACAATACTGTCTATATTTTACACGCAAAAACACACTTACAATTAGCATTAGCGCGACGGAATGTTTTAGAAAAGGTGCAGAAGTTTAAAAATCAATGAAGTAATTCAATCAAATTGAACACAATACACTAAACAAATGCGGGAACGCACCAATTCCTTTCCTAATACCAAACCTTTATTTTAAACACTCAACGCCGTTTCAACAACTCTAAGTTGTCATCATCAAGGAGTAATCCAAACTGGTTCACTCCTTTCAAAAAATATTTTACTTTGATTTCCAAAATATATTTTAATAATAGAATAATATTTTCAGACTATGTTTTATATCCATATCCTAAAATATTTTTATAATCTTTATTCAAAATATTTTGATGCAGCGCCATCCCGTCCTCGTGTTTAAAGTTGAAAGCTGAGATATGATATTTCAGCCATTTTATCAGTTTGGTCACTTATTGTTGTAGATTGGTGTTTTTTTAGTTAATTTATTACTGTTTATTTTATAAAGTAATTATTCTGATTTACAGTGAGTCCGTAAATATACTATGTGCGCATAGTAAGTATTAGTTACATATTTAAATACATAACATACCTGCATGCATTACATGTTATACAATTTTAATTGGAATATTAACAGTTTGACTGTAAGTTAAACTCTTGCAGATTCACTTGAACATTTTCATTATTTGTTACTTCATATAAATCTTTAGGATGCATCATTAAGAAAAAATCATTTAAGGTAGAATTGTGGCATCTTATTAAGTATTGTAGGATGTATAATCATTTTTATATATATAAAATAATTTTAATTCATGAAATACAAGTTTTTCAATATTATTTCTTAACTCAAAGTTATTGCTGAAACAGGATTAAGTTGAGATATTTAGTTACTCTAATGCCTGAGATGTAAATGTATAAACCGTAAGGTGGGGAAAGTATCAATAGCACTTATTGTTGCTGTTGTATCCTGGAATATGTAAGAACGCATGTCTACAATTTGATTAATTAGTTTTCCTGTTTACATATATGTTTATTATATGTATGGTGTGTACCCTTATGTTTTGTACTAATGCTTCTACTCCAAATACAGAATTAATGTCAATATCTTTTGATGTCATTAATGTATTAATAAAGCTGTTCTTTCATTGTGTTTCTTGGCAAATATTGAACACCAGACAAGTATACACGATACAGATGTTTGTACGCAGGAAGAATGATTGATCAGTTTGTAGATATTGCTTCTTTCGTGATACAGCAGCAAGATCACCATTTTCGCGAATTTGCTCTTCAACATTTTAATTAAACCCAAATTGAAGTAACTGTTTCAAAAAAAAACACAGAGAAATGAGAAACTGAATGAGACATCAGAATATTTTTGAAAAACTTTATTAAGAAAAGAGTTATGAAGATATATTAATATATTTTTTTATTATATCATGGCTTACAATTCTTGATAAATCTTTCAATACATAAAATAGTTTATATTACAATTTCAAATGTATGGAAATATCTGCTTTAATTTTACTTTGCCATTAATATTATGGTTTTATTTCGAATTATTTGTTAAAGTTATCAGACAAATTGAGAAAAAAATGTCAAAAATTGCTACAAGTTATTACTTCTATTGAACAAATAATAATAATGAGACATAAAACTCCTATACAAAGAGCAGAATGTTAGATAACATTATAAATAGTTTGAAGTAGTAGTTTTTGAATGGTAATAATACCAATGAAAATAGTGATATTGATTTAAATTGAATTCTCCATGAAGATGTATATTGCAGCAGTTCAAGTATTTCAATTATAATAATGATTTGACAAAAGTGTTGATAAGTATTAATGCTCCATGGAAATTCTTCAGAAAAATATTTAATGCTTCCTATAAAGGAGAAATTGAGAGACTTTCCAAATGGAGCAAACAGGTAAGATTAAGAAGTATTGATATTTTCATTCATTATTGAGTATCTATTTTTTTAAGGGAAAATGTTATCGACAATGATATTTAAATGTGCAAACAATACTTCCAGTCTCTTTTCACCCAACCGACAAACATGTACAGGAGCCCCACAAACTCTAAATATGTAGTATATGCATTCTGATTCTTGATGAATTATACACATTAATGTGTTAAATAAATTGTTTTACTGAATAAAAAATTTATAATATCTGTATTTTAAAATGATTGTTAGTTCAATTATATTTCATAGTATTATAAAAACATAATATTTTGAAAAAAGTTTATAGAGATATTTAATTTTTTTTTTGGAAAATACTACCAATTTTTTTAACAATATAGTACCCATGTTTTAGGTGAATATATCAGAATCTCTTTTAAAAATACTTAGGGAATCTTTCAATCACATATTTCTATAAAATATTTTTCAGGGACATTTTTACCCTACGACATTTTACCATTTAAAAAATATTTTAATATTAGGGAAATCATTATTAAAATGTTTTTCAAAAAAATACATTATTTTTCAAACAGTTATAAAATATATGTCAATATTGACAAATATTTTAGAAATATTTAATAAATCTTTCATTAATATGTTTTAAAATGTTTCTACAAAACGTTTTTCAGAAATATTTTTACCCTACGGTATTTTGCCATTTTAAAAATATTTTAATAAGATTGTAGAAATGATTGTTAAAATAATTACCACGACAATAAATCGTTTCAAAAACATTTTTAAAATATTTGAAAGATATATTAAAATATATGTATCAATATGGACAAATATTTTAGAAATATTTAAAAAATCTTTGATTAATATGTTTCAAAATCTTTGTATAAAATGTTTTCAGAAATATATCACATTTTGACATTTTGAAAATATTTTGATGATTTTTTAGAAATCATTGCTAAAATATTTTTCATGTTAATAAATTGTTTTAAAAATATTTATGATATATTTCTGTGCTGTTAGGGATACTATTCACCCACACAAACTGCAATTATTTCAAGAATAAAAAAATAGGATTCTTATATACGAACTAGATATTGCGAAAATATAATTACAATCCCTGGGAGAAATTCTAAGTATTTGAAACATATTTGCCTTTGTGATTTGAAACAAATTTGCCTTTGCGATCATAAATAAGAATAAACAGTTGAGTGTCCAAAATGTCGAACGTGAATAATGAAATCTTAATTTTGTGAATGTAAACTTTGTTTGGCTTAAGTATAGATGGATTTTTCCTAAGGGGGCAGATGGATAAATGGCCACAACAAGATGTGTCTCTTGTACTAATTATATGGCATTCACTAGATTTTTAAGGGTGATGTATGTGTGTATTGTAACATACAAGTAGTAACAAATATAAATTGCTTTCAATTTCACTAAAACAGATTTTCACTTTTTAATAAAAAATTAGCAATGTTTATATTTTAATTAAATTGAATAAAATTTCAAGCAAGTAGGTACAGATCAGAGTATACACTCTGGTACAAATGGAAACAATCATTAGTAATTGTGCTGCTCAGCAATTTTTATGGATTGATTGGGAAGTTTTAACTTTACAAATAAATGACCCTCCACTTGATTGTTTCATTCTCTAGCAGATAAAGAGATAATATATAATAATAATAATAAAGAGATAAAGAGACTTTTTAACAACAGTAAATAAATGAAATGAAATTGATTTTGATAATTTTTGATGAAGTTGTTTTTATATTTATATATGTCATCTACAGACTGGCGCAACACTGAAATCATGAGCCAAACTTGGTCGGCCAGATACATCTTGTATAAACAAATTTGATTTGAAATTGTTTGTAAAGGGTGTTTTCCAGAATGCTCTTTTTATTAAATTAATTTTAATGTGTTGGTCACTTCGAGTTAGTCTAGTGGTTGACCATAAATTTGATATTTGAAATGGAATTGCCTAATTTTTGTGCTGAATTCGTTTAAAACTCAAAAATATAAAATATGTCTTATAACTATTTCGTATGACAGCGACTTACAATTCCTTAATGTTAGCGTCCTCTTTCGCATAATCCCCGAAGTAATCAATATTTATGTCACGGCAAAATCAATGTAATGGTATTGAACTTGACCCACCTCCTTAATACACCCTGACCGAAATTTATGCCAATTTGGTGATAACGGAAACAAAATCTGCAGTAACAAACAGAATTACAATATATTTTCGAAGTATTTGCAAGAATTTTACTAAGATATAATTTTTCTGCAAGAGGAAGCTTAATCCTTTCTGGAAACGTAATTATTTAATAGTCATTTTCTCGTATGATGAACTGAACATTGTGGATACATAGAAAAACCAGCGAGATAACCGAAATACTGCTGAGAAGAATAGAAAGATATTATAAATTGGTACCACGAGTGTTGAAACTCAAATATTTTTTTAGCGTCAATTACTTTTTCAGAGTTGTTGTATAAGTTGCTTTTCAAGTTTTTCTTTGAAATCAGATTTTTGTATCTTAAGGCACTTAGAAAATGACGACGTGGCTGTGACTTAAAAGGGAATTGTCGAGATGCTGAAACTTTTTTATTTTGCAAATTAACGAGTTTATAAAGGTCTTACGGTGTATTGTTTTCTTAATTTTTTAATATTTAGTGTGTTAAAAAGAAACGAGTAATGCCACTTTGCTTTTCCCAGTCTTTATTTTCAATACGAGGAATTTTAGATTATTTCTGAGTATTTTCTATGTTTCGGCAGTTGGCGTTTTTATTGGCAAATCCAGTTTAATGAATAGTAAGAATGCTCACGTAGCCTGAATTTATATGGGCCATAGAATAGAAACGACCGTTCAAAGTAAAATGACCCGTTTTAGTATATTATATCGCTATATCGCTTTTTCTTATCATTTGTCTCGATCTAGTGTTGTTGAGACTTGGACTCGGAGTAGTCTACGTAAGCAATTTTCACATTTTCCGGGCCAGTCGATAAGAAGCGTTTCCTAGCGACAAATTGCGATATTCATTGTTATAGCAGGAGTGTGTTTCAATGTGTTATAAAAGGAATGATTATATTTTCATATATATATATATATATATATATATATATATATATATAATATATAAATTATTGCATTTAAATTTTGAAATTACCGTAGCTCCACGTTGGGGTAATTATTATTGGGTTTATAATTTTGAATTGATACTTAGTAATGTTGAATATTTATTTAACCAATAAATATACAAAATAATATCAGGATTTTATTACATAATCTCCACAGAGGTAATCGGAGTTAGTTGTTCGTGGTCTTGGCATAATAACTAAAACTAATAATATATAAACCTATCGTTTGGAAAATATATACTTAACACAAAGGAAAATTTCTAAGAATACATAAAATAAAAAAGAAGATAAAAGAAAAAATAAATAGATAAAACATAATTCTTCATGAAGTTTCAATAACAATGGTGATTTTTTTGTCAATTGCCTATCTGATTCTGTTATTATCTTTATTAATTAACCACTATTTTAACTTATTTTTTATTGCACTTACATGACTTAACGCTTTTAGTTCATTTGGAAGACTGTTGTATACATTTATTGCTCTTATAAAACTGCGTTTCTTACTGACTGTTTTAGATCTATGTGGGTGTATAATGCTCTTGTTCCTCGCAATACTGTTTGAGTTCAGGCATTGTTTTTCCGAGTATTGTAGTGATATTTTAAAGATTCAAGTCAGAAAAGCTACTCCAAATTTACACATTAAGGATTGTTATGTAAGTTTGTTTTATCCTTGTTTACGATTTTTAATAGTTTTTTCTGCTTTTCTGGCTTTACAGACGTTTTGTAGCTTTGGAGTAAGCTCCCCCTCAGGCAATGATTCCATAGTTGATTATTCTGTTGAAAAATGCGTAATACAGCTTCATCAATATGTACGTTTTCATAATCCTAGAGAGATTATAGAATACAAATCCTAAATACTTTGTTTTTTTAAGAATGTATTCTACATCTTTATCCCACTTCATTTTGTAATCAAAGATGATTCCCAAATATTTACATTATTTCGCCCTATTCAGGTTTTTTCCGTTGACTGAAATGTCATGTAAACAGTTTTGTCCTTTTTACTTATAGCTTCAAAATAGTTTTTCATTTCTCTCTACTTCAGCCCAACTTTCTCCTATAGAGATATAACCGCTGTGTCATCCGCAAATGATATTATTACGTCATCAGGCATAGTAGTTAGTAAGTCATTAACGTACAGAATGAATAACAATGGCCCCAGTACTGTTCCTTGTGGAACACCTTTTCGAACTTCACAATATTCACTTACAACCTCATTTACTTTAACACGCTATTTTCTATCTTGCAAATAAGAAGTCATGAGCTTATAAGCTTTGCCTCTTATTCCATAACAGTATAATTTTTTTAATAATATCTTGTGATTGACAGTATCAAATGCTTTCGCTAAGTCTACAAATGTAGCTGTAATTGGGGTACTTTTATCAAGCTTTTCATAAGTTACATTTGTTAAAAAATTTAAGGCATCCTTTCTACCTATTTTCTTCATAAAGCCATAATGTTTTTTTGATATTATTTTATGCTTGTTCACAAATTCTAAAATTCTATTGTAAATATTTTTTTCCAAGATTTTAGCTACATTAGATATCAATGAGATGGGTCTATAATTTGACATGATATACTTTTCTTTGGTTTTGTGAATTGGCTTTATATCAGCTCGCTTAAGTGCATCAGGCCAAAATGATCTTTCTATACACAAATTAATTATATGTGTGAGAGGTTCTGCAATAAAATTGACTAATGCAAATACAGTCTGATGTTAATTTCATCGACACCACTACTTTTAATTTTCATATTTTTAATAATGTCTAATATTTCTAATTCATTTGTTGGTGTTAGAAATATAGTATTCTGGTTGCGGGGTGGGAGTTTTAGTTCAAGATTATTCGGCTGAGTAATTTTATTGCTGATTTCATAACCAATATTGTTAAAATATGTATTCAGGCAATTAGATATTTCAGTAGGATCATGCACTTTAATTTTATTGTCATTATGAAGGTATTTAATTTTATCACATTTTTTCGCATTTCGGCCAAGTTTGGCATTTATGAATGCCCAAATATGTTTGGAATTATTAATATTAAAGTCAATTTGCTGTTTATCATACATGTTTTTGGCTTGCTTTATTACCTTGTCAAGAATCTTGGCATAAGTTTCGTACTCAGTCTTAAGCTATATATTGTATGGCTCCATTTTCCATAATGCATAGAAGGATTGTTTTTTATTACAAGATGTTATAATGCTTTCCGTTATCCAAGGACTACGTGGAATATATTTTGATTGTTTTTTCAATATTTACCTTAGCTAGCTTTATACTGTCAGATATTAGTTTAATAAGTGAATCAGTGGCTCCATTCGGGTCTTGTAATGATAATATCGATTTCCAATGTACTTTTCTAGCTATTTCTACTAATTTCTTATAATTTACTGGTTTCACAATTTTAGTGATCTCTTTGTTTATCCATTTATTAATTGAAACAAAAAGAGGAAAGTAGTCTTTGAACAAATTTGATAGTTTAATAGCTTTAGCTTCTATAGTGTTCGTTTTGATGAATATATTATCAATACATGTACCCGTTGAACTATTTAAATCAGATGGTCTGGTAATTGTGTGAAAAGCCGGCATGAAACGGCTGAAGTTATCAGTTTTAATTAAATCAATATTAAATATCACCAATTATTAAATGGTTCTTCGTTCTTTTTTTCGTAAACATAAAAGACTTTAATTCTGTTATGAATTCATCTTTTGGTAAATCATGACACCTATACACTGCTGATATTTCCATTTTGGTATTATTTTCTAAGTTTATAGTAGAGTTAAGTAAATTTAATCTACCCATTTTAATACTTTGCTTATTTTCAGTTATGTTGTCTTTTATGTAAATTACCACACCATCCGAGTTATTTATATTACCATTGTTATAGTATATTTTATAACCAGTTATATTAAAATACTTATATTGGTCAAGATTCCATGTTACGGTACAACTATTATACAAGGCTTAACCTGAAGACATTCAATTAAGACTAATAATTTAGCTAGATTAGCATTTAAACTTCGTACATTTACGAAAATAATTAAATCTTGATTGTCATTTACAAGTCTGTTGAAAGTATCGAGGTTATCACAATTTTTGCTGGTTTAACAAATTCAGTTTGTATATAGCACTAAATTCAAATTCCTTATCCATTTACCATAGAGTTCTGCTTACTTTTTGCCTAGTGTTGATTGGAGTTTTTGGGTGATCTGCCTGTACATCTGGAGTTTTTGTCTTTAATATACTTGTTTTGGATGCATCACTATCACCAAAAATTTTACTATTTTGAGTTGATTTGCTGGGAGAGTACATACTGTGTGGAGTAATTGGACCCAGATAATTAGGTATAACTGGATTAGCTGGATAATCCGTATTGGAAATAAATATATTAATATTTTTGTAGTAATACACATGAGCTAGTCAGATACTAGCTCATGTGTATTACTACTACTATGTGTATGTGTGTAACTAATCATATGGCTTCAGAAAGCCATATGATTAGTTTTATGATTTGTGCCTTATTTCCCATTGGTATACATGCAGTTTGCACAATGATGTTTGTCCTTTAAGCTACAATTTTTAGCCATGTGATCACCACCACAATATACACATTTTGGTTTGTTTCTACAAACTTTTTCACTATGGTTAAATCCTGCACAATTGGTACAAATTGTTGTACCGAAAACATAGTAAGCTGTGCAGCACTGGTACCCGATGTAAATCTTGTAATTTCTTTTTGAAATATGCTCATACAAGTTTCTAGTGACTTCAATTATTGCTCCCTTCATGTTATGTTATGTTTTGTTGTCGAAACTGGCAAAATCCAGAGCATAAAGGGGAACACATCTTACAAGTTCATATTAATAATAGATATAACAAATTATAAAGCTCCCATAATGTTAGACGTATTGTACTGACATTATAATTATTTAAAGTCAGTTGATAATTAAATTATAGTGAGTTGCAAAAGATAGATACCGAAATGCAAAATGTTGAAAACATAAAAATTTGTGTAATAAATAATAATTTGCTGATTAGATTATTCCAAATTTTACAGAAAAATTAATTTAGTTATAAGTTATGCCCTATCCGGTGTTAAGGATAATAATTGGTTTAATGAGACATTCTGTGAAATTTGTTATATACTCGACGTTTCGACTCCCGCTATGGAGCCATTATCAAGAGACAAAAGTGAAGAAAAAGAGTTTCAGAGTCTAGATCGAACTCGGGACCTCAATCTGCCTACTCTTCAAGAATCACTAGGTAACTGAACTGAATTTGTGTCTGCTCTGCTTCTTTTATTTATAGTTAGCGGTGTGTTAGAAGGGGATGTCATGTGATGAATACCTGGAACCTAGCATGAATACCCGGAACCTAGCCTTGCTCATAGTAATGACCGCGGAAGCCTCTCAGAACATATATATATATATATATATATATATATATATATATATATATATATATATTGTAATGGATTTAAACAAAAACAAAATGAAATCATATAAAAACGTTAGTAATTTGAATAGTTAAATAAATGGGATAATGTAAATAAAATGCATACATATATAAAAATAAGGAAATTGTAGGAATCAAAATTGTAAAAATGAAGTGACAAGTATTTGTAAATAAATAAGGAATCATATTATAAGATATAGATAACCTAATAATACAAACAATGTAAAAATGTTTCAAAAGCAAGTTGTTGAAAGGATAAAAGGTGGCATATAAAGTTAGATATTATATCATGCAATTTTTAATAAAAGATTAATTAATACTTACATAAAGAAATATATGAAAAAACCATAATAAAGTCAAACATCAAAAAGGTTAAATTCACTTGTAAAATCATAGTAGAGTTTTTAGAAAATGTATAGGTTACATATTAGGCCATGAAAATACCGAATAAAACATATTTTAGATCGAAATCAAGTTTTAAATACATAAATTCTTTAGTAAACAGAGGATCGAAATGTCAAAATTATAAAAACCGTTATAAGTCTTCAGAATTGATGGAACAGTAAATAAATTTATAGTAATAGATGGAGCGTAGAGCATAGTATATAAAAAGTAAATAGTTCAAAAGATATAAACTCTAAACTTTAATAAAATCCAATTTTTATAAAGTACCTGTTAAATGACTGGTGGCCAACAGGTGACAAATGTCAACTCAATGTTTTTGAAAATACGAATTAATGACTTGAGTAAAATTAATGAGGGTAAAAGGTATTGAAATTTAAGTTGAAATTTGTGTAGATTTTTTGGTGTGATTTAAAGCGATAATAGTGGAAAATTAATAAGCGGAAATGGAAATAGCAGGTGGTAAAATAAATCACATAAATAGGAAATCTGACACTGACAAACTCTCTTTGGTCGTCAAGCTTGGAGCAGATAGGTTTAAAAATTTTGTTCTCATAAATTCAGTTTCCATGACAATGAAGTCAATGTCCTATGATATAAAACAAATTTAGTGTTCCATGTCAGCAAGAGAAGAGTAACCTAAAAAATTTAATTTAAGTTAATTTGGAAAAGGCGAATTGAAAGTATTTTTTATAAATGGTCGATAAAAGGAAGATGATGGGAATGATTGGTATAAAAATTTAAAAATCAAAAATATTGGGAGAAAATAAATTTGCAAAACAGTACGAGAAATTCAATTGAGTGGCAGAATTTTACCAGTAAAGTAATTTGAAATTTGGAATTATTGTTAAAGACCACCCATCAGAAGAAGAAATTCGAGAACCAACAACAGGGAGTTTTTGAAACATTGTTTATAGAAAGTTAAGATTTTGAAAAAGTTAATTTATAAAATAAGCAAATCATAAAAAGGTAGTAAATCAGTAATAATAATAAAAGTTTTACAATTTTAGAATAATAAATAGATGTGACTGAATGATCAAAATATTTTGTAACATAATTTGATAGAAATTTACGAGTAGTTAAATGAACAAGAAATTTATTTTGTTTTGAAAGAATACTTGTATCAATACTGTATTGTGGAAAATTTAAATAAATTCTAATTTAATTGAAACTTTGGAAATTTGATTATCAGTAATTTAAAAATTTAAAAGTAGAAAAGTAAAGTAAAGTGGAAATAGAATTATTTTTTTTTAAGAAGTGTAAGTGAACCTGAGGAGAAAGATAAATAATTGTAAGATAAAAGAAAAAGATACGCGAAAAAGACCCTGAGATAATATCATAAATTATAAATTCTAAATTACAATCTATTTTAATTGGCTTAGACCAACGTGGTGCTAAGTGAGACTGAGATTAAAATACTATTATAATTTACTTAATAAACAAAATTATTAGATCATTCTAGGTGTGAATTGTACACACGTGTATGATGCAAGGGTATCATATTACGCTGACAGCTTCCTGGTACTCCGATGTTAACTTAGGAACGCATCGTGTGAATATCTTTTCGCTGACTTCAGCTTTTATTAAATCATAAATAGAACCGAAGCGATCCCACGGTCGTCATTATAATATTTTATTCTGTCCAGTTAGTTTTAGTTTCAATTTACAGTCTAAAGTGAAATCAAAGATATAAAATTGGGGCAGTCAGTAGGATTGTCCAACACAGTTAGAACACGTGCATACTAACTGACTGTGGAGATTTTCCAATCATCGTGAACAATACCTACCTGTTTGAGACAACAACTGTAGCAGCAGAGACCAGGAACACGCAACGATACAGCTAACCAGTCGACGCTTCCGCAGAACAAGTCCTATGCAAGTCCTACTAATAACGTATGTAGAAACATCTCGTTTTGCATTCAATTATTTACCAAATGAAACGATTTAGATATTTTTATTTATATTATTACTAGTATTATCAGTTCTCTTGTTTAAAATAAACATATTTCTTATTCCTTCAAACCATATTTCAAGCTGTTGAATAATTTTTTAAACGAATTTATTATTATTCTCCAATATTTTACCTCGCTTTATTTTATTTTATGTTCGCAAACTGTTGAATTTATTTAACCATTTACTCATACCATAATTTTGAATTTTTTATAATTTTGTGTGACTTTGCTTACTTCCAATTTTTCTGCTTTATTTAATTTTATTGTTTCGTAACACTTGAGTATTTAAATGGCAACTACAAAACAAGGTGCTGCGACTCCTACTGTAGAGCCATACAAAATATCAGAAATTTTCGCAATAATTCCGGAATATGACGGAAACCCTATATTCTTGAACACATTCATTTCTTCATGCCAAACTGCGTATAGTTTGGCAACTGACTATCAACAAGTACTTTTAATATTGCACATAAATAATAAACTTCGCGGCAGAGCTGCCGAACTTATAAATTCTCGCAACCCGTCTCAATTCACTAGTTTCCAGTACAAAAACAATGTTCATTCTGTAAAAGAATGGGGCATACTGTTAACGAGTGTCTCACCAAATCGAGACAAATGCAACAAAACCAAAATTACGGACCAAACTTTTCGAATGTGCGTCCTAACCCATTCTCACAACAACCGGGCCAATTCCAGAATCGGCCTCAATTCCAACCCAATAATCAGAGTTTCCAGCAGATCAGAAACTTTCGACCACCTTGTCCTCCGACAAGTGCACAACCCCAAAGTTCAGGTCAATATAAACCCAATCAAAACTTTTTCCGGCAACAACGAACACATCACTTAAACAATTCTTATAATTATGGGTACGATCAACCCAATACTAACGTATACGAAACTCAATACCAAAATACAGATTTTGAAAGTTATGACCAAGATTACTGCGATTCGACACAAACTGATTACGACTATTACTTAAAAATAGATAACACAGAATGTGACAACTACGTTGAAAATGAACACGAATTTTCATCCGTAAATTTTCAGAACCTCCCTTTCCAAACGGAACCCCCGGAAATCTCAAAACTTCAGACTCAAACTCAAACGCTAAATCTAGACAGTTTCGACCCGAATTTGAACTTCCCCGAAAAAAGCTTTCTATAAGATCGCTTCTGACCGTAAATTCTAAAAATCTATACTACATCACAGATTCCTCTAACACATATAAACTCCTAATAGACACCGGTGCTGGTCTTTCAATTTTCAAACCAGACACTTGCACACGCTTCAGAGATAGATTTCAGGAAAATGTGGTAATTCATGGAATTACCTACCAGAAAATTCTTATAAATGAATCGACCCTCGTCCCTATTAATATAATAGACCCGCACAAGGTTTATATCTGTAACCTTGATATAGAATTTGACGGTTTGTTAGGCTCTGACTTTCTCGAGCACTACAACTGCATTATAGATTTTGACAAAAAATAACTAATAACGAACTTTAAGACATTTCCTCTGTATAAAGTGACAGACGATACAATCAATGCCAGTTAATCTATACAATGTCCCTCTTCTTATACTTCAATTAATACAATTTCGATCGAACCCCGTACCGAACAAATTTTCAAACTTAGCTGCGAACTTAGGAACACCGAAGCCCTTCTAACGGGTATGGAAATTGAAAAAGTTCACCTCCCTAATGCTGTTGTTACAGTAGACAGCAAAGGAAAATTTCTCACATCTATTCTAAATGCGAATGCCATCCCTAATATAGTAAATTTTTCAAATCTAAAACTCGAACCGTTACAAAATTTTTCTGTGAATTCTCTATCACAAACTACTCCTTTGAGCTATAACGAACCCCGCAGACAAGAAGAAATTGTTAAACAACTCCGACTAGAACATTTAAACGACGAAGAGTCAGACTTAATCTTACAATTATGCCTTGACTTTTCAGACATATTCTACCTCGAAGGCGATCACTTATAATTCACAAACGAAATCAAACATAGTATTGATACCAACAACGCGAAACCCGTTTATACAAAATCATACCGTTATCCTCAAGTAAACAAAGAAGAAGTTAAGTCCCAGGTAGCAAAAATGCTCGATAAAGGCATTATACGACCCTCTAATTCGCCTTGGTCCTCTCCCCTCTGGGTGGTGCCAAAAAAATTAGACGCCTCTGGAAAACAAAAGTGGCGTGTTGTAGTAGACTACCGCAAACTTAACAAACTTACAGTCAGTGACACAAATACCCTCTCCCTAACATCTCAGACCTACTAGACCAACTAGGCAAATGCCAGTACTTTACGACTCTTGACCTCGCCTCTGGTTTCCACCAGATAGAAATAGACCCAAAAGACATCGCGAAAACTGCATTCACTGTCGAGAACGGACATTTTGAGTTCGTCCGGATGCCCTTCGGATTGAAGAATGCTCCTTCTACCTGTCAAAGGGTGATGGATAACATTCTTATGGGAATCCCTAATGAAAGATGTCTGGTTTACATGGATGACATAATCATTTACTCGTCTACAATACATGACCACCTATCACGACTGACAGACGTATTTAAAAGACTCAGAAAGGCTAACCTTAAAATACGGCCTGACAAATGCGAATTTCTCCGCATGGAGTTCAATTACATAGGACATCTCGTAACGAAAGACGGTGTGAAACCTAATCCATCAAAGGTAGACTGTATTTTAAACTTTCCGCAACCGAAGAACCCTAAAGACATAAAATCTTTCTTAGGGCTTGCTGGTTACTACCGTAGGTTTATTTCTAACTGTGCAAAGATCTCCAAACCACTGACAAAACTATTACAAAAAGATCAACCGTTCAATTTCAACGAAGAGTGCGTAAAATTCTTCAATGAATTAAAACGAACATTGACTTCCACTCCTATACTCATTTACCCAAATTTTGATAAACCGTTTGTACTGACTACAGACGCCAGCGCTTTTGCTATCGGCGCAGTATTACCTCAAGGGCCAATAGGTAAGGATTTACCGATTGGATATGCTTCTAGGACCCTTTGTAAAGCCGAAACCCGGTACTCTACCATTGAGCGAGAGCTCTTAGCCATTGTCTGGGCGGTTAAGCATTTTCGTCCCATAATCTATGGCCGTAAGTTTCTACTACTAACCGATCATCGCCCGTTAACCTGGCTATTTTCCATAGAAGATCCCGGTAGTAGACTTGCCCGATGGAGACTCAAACTAGAAGAATACGACTATGAAATTATTTACAAGCCTGGTAAAGTCAACAAGAACGCTGATGCTTTATCACGGATTTAAATCAACCATCTTGACGAATGTTCATCATTTCAAACAAGATCGAAACAACACCCTTCAAAGTCCTACCCCTAAACGACGAATCCGAAGACGACAGTCCTGAACCCGAACAAAATGAATTATCTCTTGAAACTATGTCCGAAGAATTTAAAACCTTTATAGAACGTTATTAAACCACTTCTTTAATTGACTACAGCAAAATTGAAATCTCCAACTGCCAACTACTAGACAAAACAAATAAAAACATTTTAATTTTCCCCCAATCATCCAATCTTCAGAAATTTCATCATGACATCTTCGAAGATATTTTCGAAGAAGTCACTGACTTCGAAACCTTTAAAATTAATGTATTTGCCAGTAAAACCGTAAGCAGAAGGCAATATTTCATAATTCCACTTCCAAATGATCCTGAAATTTTCAATGAAGTTCTTTTTGCATCAATATATAAACATCAAGATACTTTATCTCCATCTAAAACATACTGTGTCAAAAACAATCTCGATGTTCCAATTCTAGAGATGCTCTCTTTCATTTTCGCTGAAAAGGAAATCAAATGGAAAATTTGCCAAAACGTTACAAAAACCACCGAAAAGGACGAAATACCGCTGATCTTTGAACGATATCATAACGGGAAAAATAACTTACAACGCGGAATTAACGAAACCGTCCGCCGTATTAAAGAAATGTACACCTGGCCAAGTTTCACAAAAGACATTGAAAATTTCGTTAAGAACTGCGAAAATTGTCAAAAAAATAAAGCGTGTCCGAAAACCTAGACAATCCCCTCGTCATTACGGAAACGCCTAAAACACCGTTTGTGCGAATTAATATTGACATACTAGAAATACCTAACAGAAACTATATCTTATCTGTAAGAGACGAACTGACAAAATACTCACAAGCTTATGCTTTGGCAGACAAATCAGCCAAATCAGTTGTCAGTACTATGATGTTATACTTCCAACATTTTGGTACGCCATTCCGTATCCATTGTGACTATGGTAGGGAATTTGACAACGCCATATTCAAAAGACTTGTGTAAACTGTACGACATTAAACTGACTTATTCAAGCGTAGAACATCCGCAAACAAATGGCTCTGTTGAACGATTTCATTCTACTTTGTTAGAAATGATTCGAATCCATGAAGCCGAAAACCCAGATGAACATCCCCTAAATGTACTCCCGTATGCGGTTATTGCTTACAATAACTCGACAAACAAAACCCATGGCTTTTCACCTTACGAACTAGTGTTTGGACATACGTCCTGCAGACCACCAGAAACCACCTACAACCATATGGAACTGATTAGTAAATATATCCGAGACTTGAACAATCGCATTTCCTATTACTACAAAGTAGCCCGCAAAAAAACTGACTTACAAAAGCAAAAGAACGTTTTGATAAGCACGTTTCCGACAAACTTCCCGAATTTAAAATTGGTGACAAAGTTTACGTCAAGGAATCCCAGATTAAAGACAAACTTCATAACAAATTCAACGGTCCATTCCAAATTTTCAGACATTCACAATAATTCAGCCACACTTTTAAATCTCAAAACAAACCAACGAACGAAAGTTAACTTTGACAGAATGAAACTTTATTCTGAAAACTAACTTTCTTTTCAGGTTACTACTGCTGTTCGGATCAGCAATCTCACAGTTCAACATCAAACCCAATAAACAACACTCTTGGTATTTACTATCACGACGAAACTAGAATAGTCATCTCCAACTATAAATGGACATTACTAGTTCATCGTAGCTTGACGATACTTAAAGAAATCTTTGAAAACAACAACACAATCCTCAAAACATTAGAAAACACTGTCGATCCCATCCCAGGTTTCAAATTTCATGACACAAGTGCATTCCGAATTGATGTACAAACTCACATCAGTCTCTTATCCCAAATTTCAGATTCAATTAAAACTAAATTTTCAGAAATATTCATGGACACTAAAAGATCCAAACGAGGATTAATTAACGGTGTAGGAACTATCTTTAAAGCCATCACTGGAAACCTTGACGCAACCGATGGCGCATTTTTCACAGATAGTATCAACAAACTTAATCAGGGACAATTACAAGTTGAGAATCTCCTAAAAAATCAAATAAGCGTAACTACTTCTATTATCAAAACTTTCATTGAAACCATTCAGAAACTCCAAATTGACGAAGCAAACTTTAACGAAAACATTGACGCAGTCAATTTGGCAATACATACTCTAAACGACAAAATAGCCCTTATCCAAGCAAAACAGTCATTTTTGGGAATATGCGAAAAAGTAATGGCAAGCTATTTATTTCTTGAGGATAACCTCAATGATATTTTAAATTCTATAACATTTGCCCGCTTAAAAATAATTCATTCCTTAATAATCACACCTGATCATTTGATAAAGTCACTACAGGAAAAAAGTCTACCGTTACCCGTCAGATATTCAATTGTCGCCCAATACTTGGAAGTAATCGAATTAGAAGCGTTTCAAACTAATTCAGATTTAGTCTTTAATTTAAAAATTCCTCTTGTAGAGCAACAACTCTACACCGCCTACCACTTATATCCTATCCCAATTTTAGATGACAGAACTGGTTTTCATCATATTCTTTCATTCACCCAAAAATATATTGCGCGAAACGATGATTATCTAATGTACATACCCATTAGGGACTTGAGTGTATGCAAGCCACTAACTCCACAACAAAATCTGTGTTCTGAGTTATATGCCTCCCCATCGACTCCAATGCACCCTGCGAAGCTCAACTTCTGAAAAACATCCGTAGTTTACCGGAGAGTTGTCAAAGCTCCGTTGTATTCAGTGAAGGATACAATGTCCAAAGACTAGAAACTAACACGTGGATTGTTATAGTGTCCGAACCCTTACATGTGACAATTAATTGTGCGGGAATAGATACTAAGACAATAGTCTTAACAAACAATACCATTATTCGCTTACAGACTTTTATTAAAACATCAATAGTGAAATTTAACGAATGTTAGTGTGAATAATAACCTCGCATGTCGTAAGTTTATATTGAAAAAAATTTTTTATCTTAATTCAGCCGTTATTATCTACTCTCTTCGAGGTGTCATTCCTTTGTACGCAAGACAATATGTATTATATATAAATATAATATATATTGTTTCTGGTCGGGAACCTTCATCAGTTGCGCTTCCCACAATTGAATGTCCTCTCGAACACTTCTTTATGCATTTGATGCATTTCGTTAAATTTGAAGACGCTAGATGTAAGACCGACATCTAGGATTTTCAAGAGAATCAGTACACAGAGGTTCCGAATCTGGAGCCGTTCCGTGTAATTGCTGTTCTCCCTTAACTCCTAGGACAGAATGTCACGATAAAATTTTCAGGTTACTTCAGCTGTCAGAGATATTGAATACTCTCTTCGCGGTGTCATTCCTTTGTACGCAAGACAATATGTATTATATATAAATATAATATATATTGTTTCTGGTCGGGAACCTTCATCAGTTGCGCTTCCCACAATTGAATGTCCTCTCCAACACTTCTTTATGCATTTGATGCATTTCGTTAAATTTGAAGACGCGAGATGTAAGACCGACATCTAGGATTTTCAAGAGAATCAGTACACAGAGGTTCCGAATCTAGAGCCGTTCCGTGTAATTGCTGTTCTCCCTTAACTCCTAGGACAGAATATCACTATAAAATTTTCAGGTTACTTCACCTGTCAGAGATATTGAATACTCTCTTCGAGGTGTCATTCCTTTGTACGCAAGACAATATGTATTATATATAAATATAATAACCTGAAAATTTTATCGTGACATTCTGTCCTAGGAGTTAAGGGAGAACAGCAATTACACGGAACGGCTCAATATTCGGAACCTCTGTGTACTGATTCTCTTGAAAATCCTAGTTGTCGGTCTTACATCTCGCGTCTTCAAATTTAACGAAATGCATCAAATGCATAAAGAAGTGTTCAGAGGACATTCAATTGTGGGAAGCGCAACTGATGAAGGTTCCCGACCAGAAACAATATATATTATATTTATATATAATACATAATGTCTTGCGTACAAAGGAATGACACCTCGAAGAGAGTATTCAATATCTCTGACAGGTGAAGTAACCTGAAAATTTTATCGTGACATTCTGTCCTAGGAGTTAAGGGAGAACAGCAATTATACGGAACGGCTCCAGATTCGGAACCTCTGTGTACTGATTCTCTTGAAAATCCTAGATGTCGGTCTTACATCTCGCGTCTTCGTTATTATCTATTTCTTATATATATATATATATATATATATATATATATATATATATATATATATATGAAATAGATAACAACGAAAATATAAAGCACCCTAATCAAATCCCTTGAAGGCGTATTGGAGTCTAGAAGTGAACAGATTGGGGGACATACTATATTCCTGTCTAAGTCATATGCTGATTTTTACCTTATTTGTGGTACGGTGTAGTCTGACATATGCTATAGAATTACCAAAGATGTTACGGGTGTATCGGTAGCAACTGCTGCAGTTGCTGAGAGGTTTCATTAATAACGCGGTCTACACAGTATCGACCTTTTTACGAGTAATAGCAACAATAACCGGACCAAGTGTCTTTTACATTCTATAGTTTTCTCAATTAATATTATACAAATTAAGATATTGTCGCGTGTTCCAGAACATTCAAATTAGATGAAGCTTATACACAAAATACTCCAACATTAACCCTCAGGATATTGTTATGAAAATCTATCCAGTCCGTCCCTGGTTTCATTCCGTGAGACATCAATCGCTGGGATTAAAAAAACGAAGAGCTAGAAGGTTCGGATAGTAAAAAAACTTATCCAAAAATAACTCGACAACTGTAAAATTGACACTGGATTTGTACGAGAGGATTCGATGCTGATTTTAAAAGGCGCGGCCCATCATCGCAGGAGTCAGTTATTTATTGCAAAGTGTATTTCATGTTATTATTTAGATATTCGAATCAGTTGTTGTGAATTGTTGATGTAAATAATAGTTTCTAGAAAGTGAGAGTGAATATTAGCTTTACAATTTAAAATTAAACCCACTGAGTTTATAACAAATTTGGTGTGAGAAGTGGGATTAAGTGATTTTAAAATCGTAATTTGATTTATGGAAACCCGAAGCATGGAAAAAACGGACGAAACTACCAAGAAAATAATTAAACAGGTTACGGAGGGACTAGACGAAAAAATCGTTCAGATCCTGGAAAAACGTGACAAAAAAGAAAAGCAACAGCAAGATGAATTTCAACAAAGGTTAGTGAAATGTATAGATGAAAAACAGCATAAATTAATTGAAGGATTATTCTCGAAATTTGAACAAAAACAAGATCAAATTGAATTAAAACGACAAAATGATTTTAATGTATTTGAAGAGAAACAAGATCAAATTGAATTAAAAAGACAATATGATTTTAAGGTATTTGAAGAGAAACAAGAACATGTTGAATTATCCCGAAAAAAAAAAAACAAATCTAAAATATTGGAAGAAAAAAGACAACTGCAATTTGAACAATTAATGCAAATAGTATCGCAAGTTAATAAATCAGTTAATGCAAATAGTTGAATCCGATATAAAAGAAATAAACGACGACATAAAGACGACATAATGTGGAGACCCTTGAAATCAAAGTAGATGACATCGATTCCATCCAGAGCCAGGTGAAATTTGAAATCAGTTCCATTAAAAACACGGTACAAAGTGAAGTAAGTGAAGGTCAAGATAAAATCAGTGCCATCTAAAACAAGGTAGAAATATAAATCAAAAAAATGCAATAGGACTTACAGCGAGGAAAATACCAGAACACCATGAGTACCAAAGTTTCCGTTAGCAAACCACCCACATTTGATGGTAACTCGTCTTGGCCCATGTATAAACGGCAGTTTGAAGTCGTGGCTACAGCTAATGGATGGGATAACCAAGAAAAATCTACGTCTCTTGTAATTTCCTTAAGAGGTCCGGCCTTAGAACACCTCAATTCGATAAACAAGGCAATTTCGACAAAATCATCACTATTCTGGACAAGAGATACGACAATCAATACCTGAGCCTCCAAGAATTCTAAGCGGAGATTAGACGGTTGGTATACTTGACCAGTTGGCCACACAGAGTATCATAAACGGCATCATTTCAAAGAAATTTAAGACTGAGTGGCGTCAAGAAGAGTAATGAAGCTCTACTTCGGGATTTGGATGTAGAGGCCGTCATGAACGTGTCCAAGCCGAGGGTCCGAGCAGTTTCCTTCAGCCAGGAAGAACCAGAACCATCCCTCCAGGCAGTGTTGTCCGGAATCCATAAATCAGGTAGAGCCAGAGTCACCATTTCAAGCACTTTTGGCTGGTATGAACAAACTATTAGAACAGTCACAAAGAACTGATACCAGAAAAGCGTGTTACCGTTGTGGACGGACAGGGCAACGAGACTGCCGAGTCAGGCTACCTGAACGATCACCGACTACGGGTAACCAACAGAACAGCCACATGTTCAGAGACCATCAGCCAGTCAGCATAAGGGGGCGAATGCTGACTAACCCTCCACCAGCACCCAAAACTTTATCCATCCGGGGATTTTGCCGAGATAGCAGCAGACTAGTCTTCAGGGGCACCATCAATAGCCGAGGAATTACCCTCACCATGGACACCGGCCCCGCTGTTCCTATTGCCAAGTCCAGGGTTTTGAGAACATCAGAAATCCGGCCAGTTATCAGCAACATCCAGTCACCGGAGAGTCCATCTCAATACAGGGTGAAGCAGATATAGTACTGCAGATAGGGGTCAACCGAATCCGGCATAGGTTCCTGGTAGCGAATATTAAGAACGATTTTATACTGGGTATGGACCTAATTAGCTGGCACGGATTTATTCTTTCTTCGGTTCTTAAATGAGGAATATGTATTGGCACGGCCCGTTAGCAGCTCCATAAAAATTGCAGTAAAATCTGCAGTCAGAATTCCTGGTCGAACGGAACAGATTATTCATAGGCAGCTAGAAAGCCATCTTGGGAACTGCATTGGAATGGTGAAGCCCGTACACTCAGCACATGTCTACTTAGTTGGACGGGCTATAGTTAAAACCCGGACAAGATATAACAATTAGAATGCTGAATTTGTCCAACAACGACATCGGAATTGCCAATGGTCAAGGGATAGCTTGTTTCGAGCCAGTCAATTGCGAAGAACCAGACATCGGTGAGGGTGACAGGCCCAGTAAACAACAAACATGCTGACCATCTGACACACCTTACACCAGGGGAACAGAAGAAAGCCAAGCAATTTATCACAAAGCAATGGCAAATTTTTAACAGTCAAGATGGGACCACCGTTTCCACTAATATCATTCAGCACCGAACAGATACCGGAAAGGCTCAACCCATCAGAATACCGCCTAGACGACTATCATTGCGACAGCAACAAGCAGTAGAGGAAAACATCGAGTCCATGTTACAAAATGGAGTTATTGAGCCATCCATCAGCCCATGGTCCGCTTCCGTCGTGCTAGTTAAAAAGAAGGATGGAACCACCCGATTTTGCGTGGATTACAGAAAGCTGAATGACGTCACCAAGGCAGACAGCTATCCACTACCCCGAATTGATGACACTCTGACCACACTAGCAGGCTCCCGTTTGTTCTCCACACTAGACCTAAAGAGGCAGGTTGGTCTACACGAAAACGACAGAGAGAATACAGCGTTCTCCACTAGTAAAGGGCAGTTCAGTTCACGGTCATGCCCTTTGGGTTATGTAATGCTCCCTCAACATTCGAGAGGCTAATGGAGTATGTCCTGCGCGGGTTAACATGGAGGACTTGTTTAGTATACCTCGAAGACATTCTGGTCATGGGTCAGACATTCGACGAACATCTGAAGAACGTGGGCGAAGTATTCTCCAAAATTAATAACGCCAACCTGTGACTCAAACCGAAGAAGTGTTCCTTGTTCCAAAAAGAAGTAGAGTTTTTGGACCACGTCGTTTCCGAGTCAGGAGTCCGCACCAACGAGGACAAGTTAGAAGCCATCCGTGATGGTCCAGTCCCAAGAGACAAGCATGAACTCCGAAGCTTCTTGGGCCTCTGTTCATACTACATGCGATTCATTGAGGGATGTGCCACGATTGCCGCACCTCTACCGTTGGAATCAGGGATGCGAAACATCATTCAGACGACTGAAGGCAGCACTATGTTCCCGCCCAATCCTAGCATTTACTACACAGTCTGGCAAGTGCATTTTAGACACCGACGCCAGCAACACAGGTTTGGGGGTCGTCCTATCCCAGGTGCAAGATGGTGAAGAGCGAGTGATCGAGTACTACAGCCGTAGATTCTCGAAACCGGAAAGAAATTATTGCGTCACCAGTAAAGAACTTCTTGCAATAATAAGGACTGTAGACCATTTCCACAAATACCTCTATGGACGTCATTTCTTAATCCGAACAGATCATGTCGCCCTCAAATGGCTGCTGGACATGAAGACACCGGAAGGACAACTGGCCAGGTGGATGGAGAAATTACAGCAATAAGATGGTGGAACAACGTGCCGGCTGTTTGCACAATAATGCCGATGCCCTATCCAGAAGACCCTGTAGAGCAGATTGCGGACATTGTCTGAAAACGGAACAGCGAGAGGGTAACTCCATCAAACAGATCCGGAACAGTACATCCATGACCAAATGGCTGATCCAGACATCGAACCAATCTTGTCACTCAAAGTGAGAGGGGTCATGATAGGACGAGGTAGCTAGATACTCGAGCGTACTGAAATCGGGGGCCATCTGGGCATGGAACAACACCCTAAATAAAGTCCGCCAGCCATACTGTTTGGTAAATTACTTCGAAGACGTCAGAGCTTGGTGCCGGAATTGTGACACCTGTGCATCCAGTAAGGGCCCGAAGAGCCGGATCAAGGGCAGAATGCAGCAATATAATGTGGGCGTCCCATTTGAGAGAATTACTATCTATGTCGCCGGTCCGTTTCCCGAGTCTGTGAGGGGAAACAAATACATTCTGGTCGCAATGGATAACTTCAGCAAATGTCCTGAGGCATATGCGATACCTAACCAAGAGGCAAATACTGTAGCGACGGTGCTAGTAGAACAACTATTGAGCAGGTTTGGCGTCCCGATGGAACTACATTCAGACCAGGGGCGTAACTTCGAATCGAATGTATTCCAGAAGGTCTGTACGATGTTGGGGATCAGGAAAATGAGAACAACATCATTACACCCACGGCCGGAGGGAATGGTTGAGAGATTCAACAGGACCTTGGAACAACACTTATCCAAGGTCGTCAGCAATAACCAGCATGATTGGGATGAGCATATTCCCCTATTCCTGTTGTCATATCCCTCTGCCGTTCATAATAGTACAGGCCTGACCCCAACCAGGGTCCTATTAGGAAAGGAGCTGCGATTAGCCTGCGATTTGCCTTTTGGCTCCTCCGAAGAACCTTCCCAAGACATCAACAGAAATATATTTTTTTCATATTTAAAAAAAATATATTTAAAATGATATTAACGAAAATATACCAAAATTTAACAATTCCCCCCCTTATCACCGAAACTATAAAACGTAAAGTTTTGAAAAAAATTAGAGGAATACTTTTGATCTAAAGTTTACTGGAAAAATAAGGAGAAACCTCTACTTTTAATTTTGGGGGGCAAATTACAGAATTAAATTGTAGAAATACAGACATATGAGGAGACCAAATTATGTTCTTAGGTTTATGGCTTCTACATTTCAATTGAAATGTTAGCGAAGAATATTATCGCTATAGCTTCCCGCTGGAAACGTGTATAGCAGTGGGATTTAGTTTATACAGTATCTCTATGTTGGTATCTTATAACGTGATTTCTGAGCATATAGCAACAATCGACAAATTCATTAGTGTTCAACAACAGGATTGAAAGATTGATGTCTGATATTTATTTATACCGCATCAAACAAACAACTTGTTCTGTAAAGTGCTGACGTTTACATATCATCTTTGGAATCTTCTGTTTCATTCGTTATATTTTATTATAATTAATAAGTTAGATATCATCGGCCGTGTAATCATCCACCTGGGATGTAGATTCTAAATGAGTAATGCCTCTTTTTAACCGACTTCCAAAAAGGAGGAGGTTATCAATTCGTGGTAACGTTTTTTTATGCTCAGTGATTATTCAAAAACGGCTTGGGCCAATTTGATGATTTAAACGTCGTTATATTAAGGAATATTACAGTATGTTACCATATAATTTTCTGTAACGCCAGATTTACGGTTTTCCAGAAAATCTGAAAAAACAGTAATTAAGGGACTAAATTTCAGAGAATTTTAATAAATCTGCACTGTTTTCTCTAAAACAGCTCAACCAAGTTGAATATTTCAAATTGTATTCTACAAAGAATAGAGTGAAATGGCAGAAAATATCCATTCCAGTATATCGAAAAGAAAATTTATTTCAGCGATGTTTTCCATATGGTATACAGGGGAAGGTGTCTGCGTGCATCGAAATTCAAGCAGCAGGTAATGTGGGTAGTTAAAATATTATGTGAAGTTAATTTACGGTTAGATAGGTGAGTTCAAGAGTTCAAAACATTTTACAAATAAATGTGATATTGGGTGGTACATAAGCAGTTTCATACATAGGACGGTTATATATAAGGTGAAATAGAATTAAAGTTATACAGGCCGGTTCAAAAAATGTTGTATTGTATTGTAATGTGGCACATAAGTAGTTCCGTATACAAGGTGGTTGAAATAAGAGTGAAGTAAAACTGTAGTTATACAGAGTGGTTCAAAAAACTAAAAAAAATGGTTAAATGAGCATATGCAGTAAGAATATTCGAGTTATAGGGCGGAAGGTTTAAAAAATGTTAGAAGCAGTGGCATATACAGGATGATTCAAATATAAAGTACAGTGGAGTTATACTTAAACAGGGTGGTTAAAAAAATGTTATATAGTGTGGAACATAAGTAGTTTGCTTTACTTGGACATATTGACGAAGTAAAAGTATAGGTATACAGGTTGATTTAAATAATAGAAAAAATTGAACAGTCACTATACCAATACTCTAGTGACTAACGAAATGTTTTTATTTACTTTTCGGGTTCTTGGATTTATTTAAAGACACAGCCGAACTCTCTATAATTTATTTCCACTACTTTTATTTGTATTCTCACAACTATTTACAATTTATCTTGCACACCTGATGTTTACTGAACTGCGACTAAATACTGAGTGAATCCTATCGCTAGCTCTCCGTATTTACAGATTTCTTCTCGAAATTCTCTAGAAAGTTTCTGGACAATTCAATGAAATTCGATGAATTTCCATTAGCGCCAGCCGACGGCCTCGGGTCGACAGACCAACATTTCGGGTTCCATGAAATATTGAATGAATGCCAAATCCAGGAAACATCGAGTCCCGAGTTAGTGAGGGAGGCGAACTTCGGATAGTTCGATACCTTGCTGGATATGACGGTTACTTTTCTGACATCTTTGGAGATTTTTTGTATAAATGAAATACATTGATATTATCACTAGTAGCCCGTAGACTATGATCGTCCACATACTGGGGTGTGTGATATCCAGCGACAAATGGGGTTGATTATTTAACACTTGTGTTCGTATTTTTTGGAGTTCATCCAAATCGATTTATTCTAAGTGAATGGTTGGGTTTGTGAAGGAGGATGTTTCACTTGTAGCTTCTAATTCAGGAAACAATATTGGCTGATTAAAGCTTATTGGTTTGTTATTGCTGAAAACTTCTTTATCGGTGAATACTTGGCAGCCGATTGGGCTGTCGATTAAATAAGTTCCAATAATATTTTGGACTTCTTCTTGTTGCTGACAATGGAGCTTAATTTTTTCTATTACTGGTATTAGGCCAATCCATTGGTTTGATTGGTCTAGACGTTTGAACATTGGTTTTGTGATAGTGATTGATACTGGTTGTCAAATGGAGGCATTTTTCATTTCTAGTAACTGGATTTCGCAAGGGTTTTCTTTCTTCATTTCTTGAAGGTCCAGTTGGCCGCACAAATAGAATTGTAAAAAAACAAATTTACAAGGCTCGTTCATTCACGTTCACTTTGTTCTTATTTATGTAACCGTGAACCATTATGATTTCTTCGTATAACAAAATATTATTTAAAGTGATCTCAATAGGAAATTGTTCCTTTTTCAAATATTTTTCCAAAAGTTTTAATTCGTGAAAAAGATGTGTAATTGTCATTATACTAGAGTGCATGACTCCAAGTTTTGCAAAAGTTATTGAATTTTCAACGTCTTGTAGAATAGGGTTAATGACCTTGTATAGATTAATAATTTTGTTCATAACGTCTTTAATGAACATAGAATTTTCTCTTATGTTCGCAATATTGCGGGGAATCTGAATTAATAATAAAACCTATATCAGAAAGAGTATGTCCTTTTTAAAGGACGTTTTATATTGTCCATATGGACTTTATTTAAATTTTCTGTGGAAATCGTTTTATGTTTAGGGTGAACTGTCTGGAGGGTTGTAGATTTATTAAATTTATTTGCGTTCTTCTGTCTAATATGTTTTTTGATAAATACCTTTTGTTTTGAACAGTTCGGGGTCATCGCGGGTTCGATTAAGTTTTTGGATTGTTCGTTCTTTGTTAGTAATCAAGTCAGAATTTATTTTTGAGTAAAGTAGCTTCGATCGCTCTTTGTGATCGATAATGTAGTCGTTCACTAAAATTTTTTCGATGTCTATATCAAAAAGGTCATTATTAGTAATGTGTCCACTAATCACGTCAATAGGATTTAGTTTTGTTATTGAATGAATTGAGTGATTATATGCAAGAATTGCATACATCATTTTCATTTTCATGGGAGTTTTTGTAAAGCCTTTTGTATTGAGAAGTCGAAGGTGTTCGATTAGGGTGGAATGTAGGCGTTCGATCATTCCGTTTGATTGGGGGTGGTTTGGTGAGCAAAAGTGAACTTGTATTTTGTGAAGTGAAAGAAGTTCTGAAACAATCGAGTTCTTAAATTATGTGCCGTTGTCTACCACAATTTGTCTGGGTATTCCATGGTGAGAAAAGAAATATATGAGATTATTTGCAATTTCTGTCCCTGTGAGGCAATTTACAGGATATGCTTGCGCATATTTAGAGAAGCTATCTATAATGAGAAATTTTGTTATTTTCGAAAGTGAATGTATCTAGATGTATTATTTCAAATGGTTTTATTGCTGCAGGAGGGACATTCATTTTCATGTTTACAGGGTGTCTTTCGTATTTGGACTGTTGACAAATTTCACAGTCAATTATATAAGTTTGAATAGAATTTTTGAGATTTGGCCAATAATATTTTTCTTTAATTCTTTGTAAAGTTTCATCCATACCACGATGGTTTGATTTACCTTCGTGATAAGCTTCAATAATATCTTTTATCTCATGTTTGTTCGTGACGTCAAGAAGTTTTTTATTACCCTTTTTCAGTTTTAATTTGGACATTCGGAAGTTTTTTGAAGAACTGTGGAAAATGGTTCATAATCGTTAGGATTTTCGAAGAAGAGATGATATTGAACATTTGGGGAAACGAAGTTTTTTACGAAATTATTTATGTCTTCTTCAAAATTGCTTTTGGAAATCTGAACATAAATTCGCCACTTTCGTTCGAAGAGTATAGTTGTTTTTGGCTCTGCTGGAGAGTGTAAGACAGAATTAATAATTATTTGATTTTGTCCATAATTCACAGCGTAGTCAACACCAACTATGGGATTTGCATCTGCATTAGAATGAATAGTGTTTTCTTCAGAGATATCTTCGTTTGCAGGTAAACTGTTTGCGGCTTCTTCGTGAACATTTTCAGAATTGTTGTCACCAATATGTACTTGCATGGAGCTGTTGTCTGCATTAGATTTTTCTTCTTCATGGACTACATCACGAATGCATTGGTCCGTTTCTAAAATTCTTCTTGTATTTCGAGAGAGACTTTTTATTCGTTTTCCAATGTTTTCAGAAAATTCTTTGGCGTCTTTCGTATGAATTTCTACTCTAGAGAGTGCGTCCGCATTTGTGTTTAGTTTTCCCTTTTTATATATAATTTTAAATCGAACTCTTCAAGTTTAATTCTCCACCATAAAAGTTTGGAGCTTGGATCTTTAACTGAGAAGAGCCATTCCAACGGTTTGTGGTCTGAAATTAAATTAACCTTTCTGGAAAAAATATATAGTCTAAAATATTTAGTAGCCCACACCATGGCTAATAATTCATTTTCAATGACCGAATAATTTTGTTCGGATAGGTCCTTGGCTAAGCACTGCTCCTATCGCAAATTGACTGGCATCAGTTGTTAAATTGAATGGTTTTGAAAAATCGGGATATTGCAGAATCGGCTCATTCATAAGGAGAGTTTTACAAGTTTCAAAACACGATAGATATTCATCATTTACTTCAATTTTAGCCCCCTTTTTTAAACATATGGTGAACGGTTTCGTAATTTTGGAAAAGTCTTTAATGAATCGGCGATAATACCCTAAAAGACCTAAAAATCTCTTTATTTGTTTTGTAGTTTTCGGAAGAGGAAAGTTTTTGATAGCCTTAACTTTATCAGGGTTAGGTTTTACGCCTGTTGGAGTGACGACATGCCTTAAATATGCCACCTCTTTTCGTAAAAATTCAGACTTGTCCAACTGTATTTTTCTGTTGTATGCCGCGTAAGATATTATCCATACAACGTTGAAACGTTGCAGGGGCATTTTTGAGGCCAAAAGGCATTCTCAAAAATTAGTAGTGCCCGTTTTCAGTATTGAAGGCTGTTTTTTCAATATCCTCTTCGCTCATCTCGATCTGGTGGTAACATTTTTTTTATTTGGTTTTGAACTTCTTGTTTATGTACAAATGGGTAGCGGTACGATTTGCTATATACTGGACCATCATCTTTACTTTTAATTTGATGCTTTATTTTACTTGTAAAACTTAAAGGAATCCCGTCTTGATAAAATATATCTGAATACTCTTTACATAATTATATAATTTTTTTCTTTTTCTTCAAGGTTAAGATGTTCAGTTCGCAGTAGTTTACAAACGTCTACATGCTCTTTGGGAGATTCGTCAAAGTTATTAAAATTTATTTTTTGAATATTGGTCTTGTCGAATTTCTCGACAGCAATGGGTTCGGAAAAATCTAAGGTAATTGGGAGAATAGTATTATTCAGAATAGTTGTTAATGCTTGTCCATCTTTAGCCACTGAAAGATATTCCGGGATTTCGCAATTATAAATTTTCTGATAGGGTATTATTATTTCTCTGTTTTTGATTGAAGTTTTTATTTTAATAACTTGTTCAGACCTACCAGAAACTGTAATAAAATTAAGATTGTTTTGAATGTTGTGAAACTGGAGTTTAATATTTGCATGAGGGGTTATCAAGTATCCTTTGTGAAAATCAAGTTTAGCTTGAAGTAGTTTTGAATTATCAAGTCCAATGAGACCATTGAAAATATTATGAAACTTAAATAGAAAAAATTTTAAACTTTTATGCCCTGATAAGTTAAAAATATTTGAAGCGGGTAGTAGAACACTGTGCTTGTGAGCAGACTTTTGGAATACTGTCGAAACTATGAAAGGGTCCTCTGTTATAGCATTGGGAAATAGCTTAAAACCTATTTGTGGGTCGAGAAATGATTTTGTTGATCCAGAATCAATAAGAATTTTTAGATTTTGTTCAGGGAATATTATGTAGGGCAATTCGCTTGAATTTGTCTGACTGAAAGAAATAATTTGTGGGGTTATGTTGCATTTTCCGTTGGGGCGGTTATTGGAAAATTTTCTTTCAAAATAGTTTTCTGGGTTTCCATCATTCTTAATTTCAGTAATTTCAACTTCGGGGTCGTCTGTTGTCTGTTCTGTAGTTGAGTCACAGTAATATTGGTAGTTGTTCTGATTTGGGTCATTTTCGTTCATTTCAGTATTATGAAGTTCCTCGAAAACTAAGTGATTACGGTTATTATGGTAATTCGTTACATTACCTTGTGGAAATCTTTGATATCGGAAATTTTTGCCTTGATTGAAAGTTGAGGGCAAAGGATTGTTCTGATTTGATTATTTCTGAACAGAAATTCCACTCATTGGAGTTGGTCTTGGAAAATTTCTATGATGGGGATTTGGCTTGAAAACCTTTTGATTTTTTTTGAGTTGTCCATATACTAGAGTATTTGTTGGTAAAGGTTGTTGGAAGTTTTGCCGCGGTTGGATTTGAATAGGCCGTGAAGGAAATGTATTTTGTTGGCAGTAGTTTTGGTTGAAATTATAGTTTCTTGGTAAAGATGGGTTATTCAAAAAATTATTTTGGTTATGAAATGGTGCTTGAATCATCTGTGGCGGGCTTGGTAAATTTTTACACATAATTGTTTGAAAATAGTGGGCATTATCTTCTGCGATTACAAATTGAAAGGCTTGACTCAAAGAATCAGGTTTCATGCAACGTATTGTTGTACCAAGGGGTTCACGCAATCCTGACAAAAATGTTTTTAATGCTAAATTTTGATAGAAATCACGTTTATCTGTTTGGCTTGATCTGTGACTTCATGACAATTTACATAGCTACACAACAAATTTAAAATATTAAGACATCTATCATAAAATTGCTGAGGTTTTTCGTTAGGAAGTTGTTTCATTAAAACAAGATCTCTATTTAAGCAACTTTCATCCCTTTGATCCGCAAAATTTCGTGTCAATGCTAATTTTAAATCATTCCAACTGTTCACATCTTGAATATTAATCACTAGTCTAGCATTACCTCTCAATTTTGAAATTAATGAATTCAACAAATAAACATTATGAAAGCTTTCTGGATTTGCACGATCGTAAAAAGTTGTTAAAATGGATTCACATATACTTAAATATCTTCCAAGTTCGTTTGGGTTTCCGTCGAATTCGGGTACGCAATTTAAATACTCAGATTTAAATGGTTCAGGATTAGCAACAGGTCTAGCCATTTCTATTTTATTACTAAGATTAATTTCTCAATTACTTTTTCAACTAAATTCGTATCTAAATCTATTTCTTCGACACTATTTAAATTATTTTGAGAAGTTTCAGGAAAATTATAGCTTAAATTAGAATTTGAGTCAGTTGTAGGGCCGTCTTTAATAGATAAACATTTAAAAATATCTGACAAATTTTCACTTGACATTTAATGTCGTACTTACATTAAAATAAATACGAGTTTGAGCATTCTTCACTAACTATAAGGGCGACGTCCAGGGAAGCTATTTTCGTCTACGCCACTGGAGTCTTCCTTGCAAATTCGGACGATTTTTGTTCCAAACTTATATGATGGACTGGTAAAAGGCTGAAGCAGGTTCTCGATGAACTGGGTTTCCTGAAGTTCGAGAAGCCGCTCCTGTCAACAATCGCTACCAGTTCGATCAACAAAGTTCGATAGTTCGTTAATTCCGCTAATCGTAGAAACGAAAAATTCCCGATCGATTCGCTAATTTCGAAACTATCCTACTGACTGCGCCAAAAATGGGTCATAAACTCTAAACTCCGTTTTTAAAGAAAATACTTTTATTTGAAATACAAATATTTGAATTTCTGACCCGACAATCTCAAAGCGTTACAACTAACTAAGTATTATAATGCAAAAAATGAAATGCGATGAAATATGACCTATAACTGCATCTGCGATCCGCCTGGTCAATGGTCTTCGTGTGGCGACGTAATTCTGTATGTTAGCATAGGCGACGGCTGATATAATTCGTGTGTGTATGCTATACGTTGCAGCCCAGGGTGTCACTGATGTTTTCGAAAACAAAGCCCGTTTAAATGACATTTATAAACGACTGACAAATCTTTTCCTTGGTTACAAATAACACATGTCTTTTCATTGACTGAACGTACATGAATGTTTGAACAATCGGTATTCAAAGTTTTCGCTATGACCACAAGACCAACTTGCTTATAGAATTTTTAATACCACTGATAATTGGTGTTGTTTAAAAATATGTTTTGCAACTGGTTGTTTACCGAGATCATAGTGTTTAAGGAGACTTTATCCAAGCTCACTAGCAGAACCTAAGTTTTCTCAATATTTTTTCAGTTTGGTGTAAATAAAAAGGTTTATATGGTTTTCTTTACTAAGCCTAAAAACCTACTGGAAATATATTTTTTGTTTAATTACGAAAAAAACTCGAAATTATCCAATGTTCATTTTATTTCTGTTCTTTTCGAACGGTTTATATAACTCCAAGACTAATATTTACCCTTTTTGATATGTTTCCTGCCTTTTATAAAAGTATATGAGCTTACATCTGTGCTACGAAAACGTAAAGAGGGTAGAAAGAAAAAGAGAGAGACACTTTTGATATCACGGCAACGGGAACATAAAATATTTATGTACCGGATTCGATAAATAAATAAATCGAACTTCACGAGCAATAAATGTTTTTAGAGCTGTTTTCTTATATATCGGCACAAATATGACGAATCGGTCTCCGCCGGGAGAAACAGCGGTTGCACTAAGGAAGTTGATTGAATGCCCTTTCTCATGAATTGCAATAAAAGTTTTTGTAAAATATTAAACGAGAAATTGGTTTGAATTGTGAACAATGTACTTGATTCTGGTACCGAAAAGTTGAGCGGCTGCCTTATTCGAAGCTTGAATGAATTTCCAACTTAATCAGGCTCAAGCTAAAATGTTTGGAGAAGAATATTTATTGTTTATATAATTTCTATACTAAAATATAAATGAAATTAAAGTTGATGGTTTGTGAATACTTACTAGAACTGTTCAGAAGATACCGCTAAGGTTGGTCTAATTATCATTTCTCTCAAAGGTTGTAGTGCTCCAGAACCTTTTGATAAATATATAGGTGCTATGATAGTTGACCAAGATGGATTTCTTTGTAGTGTGTTCTCCACCAGGTATCTGGTGTTTCGATTGAGTACCTATTACAAATCTCCAAATTACGACAGTAGTGACGAGAAGGTAAAATGAACTGATAGATAAAAGTGATCGGGGAGATACGGTAGAGTAGGAAAGAGATTGACAATAGCTCGAAACTGGTTCCCCACCAGAAGTGATATACCGGGTGTTTCAAAACAGATGTGAAAAACTTTAAGGGGCGACTCCTTGTAAAAAGAATGGATAGTTTGATGTATAAATGTTAGGTTAAAAGCTAATTATTAGGAACATATCGGGATTAAGGGATGGCGATATTTCTTATATTTTTTATCTTAAAAACGAAAGGCGGTTGAATAATGATTAAACATAGGAATTTTACCACTATGAAAACAAGTCAGCTGCATATTTTTCCAATTTATGTAAATTAGTGGAAGACTCTGAAATACACGATCCCTATTATTTATTCTTATCAACTTAATTTAATCATATATATATATATATATATATATATATATATATATATATATATATATATATATCACTTCTGTTCAAAATGACTTTTTCTAAAAAATTATTTATTATATAACGAATTAATTAAATTCCTATATAACATATATATATATATATATATATATATATATATATATATATATATATATATATATATATACATGTTTTAGGTGGTTTCCGGGAATTCATCCTCGTAGTTGATAACTGATCCCTGCGGGGATCTATGGTAAAATGATTTTACCATTGATGGCCTGTATTGTGGACCTACCGTTTCGAAAGCCGTACATCAGTACAAAAGACCTCCAGCCATCTCAGTCGCTTCCTCCACACGACCCCTTATAAGTTGCTCGTACACTTTGCCGATTACGTCAAAAAGGGTAATCGGCCTGTATTTCGTCACGCCTTTTTCCCCTCGACCTTTCGGGATCAGGACAGTTTTCCCTCTCCTCCAGGTTACAGGAAATCGTTGTCTTCCATAGTTTGTTCAGGATTTGAAGAATCCCTCCTTAATCGTGCCGAAACACTGCCCTTACCGTTTCTACGAGCACCCCATCAGGTCCAGGTGCTTTCCCCGCTTTCAGCCTTCCACATGCTTGTTCCAACTCCTTCTCTGTGAAAAGCCTTACATGGCAGTTCTCTTGCCGAGTGAAACCTTTCGTTTCATTCTGAACTTTAGGGAAGAGTTCCTTAAGGATCCTCAATTTCCCATCCTTATGCAACTCATAAGGACCTCATAAGGACCCTGCCTTTCAATTTGGAAGTGACAATCTTATAGCCCTACCCCCAGACGTCTCCATCCATCTCACTCACCGAACTCTTCCAAGCCTCACGGTTGGCCTTTCCGATAGCTTTTACAAGCTTCTTCCGAGCCTCCACATATCCTGCCTTTCTCTCGGTTTCCTCTCATTCTCTACCCACTCTCCCCCTTACTCTCTTCCATTCTCTCCTCTTTCTCTTGCATTCCTTTCTTACATTCTCCAATGACTCATCCTACCAATACGCATGCTTTCCCCGTCTTCTCGTTTCCTCTTTGAGCGCACCTGAGGACCCTCGTCAGACTCACATAACACCCTCCAACGTCACCGGGGAGGATGTCATACGCCACAAGTTCTTCATTTACAACACTACCCCGGAAGAGCCCGTCAGAACATTGGCGCTTCACTGAGGCTCCTACGTCAAACGCGATGTATCTGTGGAGACCGAGAGATTCCTCAAGGAGGACCTCCCAGCTCCCCAGACCCCTGGCGAGCGACGGCGGGCACAGCGTCACTTCGATTTGTGACCGGGATTCTCCCCTGACAAATGTTGGCTCGGCGCCGTTATTCAGGACCACGGCATCCTGTGCCGCAATCCATTCCTCCCACAGGAGACCCTTGGCATCAATAATGGCTGACCCCCACAACGCTGATTTCGCGTTGAAGTTGCCGGCCACTAAGTACTCCCCAGTGCTCGCGCGGACCTCCTGGAAAATACAATCAACCAGGGCAGTATACTCCCCCATACCGATGTCCGGGGACAGGTAGCAGGCCACAAACCTCAAGCACCCAAAATCGACCACTACCATCCCCTCTCCCACTCTCACCCCTTTCACTCCAGAGTTCCTGTTTCCCACCAGGACCGCGACATCCACTCTACTGTCACACAGCCACTTGTCACCACTCGCATACTTAACGTTTGGTTCGGCCATAAACAAAACGTCCGCGCTGATCCGGACAGCCGTCTCAACTGCCAGATTACGCGCAGCCCTTGCACGCCCCACATTCACTTGGAGGAACTTAACACCGCACGGGTTACCTTCCTTCCTCACCCCCTTTTGACTTTCTCTTCCTCTCATATACTCATTCTCTGTTTCCTCCACGAGCAGTCTCCTAAATACCCTACACGCAGTAGTGTCCCATCTATGCCCTTCCTCACAACAAAAATGACATGAGGCTTACCCCTACACTCTTTGGCAGTGTGTTCCATGACGCCGCAATTGAAACAACACTGCCTCCGATCCTTCGCTTTACATTCACTCGCCGTATGCCCGAAGTCCCAGCACCGGTACCACTTTTCTAACCGGACCCTGGGGCTTATGACGCACGTCAGCCAACCCACTTTCAAACTTTCGACATTGTAACAGCACCCCGGCGTTGGCCCCTTCCACGCTGATGGTGGCCGTCTGCCTGCCCCACCCCCTACAACCATATTGGTCACCTTGACCTCGCCCTTTACTCCCTGGACCGAGTCAACGGCAGCAACTACCTCGGACTCGGTGGTGGCGGCGTCGAGTCTCCTTATTACTAAGGATGACCCCCCTCCCCCCTTATGTGGAAACCCTCTTTTCCGACGCACCCCTCCAGATTCTCAGGTTTGCTGCCTGTCCCTTTTCTGTAACAAGCATCCACTTCCCCCGCTTTGTTTCCCTGACTGCCTTTACATTTACGCCCAAGGAGGGTTTTTTAATGAAGACGCCTTCTAGCTACAGCTGGTGCAGCTTTTCCTTGCTGGCCCACCTTAGCCTTCGCCCCCGGAACGTTTCCACCGCTGTCGATGGCACTGATGCATATGTGTCCCCTGTCCATCTCCTCCCGCCTTGGGCGGACCCCAGAAGGTCACCTGCACAGTCTTCCGAAGTGCGTCTATCCAGATCCCCTCCCCCAAGGCGACTGTCAGCTGCGCGGCCTTCCTCCTTAAAAGGTCGTCTCTGAGCCGTCTCGTCCAGCTTCCTCATCTCGAGCTCTAATGTGGTAACTGTCCTACGTGACACCGTAGACGCTACATAAACTTTATTAACAACGTAGTTGTAAAAGGTGTCCTCCGCCCCCCATCCCCCGGCTGGAGGTTCCCACGAGTAGGTCGGGATATCTCTCCATCGCCACCCGAGTGAGGCCCCTAGTACCCTGTTCCCCATCAAGACACACCGCCACGTAGGGACATGTCTCTGAAGGGGTTTCCAGTAACTTTACCCACGCTGCTGAAAACCTCCTCAGGCCAGATCTTCGTCATCACCGCCCGTATCTACCCGATTATTTCGGCCCCCGCCACCTCTCGTGAAACTTCCCTCACTTCGCGCTCTTTCATTTTCTCCGCAACCGTCGTCCCCCTTGCGCCCGCTCCGGCCCCCTTAGCGAACATCACCGCCCTGATCTCCGCAGTCATGAGTAGAGAACTCAGACTGCGGAGCCTCATTTCCCCGTCATTGATCAAACGCTTGGTGTTCGTGCTTTCATGCACCAAGCGTTCGCGTGTAACCCCATCCAGATTCTTCAGCGCCTGAAGCGCCTTCCTCCGGAGAATATCTTCCGCCGAATCATCCTTAAGGAAGAAGACATTGTCTTTGTCGATCCACATCTCCTCGCCAAGCTCCCTTTTCCGCTTCGTTGACCTTAAAGAGTCGTCATCATACTTGAGGCCCAACACCGTTTTGTGGGACCTCCTATTCCCTTTGGCCTCACCCACGCCCACCGGTTCAGCCCCGAGAACGGTCCCCACGGATCCCCGCCTAGGGCGCTTCCGCAGCCCCGCGATAGCGCCTTTACCGACTTTCAGTTCGTTATTGTAGCCGAGTTCATTTACCTTACTGTCGCCGTTCCTGTTAGTCTTTCCGTCTCTATCATTTCCACAGTAGTTTCTGTTTCGCGCCGATCCATCATCATCAGAGTTCCTAGATAACACAACATTAAGGTGTTTTACATTTGAGTCCAATTCCATCACAAATACTACGAGTGCGCCCTTACCCTGCTAAGGCTAACTACTCTAGGAGGTCGCCTGGTACCCCAGAGAGTACGTTCGTGACCAACTATCGTATGGCCATCCAGCCCTTGGCATGGATCGCGTTAAACCTTAGCTTACGGATTTTTTAACGAGGTTTACTCCGGCTCCCCCTCCTATCCCTGCCCACGCCATTCCCTTTTCCCCCATCTCCCTCCCCCCTTTCCCAGTGTCTACCTACATGTCCCCCCAACCCGGAGAACATGATTAGGAAGCACACGCAGACAGCTCCATAAGATCCGCGGGCCATTATTCGGTCCCCATTTTAGGATCTTATTAATCGCCTTAAGCCTTAGCTAGCTCAATTGGGCTCGTCCCCGGGAAAATCCTCCTGTTACGAGTCCACCCGCGTATGCGCTCGATTTACCCAACGAGCCATTGGGACGCGCTGAGTAGATCGTGGACCAACCTCCCTCCAGTGCCACACCTCCTGCCTCCTCGAGGGGTAACCCCGGCGGCCAGAAAGCAGTGAAATCTAGAGTAGCCATTTTACAAAGAGATAGTAATAATCCAGAAGGGAAGCTGAGTTTGAGACGTGCAGATAAATACTTGTCAGATACCAGAGATTTGCAGATTAGTACCAGAGGTTTGCAGATAGATACCAGAGGATTTGCAGACTGGTAGCAGAGGTTGAGGTATCATCTAAGATACATCAAAGGTGAGACAACACCCAGTAACAGAAGTACATGAGCAAGGTATTTCTATTCAGTAGTAGTATAAAAATAGAAATTCAAAGAGTTTTTTTTGGGAAATAATCATTTTAGTAACGGGTTAATTTTTTGATAAATAAAATTAAATTGCATTTAATCTATCATTGACCTTAAAATTCATTCTTTTCACAGGAATACTCGTAGAACCATTAGGAAAAGTAAATCTTTTTAGATTAATTTGATAATTTAAACCTAAGGTATTGTTGACATTGGAATTTATTGATTTATATTTGATTTTGATTTGTGTTTGATTTTGAATGATATTTGAGTTGAGAAAAAGAGTTTGACAGTACAAAAATATATTCAATTAGGTGTATTATTAACCGACTTCCATTAAGGAGGAGATTATGAATTCGTAGCGTATATTTTTATATGTATGTTACCTGATTTCTTCTCCTGTGGTGAACCGCTTAGAATGAATATGGTCTTGTTTAATAGAGTATATATCCGGATTGGTAAAACTTAAATTTTGGGAAAAGAATTTTATTGGTAAAGTGATGAAATATGTGAATGAACAATATCCCTAACATATTGGTTGATTTTTCAAAAACTCCTTATGGATGTTTATAGTTTTTAACCGTTTAATCTATTAAGGAAGACCCCTAGGTGATCTCATACACTTTTCTGCGACGTGCAATTTGCAGTTGTGCGGAAAATCGCCGAAAATTCAAATATTCTAATCAAAAATTTCATCGAAGTAACGTAACGGATATTTCGTCATAAATATTTTAATTCCAACGTAACATTCTCCCGGCCTAATAGAAAATTCAGTGACGACACATGTATAACTCTAAACTGCTATTTGGTGCGATTATACACTGGGTGTTTAGTTGTAGCAAAGAAAATTTCAAAGTATAGCGATAGAAGGAGTTGCATATATACCGTATAGGTAGCCGTATATACAGGTTGGTTGGTATATAGGTTGGAGTGGATGTTTTGTGGTATAAAAATGTTGGAAAAAATGTGTAATTAAAATTATATAGGGTGATTAAAAAACTGTTATATGATGTGAACGTAAACAAATCATGTATAGGGTGGTTGATATATGTGCTGGAGTTAAATTATATTTATTTTTATATTTTATATTTATACATCGTGATTAAAAAATTATTTATTTCATAGCCCATAAGAAGTTGCATAAATTGTAGAGAGGAAGTAATGTTACAAAGGCCGAAAATATAAAATGTTAAAAATGAAATAATTTCTGGGGTAGCCCACCAGGAGTTATATACGATGGTTGAAATATAGGACGGATTTGACTCTGTAAATATGGGATTGATCCTACTCCGTCCTATAATTTACATAATTTTCACAATGCAGCTATCAAATTTATGCTTGCCCGTAAGCAATAGTATGTACAGGATGATTGGTACATAGGGTAGAGTGAAATTATTTATAGATATACAGGGTTGTCCAAAAAAGTGGAAAAAAAGTTACATAGCGTGGTCCATAAGGCCTAAATATATTTTGCTGTCAATTTAATTGAAAACGTATCATTGTGTAATGTTTGGACTTTTGATGTTACCTGGTCCTGTCTATTAAGGTTATAGATACAAAATAATAAAAAGAAGAATGAAAACTACCTGAGTTAAAAAAAAACTAAGAAGTTGAAAATAAAACATAAAAAAAATATATAACCGACTTCCACCTATAAATAAAAAGCTGAAAATAATTATATCAAAATATAATTTTAGCAAATAAATAAGACATTCAATGTTGTTAGGTACCTACCCAGAAAGTAAAAAATGAAAACATTAAAAAGTGCTCATCCTGTACAAATTAATTACCTACCAATCTAGTATATTTTTGAAGTCGGTGCCAAGCAACAATTAAGTTTGTTGAAGTAGTAGATTAGTACGCAATGCAAGGATTTTAGATTTGTTTGGCACCGACGCGATGACAGCTCTCCGTAATTGCCAGATTAAACGAAGCAGACACGCCCACCAACACCCAACCAATCACTACACCCCCTTCATCACGTGACATACCCTTCCAACCCACCGCAAACTATAAATAAAAGAAGCAGAGCAGACTCAAATTCAGTTCAGTTACCTAGTGACCCTTGGGGAGTAGGCAGATTGAGACCCCGAGTTCGATCTAGATTCTGAGACTATTTTTCACTTTTGTCTCTTGATAATGTCTCCAAAGCAGGAGTCGAAACTTCGAAATTCAGACGCGGTTCTCACCCGGAACCTAGCCTTATTCATAGTAATGACAGCGGAAACCTCTCAGAACATATAACAGAAATTATATCATTTCTGCTTTCAATACTTTATAAAATAAACACAAACAAAAACTAAAAAAACAGTACATTTCAAATGGATTTTGAGTATAATAGATTTCTCTACTCTTGTCGCTATTTTTACATGCTTTAGAGCAGCGAGGTATTGTTAAAATATCGAGAGCACTACTAACAGCGTGCATTTCGCAAACAAGATTTTCTGACTAAGGTTAAAATAACGGCGTAGCTCTAAACGTAGAATCATCAGTTCAATTTCGCCTTAACACGACGTAATGGAAACTCTAGATCGAAAGAAACAAGCAAAGTGAACAGAGAGAGCACGTTAACATCTTTTGCTATAAAGTGAAAACGTTGAGTATTCGTTTTCCGTGGGTTTTATATATATCCGCACTCTAGTGTGCCATTACCGATATTGCTCAAATTGTTTTCTCGCTTGTATTTCACAAAGTACATCCAACTATTGTTTTAACGTTATGATGTTCTGTAGGTTATACGAGAAAGGCCTCATTACAAATTCTTAGCCAGACTCTCCCGAAGGCAATAGGGTTGTACAACTGCAAGATGCTGCAATATTTGTTAGCACTTCTTTGAGGCCGGTCGTTATATTCTAAGTTTTTTTTCTACAAAGGCGTGCTTGGGTTTCTTTTCATGTCTGCCCTAAGATAAATCTCTTAACTGCTTAAGAGAGTAAATACGTATGTGGGAAAAGAGTTTCACCAGGCAATTTTTATTACAAGACATGTTTAGTTTTCGTAATCATTACAACTAATCTATTATTTACAAAAAATTCACATTTGCCATATTTTCCTTAACTATTTCAACTAACTTTATTTGGTTCGAAAATTCTGTATTTAAATGGTCAAAATATGTGTTTGAGTTGAGGTTAATTTTTTGTAATAACAACACTATTGGGTGGCTATTAGACTTTAATAGGATTGGAGACTTATATGTCGATATAATATTTGCCACTACTTTATAATATACCAGATGGGCCAGTAGTAAGTGGATGGGAGATTGATATGTATTTTAAAAATATGCAGTCAGGTGAGAATGTGTGGTGAGTGATGCAAACTAAAAACACTTTAACTAGAATTCCGAGACATATACAGGTAATTCATAACGTTGAATTTTCTAATTGATCACACTACGTATTATTGCATATTTCGGTCCCTCAGTTAATTTTATTAAGACTTTATATATGATACATTTTACCTAAAACGCACTAGTAGGCGTTATTCGATATTTTGCCAAAATTTTTAAAGCCAGAAACAAATGAATATCAGGGATGTCTGGTATCGTACGTTGTAGTAGTTGGTGAAAACTATTAACCACCCTGTGAAAATTATAAACCCCAATTTTGTATACTTTAATTATAGATGACTTAATTTTTTCAAGTAGCATCTATCATTCAAACGTTATCTGATACCTTATATAATTTCCTTTAGTCTGATATCGTGTTATGAATATATGGTTCTAACCATTTCTCAATTAATCAAAGCTGTTTATATTCGGATGCCGTCTAATGTAAAATTTCTTTGCAATTTCCCAACGATACACGGAATAATGTTACCGTCCTTCCTAATGCTCAATTCCTGGGCTTTTTATTTTCGAACAGTCACAAGTAAAGTTCGCCATAGACAAGAAATAGGTCCATTTGTTCTAAACTTCATTATGACACTAATTTTAGTTGTTCTCGACGATATTTTTGGTTGTCAGAATTAAATTATGTTTATGAAAATGGTGCATTTTACTCCAAATGAAATTATTGGCAAATCCAACACACCGACAAACCTAAACATTGTGCGCATGATCCAAGGGAAGAATCCCAAAAATGTTTTGGAAAACTTCAGTGCTACAAAAAGTGTCTGCTGCGCTTAAAAACAATAATGAGCGATAACTGTAATACAGCTCTCAAATTATAATAACAATTACTTATATCGGAAAATTGGTCTTGCCTTATAGAATCTACAAATGGGGCACCTCTTTAAGCTCTTAGTATAACGAGATATGAGGAATTTATATTTTGATATGCTCACATAAGTTCTACTTTCCAGAAATAGAGATCCTCGAGTTTCCTTGGACTACCATCATTCATCTGATGACGTTAGCAGATCTAAAGCTATTTAAACGTGAGGTCAATCATTTCAAAGCGATAGAAGTTCTAGGGAACTTCGAGGAACGAGCTACGTTGTCTACCAGCTTCAGACTAACAAATCAAATAGAGATTTTGTACTAACGCAGCTGGAATACTGAATTCGCTAATCTTTAATTATCACTGATTTCGTTCATTACTGTAGCACTAAAGCTTTCGAAAACATTTTTTAGGTTATTCCTTGGATCACGTTCACGATCAGGATGTTTTCGTTTGTCAGTGAGTTCGACTTTGCAATAACAAGACTTTTAAGGCATTCTCCAAGAATGACAATTAGATAGATCATTACAATTTACGTCATTTTCCAGCTTTTAATGTAATATAATAACAAAGAAACTATATTACAATATTGTCCATAGTCTCGCTCTCTTCCTAAATCATATTTACAAGGATTCCAATGTTAGGTCTGTGCATAAAATATCACAGCTCTTAAAGGTAGACCAAACTCATGTTGTTAAATGTTTCACTATGAAACACATCTACCTCCGCTCTTGTTTTCATTGTAGGGTATCAGTTTATTGCAATGAGTTCTTGCTGTGCCTATTATCATTTGTTCTTTCTTATGTTTATAAATTAGAGGTTCAAGTTGTAGAATACAAGGGAGGCTAAACGTTTGTACATGGAGTGTTACATCAATAGAGTTATACATTCTCAGTTAATATTTTCTAATATTCAAACTTTTTTTTTTATAAATTGTAATTTCTACGAACGAATACGAGTGATGCAGATAGACTGCTAAAGGACAACGAAGTATCCAACATGATTTTCAGCTATATACTTACCAGATTCAACAGGTGCGGGTACTCTTTCCTTGAGACTGAACCTTAAGGATCAATTTCAACCCGTGGCAGCAAACCCCCATTTTTTGTAAAATTCTTTTCACCAACCAAATCATTTTTCAAAGAACGCAATTCTAAGGTCTACCTACGTTCTTTCATACAATTTCAAATATTTATCATATTTTCATTTATATTATATTTGCATATATGCAAGACAGTGTCTCCGATTTTTTTTTTCATTTTCAATTCAGGTTTGTTACACGTAGTGTTTTACAACAACACCACAGGGTGAAGTGAAAAAATACATGGTCTTATATTATCTGATTTAAATAGCATATTTTTATTCTATGGGGTACATGAAATCTTTTGTGTATACAGAGATCAGGCTATTCAGTTGATAACTATTGAAATATAATGATCAAACTAGTCGTCCTCGTGTTCATTGTGATATTCATGGTTTTTCTAGTACTTTTATAAATGGTAAATATATTTGCGGCGGTAAGACTTCCAATATAGTATATTTGGTATATTAACGGAAGTTGACAGTAGACTATCCTGTGCTGCTGGTGGCAAGTTAAGCAGGACTAAAAATGTACTTACTTTCTAGAGCATTCTAGACTTATGGAGCTACAATGTGGACCCTTACTAAACAGTGGTATAACAAACTAAAAGTAAGAGAAAAATCAATCGAGCGACAGATGTTGTTGGGCATGACATTTAAGAAACTTAGAACTCCAGGATAGGAAACATAACAACAATATAAAGACGATTGTCAAATAATTAGAACTCCACCTTCCAATTGTTAACTTATGCTCAGGTAAACCTCTCAATGCTGCTTGTTTCCTTATATTATAGTATAGTTCATTTTTATTATTGATTGCTCCAGTAGTTAATGTTGGGTTTGTTTGGGCTTTTCCATAATTCTGACAAATCAGCAAATATGTAGAAAATATATTTCATAATTTTTTCTTAAAAAATGAAGATTCAAACTTTATGGAGGGTGTATTCATTTGATATGCTCAACGCCGTAATCTCTAACAACCCTTATAGCTATAATGATCACATTTTAGGACAGAGCGTCGTTAAAGATTGAAAAGTTCATGCTCTATAGTCCAGGTAAACCATAATAAGATAAGTTTACTTTCGGATGTTACTGTTTGTAACAACATACATATTTTGATCAAATGTGGAAGTGCTAATGCTCCCCAAAACGGTATTATTTCCCTTGAGTTTCATTTCAGGTAGCAAATTTATCGTAAACCAAATGATGAATGATTGCCTTTTCCAATTACTTATTTTATGTCCTACGAACATTTGTTATCAGGTATTGGCAGTGCAGAATGAATGGGTCTGGATTCAACACGTCACAGTTTTTTTAATAGCAATCGCTGGACTATTATCTGCTTTTAATAGGTGCTTATAAATTGGATCGTTCAGTTTGACTTTGTTCCTGTTTTGTAAGTATAATGTGTGGGAAGTCATAGAAAGGAATTTCGTTAAGGAGTTCTTATGTATGCGTTCAGCTTGCTTATATAATAGTGGATGAACTAGCTCATATCTTATGAGTTAATATAAGTTATTCACACAATGAGAAAAAAGCATGTCTAATACCTGTTGGTTGCATAACATCAGGGGAATATTCAAAAGAAAATAAAGCATATTTTTATTTGGGTTTTGTTTTAAGATAAAAAAGGATTAATAAAATCTAGCGAAATCATTTCACGAAAACAAGCCATCAGAGACAGTAGAGAAATAATTGTAAATAAACTCTCCTCTTCAAATAATTTATTAATATGATGTTAGATAATTTTAATAATAATAATATTTGCAACTCATGTACTATCTCAAAAAGGTTTCAAAACTTCTCAATATCTTGTTGAGAAATATACTCAAAAATATTTTTGTAAGGAAAACAGTTAAATCATGCTAGAAACTGTTAATAGTAAAAATGCATGCAATAGCAACAGTACAAAATAAATCTTAAACAACCAACAGAGAAAACTTTTAAAGAACTTTTAAATTAATGAATATAAAAGAAAATTGTTTGCAGTAAACATAAGTGATAAAGAAAGAATTTTGTAACTCAAATTAAAATTTCAAAATTTTGCGTAAATTTGTAAGTAATGTGAATTTAGGATCATTAAAAAAAAACAAAGCATTTAAATGAAATCAAGAGTAAAAAAGTTCTTTGAATAAACTTTAGAAAAATAAAATTTAATAAGCATACAAGAAAATTTTTGTTTATGAGGATTCACGTGGGCTCACCAATTTCAGGGGACGGGAAATCAAAACCGTAAACGCAAAAAACAATTGATAACAAAACTGGGTGACTAGATTCAACTATCGCAGGCACTTGTTTTTAAAAAGATATATAAGCTTTTAGATAGCAACGGTTCTTTCATTTTCTGAAATTGAGCATAGACAATCTCTGTGAGCTTTTTCAATTCCGATTTATAGTCTTATGGAATAGAGGCAGTCTTGTTTCCGATGTTTGAAATTTCTCAGAGCATGGAAAGTTTTTGTTTTCGTTACAATTCCTAAGAACTTGTTGATAGAGTAAGTTGTGCAAAGTGGTTGATGTCAAGAAGCAATACTCCAATGACATTTAAGGTTGGCGTGTCTAAAGTTTTTAGGAGGGTAAATTAAAGTGTAGTGCATTTGACCACAAAATTTACTTCATAAACATTGTAATTTTTAATTTAATATATAAAGAAGTAAACAAGATGGATACATGTATATATAACCAATAAAAAAATTAAAAATTGGTCTATAAAATAAAGTTTTGTATGGATAAACAAATTTGGAACTTTTGGACATTATTCACCAACGAGGAGAAAAAAAAGGTTAGTGTATAATGTGTGTTGAAATTGTAAATAAAATGTTGTGTATAATAGATGGATATAATGTGTTAATTTTTAAATAAGGCATGAAAGAGAAATTTCCGGGAATTTAGACGCGTGGAAATATGTTTGTTTATTTGTTAACTGTGTATCCCTTATTAATAAAGCCGGGATCGATGGTTTGAAATATGACGAAGTTTCGCCAAGAATAGTCACATCTAGATTCTTTTCAATCAAATAAAATTCTAAAAAGAATAAATTTTAAATTAGATTCAGGTAGTTAAAAAGTTAAAGAGGTTTTGAAAAATCAAAAATGGTAATAGTGTTGAACGTGAAAGAACATAAGAGCAGCCATTCTCGTAGCCTTCTGCTTTCGCTTCTAGTTACTCGAATACTAGAATACGAGAATTATGCGAACCGACCTGAAGAGGGCAGATGTGACTCTGCCGAAACGTCGTCATACCATCGATCTCAGTTATTAACTACGCGGATGAATTCCCGGAAACCACTTAAAACACACACACATATATATATATATATATATATATATATATATATATACTTCTACATATTTTTCCATCCGTGAATGTAGACATCTATATATATATATATATATATATATATATATATATATATATATATGTCTATAGAGATTCACGGATGGAAATATTTGAAGAAGAATTAATCCGGGAGTACATCCATTCGTTATTTTGATTCATGTTTGAATCTGGCAAACGATTTTGAAATTGAAAATGCCGGACCACTGAACCGAAGAGATGACCCCCTGCACCTCCCCAAAACTTGGAAAACAGTAACCAAATTTTGCAAAACCGATCCCGCAAGTCACAGCGCGGAAGTGACGACTGATCACGTGACCCAATCGACAGCGGAAGGGGAGGAGCCAATCCCAACCAATCAGCGTCGCTACAACCTCCGACAAAGGCATATAAATACTGAGCGCGGACACAGCAACTCTCAGTCTGTCACCTGAAAACGCATTGATAATGCCAAGTGAGACCTTGGCCAAATAGAATGTATATTGAGGTGCGGTGGAAAGAAGTCTAATGAATTTCTGCCATGAGTCCAAATGACAAAAGTATCATCAAAATATCTATGCCAACAGAAAATATATTGCAAACTGCCCTTTTAAATTTCGCTGATTATTCAAAATATGTACCTAAAATGCTTTTCCATACTATTTAAAACGCCAAAAAATGGGTAATAATTTGATAGAATTCACATTAATAGTTTTAATGTAACAAGCCACACGCGAGAGTGATTTTAAGCGCTTATATGAACAATTTTGCTAAGTTTTGCTTTAAGAGTACCAAGGTCTAGTTTTATTGCAACGTTTTTTTAACACCTGTATGAATTACGCCTAACTTTATCGCTGCGATAGATCGTTGGAGATGATGCAATGTGATGTCATAGAAAAGTATGTACAATCTGTCCTTTGTATACCAAAGACATTAATGTGAGCAAAAGGATAAAACATAGTGATTGTCCTAGCACTCTGTAATTGAGAATTCTTATGGTAGGAACGTAAAGAGTTTCTAAGATAAAGATGCACATAAAAATTCAATAATTCATATAGAAACCTGATAGCAGTGAAAGTGAGTAATTTTCTTTATGCTAGTAATATAGTAGAATATTCACACACTAAAATAGGATAGCTGGTACTTATTTTTATTTAGTCCGATGTTTTTAGGTCCTAGCTCTTTCGGTAAGGAGTCTGTCCATCATCAAGGGCGTTCTTCGATAGAAAATTCAGCAAAAGACACGAAATATTTTTTCTTAATAAATTTATATAATTAGAGCAGTATACTTTCATATCAATAAGGTCCACCCGTCACCCTGTATTTATATAACTTTTGTTTGGATCGTTTATTTTATTAAAATATCCTGAAATATTGTGAATTTGTCATTCATGTCATTAGATCTGAAGTACTCTGTGATTGATGATCTTGGGCGAGAAGACGATAGGATTCTTTGTAAATTGTGGGAGCCATCATGGTGTGGTATAAATCTTGATAATCAAGTACAAATAGTTTACTTTGTTTTCCTTTGCTGGGTTTTAGATCTTGTTATTCTCGAAAAAGGCCAGAAAACTTATCGGAATATCGGAACAACAACAATTACATGTAAAAACAGTTTAGGGTTTTTAAAATGAGTTAATAAGAGTATGATGTCCAATTACGATTTTTTTTTCTGATTAAAATAATAGAATATTATAAAAATGTCGTTAGGTATTTAGATATAAACTTTTTTTATTCACGTTAATAGCGTTATACTAATCATGTTTAATATTTTCTCCCCGTTTTCTTTCTTCCGGAAGGGTCCATTCTATTATTATTTTTGGAAGTCGTACTTAGCTATACACTTTTTCTTTCAAATCGATATGAGCATATGACACCGTACCTGTTCTAAAACTATGGGAATTTCTACAAAAAATCGACATAAATGTAACTAATAGATCTACTAAAGAATTGTATAGAGACACAGCAGCCAGCTTTAAAACAGGAAATAAGTAACACATGTACTCAAAACAAAAAAAGCTTAAGGCATGGGTTGATGGATGTCCCTAATTCTATTTAATATATTTGTCGATGAAGCTTTACTTCACAGAGCCGCTGTGGGGTCGGGAGTCCTGATTATGGGACTATACGCTTCGGAGATAGCTGAAGAAGTAGATAGAGCGCTACGGCCACGCTACTGTAATGTGAAAAGACACAAGGCTGGGTAGTGTAAGCTAATTTTGCGAATAAACAAACCGGTGGTAAAAAACCAATTCCTCTGCACCAAAAATTTAAATTGTGTTCTAGACAAAAGAAATTGTTTACGTTAGCAGGTTAGGATCGCCACTGAAAATTACGAGAGGTTAGCAATAGTATTTAAATGCCGACATAGAGCAAGATTTCAGTTCCATAGATAGCAACGTGGTGAACAGCCTATTTCAACGTGTGAGAGTTTATATACATTTTAATAAGTGGAGTAAATTTAGTGTGTTAGAACCTACCGAAGTAGGATTATCTGGGTTAATTTTCAACTTCATTATATGACAAATATGAGAAGTAGGACAGCTGAAATTGACGCGATTAGCAAGGAATTTATGATTGATTGAGGTGGTAAATATCTGTTTTGCCTTTACTACAAGTTGACATTCCATTATTTAACTTATCAATTTCTCAAAAATCGTCGTGAGGAGAAAAAACTTAAACGAGCTATCAAAATAAATTTTAAAGTTATTATATTATAAGGTAGCAAATTCACTGCAGGTTTCTTCCAAAAATATTGTTTTTTTCCGATTTTTGTCTAAAAACCTTCCGTTAATGACAGTTTTCTCTTTGTTGTTTAGTTCTCTCAGAGTGTTGTGATTTTGGCCGTCCTTTCGAACTTTGCTTCATGTCAGACTCTCCACTCACTTCTATAGTCACATTCTTTTATTCTGTCTTCACATCCTTGCGCATAAATATTTGCTTTGATATCTTATTTCTTGTATTTTGTAACTAATCAAAGTTATGCCGGTTCCATTGTCAGAAATCGTGTTTTACTACAATTTGGTGTCACTTGTGTCTCTTGTCTTCTAAATGCTATTTGTGACATATTCTTGATTACTTTTATGTTTTCTTGAGAAATAACACCACAATTGAAATAAAAAGCTGTATGAAACAAAAACCATTTGTTCAAAGTCGATTCTGACTTCGTTTTCAACTTGAAAGCTGTTTAACTATAATACATGATCTTTAGAATTGTTTGTTCTACCTGTATATTTAAAACAACAAATTTTCCTTATGTCAACTTAAATGTCATAAATCAAAACTTTCAATTTGCAATTTATATTTTCAGTATATATAAACTGGTAATTTCAGCATGTTCCGCAATTGTGAAAGTAGTTAAACTAATAAAAGGTGCAGATGCATATATTTTGTTGTGTGAAAAAATTTCTTAAAATATCGAAAGTGATGAATATGCGGAACTCTAAGCTTTGGTTACTTATATACTGACATTAATATATTAGGCTAAATAATTGTGAGGAATCATAATTGTAAGCTGTATAGGAATGATTATCTCAAATAATAATTTAGGGAAAACAGCACTCATCGCTTTCATACCTTCCATCCTTTTGTTCTGAAAATAATTTCTAAAGACTTAATTAATGTGTTAAAACAAAATTGACAATACAACTTTTCAGCGCCAGTGACTGCCATAAAATTTGTCGTCAAATAATATGCCATTATTTCGTAAAATGGCAAAATTGCTTTTCAATTAAATTCAAATTAAACGGACTTAAATGACTGAAACATTGAGTCGGCTCCGGTTTTTGATATAATCGAATTATTTATATTCCTGTGTAAATGGTTTGTAATAAAGGCTTTTATTGCACTGCGGCCTCGTTTTTTAGCGATTATACTCGTAAATTATTCAGAAAGTATGTTTTTCTGGGGATTAAAAAGAGCTGATTAAATTTTACGAGTTGTAAGATGAAGGCAAGAAACTGACTAATAAAAGCAAAATGTGATAATAAAATTATTTAGAGTCTACCCTGTCCTGAAATATAAAAACTGTTACGACAAAAACATACATTTTTTCTGACAGATAATACTCGTAACATTCTTATGTTGTCATGTTCCGTTTTTTGAAGCTATCTCATCAAAATCTATTCGACGTCTGCAACGTTCTTGAAGATTAGATATCTTATTTTCTATAAATTGGCTGTAAACTTAAATGCCTCTTTTATCTGTTAGATAAAAGTATAGAATTCTCGATATTGAATCACTTTAATAACATTTGCCGTATAGTGATGAATTTCGCATTGTATAAACTTTATGAAAGATGATATTGAGAGAATATATCAGCTTATCGGGATAAAACGCCTACACTATATGCGACGCTAAAATATAAAACTCTACACGAAGCACCGTACATTAAAGGAAAACGAATATTCTCTCTACCTCTTAATATAGATAAACGATGTTACTAATGTATATTGATTGCATTAAAAACCTACCTCTAGTTATGAGTAGTACCCGGAAAGCTCTCCTGTATTATAAAGAATATAATTTAAATCTAAGACCTTTTATTAAATAAATATAATTGGTTCTCATCAAGAGCTCCCATTAATATTTACAAAACAGTTCAGGAAAAAATACGTGCTGTTCCTTAGCATTAACCAAAAATGGGAATAGATTTAACGAAATAAATAACTAGCTACAATCAAAAAATTGGAGGCACGAGATGCCTTAACGAGATTGCTGTAATGAGCTCTACGACAACTAATGCAAATAAATCTCATCAGGCCGGGACACCGGAAGGATTGACAGATTGAGAGTTCTCTGTTTCATTGCAGTGTGGCGGTGCATGGCCGGTCTTAGTTGGTGAAGCGATTTGCCTGGTTACTTCCGATAACAAACGAGACTCTAACTGTAACTAGGTGTATTTCGACATTCCAAAGGCTCGCCGTTTGTTGGACTAGGTCCCTGCCTTACGCGGTTGTTAATGTCCACTTACACACAATTCTTCTTAGAGGGACTGACGGCTTCTAGCTGCACGAGATTGAGCAATAACAAGAATGTGATGTCCTGCAATGTTCTAGGTCGCATGCGCTTTACACTGAAGGCATGAATTTTGTCTTACCTGATAGAGCGGCCCGGTTAACCCACTGAAACTTCATCGTAGTAGGGGCTGGCAATTCTTTCTCATGAACGAGCAATTCCCATTAAGCGCGAGTCGTAAGTTCGCGTTGATTATGGTCCCCGCCTTTGGTACAAACTGTCCATCGCTACCGATTGAATAATTCAGAAAGGTCTTCGGACTGGTACTAGATGTGGTCACCGATGTTTACTGAAATTTTATTAAACTTGATCATTCGTAACAAGATGACAAAGATGGTTAGAAGAAAATATCCTTATAGAAAATATTGGAATGTTGCGAACCGTAAACTGAACACAATAACTAGTTCCAGTGAGAGAACAACAGCGTGCTGGTCAAGCAAAGACATGACACTGTTCGAAATATCCTAAATAAACGCTAACCCTGTTCAGCTGATACTCCGGAACGCTCCCGCGAAGTCAAGCAAACAGACTGAAATAGTCCTGTTGCTTGTTTCTATTTTGACAGGTGCATTTTTAATACAAAGATGGAACAATTTGATAAAAATATAAAAGTAAAAAGAAAAATGATGATTACGATAAGAGGAACAAGTTGTCCTACCAGCGGCATCTTAATCATCCAAAGTTCCATAAATTGTAAATAGACAAGCACGAAATCCTGATACCGTTATATTTATGGCCAAACCCAGGGTTTGATGCCCACCGAGATCTGGCTAATTGCCGATAAAGTCTAGCGCCAATCATCACCAACATGTCCGTATCAATAGAATCTGAGACAGAAGTATTACTAAAGTTGGGTATAGTCATCATCCTAGAGGTAGATATCGAGGCTTGCAAACAAGTAGCTTTGATGAGGCCATGTAAAGTGAGGGAAATAACGAATTGAAGAGATGATGACAGATTTAAAATAAGAATACGCCGGGATAAGAACGGTTAAAGAGATAAGAGGAGAGGGGTAGGTTTTTGGCTTAGGAAATTCCGCCAATGATCCAGACAAGCTTCTAGAGATTAACGACATTAATAAACGTAATTTCAGCAACACGGCAGAAATGTCGTTTAAACAGACCAATTCAACACACAGCTGTGAATGTATCAGTGTCTACTGTACTCATATCTGGTATTGCTGTAACTGTAGATACAGTTCGGAAACAAAAGTCAAAAAGAGAGAAAACCACAAACAAACTCCGGAAGAAATTACCAATGGTACGGATACACTACGGCAAAGGAAACCTATCGATCTGGAACCACTAATTTCATAACAATGTCAAAATTGTTCAGATCGGGACGCTACTACAGAAAGGGAATTTGTAACGACACGACCCTCTTCGAAACTTCCTCAATCCATATGAAAGCATATCAGCTGATACTTTAAAAGGCTGCCGAAAAAATGATTATGATACCTGAATTGGATTGGCCGTTTGTCGAAAAAGCAAAATTATTCAGTCTGTATAAATGTTGCAAATTTTAATTGTATATTTTTAATTCAAAATTAATATAATTGTAATGTCTATAAAGTGTAATTTAAAGTAAAAATTAAGTGAATAGAACTTATTCAAGGAGTATTAGTTAAATCTAGAAGCCTAACTTAAAAAACACTAATATGCCATTTGGAGTAGAACTGAAATTAAAACGGAAATAATAAATCTATCAAAATGTTTGAAATAAATGTGAAATTTTTTCAAGTGATCTTATGCAGACCCGAGAGTAATACCAATAAACCAGAATATTATGATTCGAATATTAGGTTACTAAGAACAAACTATAATCAACTAGTAAGACCATAATTAGGGACATGATTTGGGAAAAAAGAGAAGAAATATGAGTAGAAGAGGGAAAGATGGATGCCATAACAAGGCAATAAGATTACTACCTTTAGGGAAGAAACATACTCCTTATTGAACCTGAAAATCGGAATCATAATTTTAGTTTGAGTAATGAAATTCTTTAGATATATTTTCAACTTTAATGGAGGTTCTGCAGAGAATGAGTTTCTAGGGAATTGAAACATGCACAGTAGTTTCAAATTTTAGTATGTGTAAAACTACTCACACAATTTCTCTAAAGGATTCAATAGGCCTGAAAGGTTTTAGTTAATTTTGTAGAATTGTAATTGGATATTTGTCAAAAATTTGTACACAATATTCTTTACATATGGGCTTATTTCGGTAGTGAAATGGCAAAAGGAGCTATCTGTATTTTCTTAAATTTTACATTAGAAGCAATAGAAACCTTTATTATATAAGTGTTGTTATATTATACGAATTATTATTGCAATGATGTTTGAGTAATGTAAATATTGAATATTTATAGTATATTTTAGTGTATGTCAGAAATAATTGACATTTTATAATACATAGCTCATTTTGCCATAATATTATTTTAAAGTATATGGTAGTTGGCTCATATGGACATTCAAACAATATATAAATATATATTTTTTAATTTTATAAAATATTAAATTTAAGTGAAAACTATAATATACATTATTAGAACAAATAAAACAACTTATTATAACTAGCTGTCGCCCAGTGGTCGAAATTCGACCAACTGTGTCAATATCTCTGGAAGGTTAAGTAACCTGAAAATCTTATCGTGACATTCTATCCTAGGACTTTAGGGAGAACAGCAATTATACGGAACGGATCCAGATTCGGAACCTCTGTGTGATAGTTTCCTCGAAAATCCTAGATGTCGGCCTTACATCTCGCTTCTACAAATAAGTAAACAAATTCAAGTTTTTTTCAGATATAATTCATAGGACTTTATTTGTGTTCAATTTCGTAATTCTTAATTTAATATGACAACAAAGCAACCGCTAATGGGCTACCCTACATATTTATTTTTTCTAACCTCCGTCAAATATTTATTAAAATCCTAATTATAATCATTCCATCTCATTATATATTTCCACCACCCTGTATATGCAACTGCTCATGTACCACGCATAATATTTTTTAGCATATCTGAACCACCCGGTAAACCATTCTGTATAGAGGGTGTAAATAGTTTGACTGCATATATTTTAGGTGCAGATAGTACCCACCAAACAAAACAAAAAACTCTTATAACACTATGGTCTAAAGGCCTTAATAAGCAAGAAAATTTGAAATACATGTTAAGTAAATTATTGTCAATGTGGCAACGTCGCGCTAAAACTCAGATTTGCTTGTAGCGTGAATAATAAAGGAATGAGTCACCACAAAAAAATGAACACCTGTTATTTGTTTTGTATTAAATAATTTCATAGTTTTGATTGCCGGTATATTTATTTAGGTGAATAAAATTTTATGAAATATTATTTTCAAAAATGTACCCTTTTAATATCTATGTATTGAAATGAATATTTATATTTGGCGATTTATTTTATGCATCAAGTTGAAGAAGGGAGGATACAAAGTTGTTTACATTATGATACAAAAATAATGGGATACAAAGTATATTAAACAAAACATTTCTTATATGTAGTTCTGTTATGTGTTAAATTCTTCGAGAAATAATTGTTACTAAAAAATTAATATTACTTTCCTTAGACAAATAAAAACCTTTGAACTGCAGGATGTCATTATGATAGAGCTCTGGCGAGCAAACGAATTATTTATAGTAAATATTCAAAATTCAAAATTCTTGTTATTACATTTGCTTTCCCCACAAATTAATAGCACATCAGGTTTTTACCTAATTGTATAATTGTCACTGTTTGTCACAAAATAATACACTTGAACTCACAATTCACAACAGATTTTATTTCTTTTTCCAATTTATATTTTAAAATGAAAATCAAATAACTTACGCTATGTCGAATGTCACGCAAAAATCACTTTCACTTTCTTAAAAGAACCGGGCAGCAAAAAAGCATTCATTGCAGCGGGCAGCTGTAATACAGAGTATATGCTATGTTGCCACATCTGATCGGAGAAACGTAGGGCAAATTATAACAGAATATTTAGAGTTTAAATAAAAATTTTCTTTGTTAATACAGTTATTAAAGGTGTATACGCTATTGAGTATTTACATATTTAGCTTTACAATCATTTTGAAGCCGGAAATAATCTATTATACACTGTAATAAAGGCTACAGAACTTCTAACTTTTTCATTTTTTTTTTGGCAAAACTATAGTTTATTTCTGAAAATGTTATAAAGCTTTTTGATTTGTTTTGACATGAAGTATTGATCCTCAAAATCTTTGCACTCAAACCGTTTACACCCTGTATGTATATATTATGAAATTTTTAACTATCTTCTGTAACTATAATTTTCTACTGTGACCTATATTTCAATCATCATATGTATGGAACTCTTCGTGGGCTACTCTATAAATCATTTCCGTTTCTAACATTTTTTATCATCATCCTGTATATCTATAATTTCTCTCACCCTATATTTCATCTTCCCTATATATACAACTGCTTATGGGTTACGAAATGTTGCATTTCCATTTCCGCCACCCTGTATATGCATCTCTGTATAATATTCTTTGCACCACCCTGTATAACTGTAATTCTACTGCACCTTCTATTCCAAGAACCCTGTAAATTCAACCGCTAATGGGCTTTCCTATATAATTATTTTATTAGTTATAATTGCACTCTGTATTTTAAACACCCTATATATGCAACTGCTTATGTGTTTTGAACATATCTTGTATAATTATAATATACAACGATTACTTTAGCTTGCATGACTGCCAGTATACTTATATGGCAAATAACACATATTGCATTTCGTAAATAATGAATTTTTATTATATTTTATTTAATGAATGAACCATTATTATAAACTAATATTAGCATTCTGCACTGGAGGTCGTCAGTAGCTACTAAACAAAACAAAAATGAAGAAAATCGGTTGAGAGACAGAGGAGAAAATGGTACCTAATCTTTTTGTCTTTGCCTATTTATATATAGATTAATCGTCTTCTGAATCACTTATTAGGTCAGCATGTATATCTGTAATTCTTGAATTATGCGGAATGTCTTTGTAGAAAATATGATTTTCTTTTGGAATAAATGGTAATAATGGAAGTAAATTATGAAATGTCTTATCGGAAATAAGAAGATATATAAAGTATTTCTTTTGTAGTATAATATTTTCTCGTTTACTTGGCCTACCAACTATATTTAATATATGAGAATTGGCTAGATATAATGTGGCTTGTCAAATTTAACTTATCTATTTTTTGACCATTCTACATCAACTCCATCCATAAACTTTAAGCGTTTTACATAAACTTCATCAGATCCTTCTGGTAAACACTTTTAACTCGAATAATTTCATCTCTGTTACCAACATTATTTTATCTTTTGCAGATGGAATCATTAAAATCATGTCATATCAGTCTCGTGGTGTCATTCGTTAGGTTTTCTTCTTTTTTGCATTATCACTATCACATTCCAAATGTGAGTGGCCTGGTTCTATGAACTTATGTTCAATTGTCTGCAAGTTAAGTTACAATTTTCTACTTTGTTGGTACATCAGAGGTAACGGAAATTATGTTTTTGGCCGGCACAATTGTCTGAATATAAAACTAAATGTTACTGTTATCGGATACTATCATTCCAAAACCGATGCGATACCCACGATATCTAATATAACATGTAACGTGGTTAGTAGATAAATCGTGCACTGTTAAATTGTATGTACACAATTATCTTTTATAATATGATTTTCCTGTGGTCAAAAAAATAGTTTCAGGTACTTTTCGCAAATCTACTTCTTTCAGGCAAATTTCACAATTTTGACGTAACGCTTCAGTGTATTTTTGCATGATATTTAAATGATTTGCATCAGCTACTTAGTTGTATGTTTAATCTGTCACATGTGGCACATGTATCATTGTATGGATGTTTAAAAAAAATTCAGTTTTTTAAATACATTGCGATATGTTTGGTAACATTTAGGATGCCCTTTGTTCTGTACATACGTTAATATACTGGTTGTACATATTATATTGAAATTGGGATGTAAATATTATTTTGGGGATTTACTTCTGGAATAATGGCTTTCAAAGGATATTAATTAATGTGGTTTATTATGAACAGCATATATTTTTAGAATAAGCAATATAAGTCAACTGCATTGTTAATAAAATATTGTAATGGCAAATGGTGCTATTTGCATGTATTTCCTTTTGCTATATAGAGAAGTATACTTATATGGCAAATAACACATATTGCAACCATATCAAATTTTACGAAATGCATTGAATGCAATTTGAAAAAAATAGCAGATAGCAACCTTTGCCATTTCAGTACTGATTTGTTCTACAAACTACTCTAACTATCCTAGTACTTATAATGTATCATATATATAAAAGAATTTGACTTCTATGGAAACTTAGCAACTATCTTCCACGATTATAAATCAAATACTTCTCATAATTTCCAAAGTATAATAAAGAGTAATAAGTTGGCAAGCTTAACAAACAGCCAAGGCAGTTCAGCTGATTTATGAGAATTCTGAGTTATTTTAAATATTTAAACTGTTTTCCCGCAATTCAACAACATGCAACCGTAGAACATTTTAAACCATCGAATATGTCGAATGCAACGTTTTAAATATTTATTTGTTTACACGATGCAGGTTTTTGTGTGTGTTTTCATATTCGAGGACATGGCAAACACGTTTCCGCCTCTAATATTAAAATTCCACACAACTCATAAATCTGCACGAGATCTCATATAATCGACAGGTCGCTATAACAGCTTAGAGCAATTATTTTCCGAAACTGTGTATGCGGAAGATTCAGTTCGAACAGCTTTAAACTAGTATGCGTATAGCACAGATGCAATTGATAATTTTTCATTCATCGAATTGTACAGAAGGGACACATTTTTAAATTATTTGAAAATAGTTTTGTACATTATTTGAAAGACTAGGCGTGTACGAAACCTATTGTTAGTAAAATTTTCAAACAAATATTTGGTTTGAAAGCTTAAATAATGACTGTTTTTAATATATAGGGTAAACGAGTAAAAATCACAATTCCCAAACACACGCGATTTAATACAGGAAGCAGTGTTTTAAATTGATTTTTTGTAATACACTATTTTGATACAGTAATCAATGTAGCTTTGAAAATGTTTTCAAACATTATTCATTCCACTTTATTATAGTAGACTCCATAGGTTCAGTTAATTAATAATACTTACTCCCACTGTAAATGTCTCTATTTGACAAAAATACCTCACATATTTACAAAACAAAACCTACTAATATTGAAACACCTGATCGCTTTGCTCGGTCGTTTCAATTCACGTCACACTCACTAAAACTGATCGCCGCATAAGACATCTGGACATGAATAAAACCTTGGATAAAATTCGCCAATGGTACTGCTGGCTAAATTACTTCAAAGTTGTCAGAACTTGGTACCAGAAATGCTGTCCTTACCATCGAGAGAATGTTTCTCATCGGGACGATCAGATAAATAAAGGAGGCGGGGGCATTTTTATAAAATTTAACTGAAGACTCCTCCTACTTTAGGCATTTCGATGAAAGTAAAACATTAACAATCTGGGAAAATACTTAACTTACTTACTTACTTACTTTATTTGCCAGCATGTATGTGAACTCCATTAAAGAAATGAAATGTAACGTTTCGGGACTCCTGCCTTGCTCTTGTTATTATATTCGGCCGGTTTTTAATATTGTATTTTCCAGTTTTTTATATAGTATACGGATTTATACTTCACGCAAGCTGTTTCTTGGTATGATATTTTGGCCTGACGCAAAATGAATGTTATAACAGTATTTATGGATTAGAAAGTTGCCCGATTTTGGGACCCCGTCTCATAAGTGGCTGAAAGTAAGGACACAGAGCAAATTATTAAAATGTGTCCGCAGATGGCAATTCCTATAAAAAATTTACCCATTCCCCCCCCTTATCTCCGATTGGATTATCTATAGCCACAAAGTTACTTAAAAATCTAACAGTTATAGTCATTACGATTAATATCTGTCCAATTTTAGCCATTGTCATTACTGGATGTTGAATGAATTTTTTGTATCATGTGTCACACGAAACAGGATATTTCGTGAGGTGAAATATTTGATATTAAACATATTAAATTAAACATGATATAAAAAATTTTCATTTCTCGCTTTATTTCGTATTCTGAGACTAAGTAAATAAATTAGCATAGAGGATATAAGTTTAGATAATGCACGTTAATAAGGTGAAAATATACAAGGTGGTCATTAATAAACTTAAGTAGACAGGGGGTGGTACCCCTTATATTCACAGTAAAGATAATTTTTGGCGACGCAAAATGCAGTGGTTCAATAGTATTAAAATGTCCGCAATGGCAATTCCTTGATTATTGGCAACCACAAAGGACTTAAATCTACAGAAGTGTATACGAATGAAACACGTAACAATTTTCGTACGTACGAGTATTCTGAGACTAAGTAAATAAACTAGCATAGAGGATATAAGTTTAGATAATGCACGTTAATAAGGTGAAAATATACAAGGTGGTCATTAATAAACTTAAGTAGATAGGGGTCCATATTCACGATAAAGATATGCAGTGGATCAATAGTGTGTATAGCAGAAGTGTATAGGATAAAAGTATACGAGGTTATAATAAACACAATGTAAGTATACAGAGACTACATGTACAGGGGGAAAGTATAAGAGCTTATAGCAGAGTTTGAGTTTGCAATGGGTATGTATACAAGGTGAAGTATAGGCAGTAGAGTACGGTATGTAATTATACAGGAATACCGTATGCAGGGTAATAGAATAAAATATATTTGTAAACTGAGTTAAGCTTCTATTGCAATATACAATATACAAGTTTAAAGGATATTAATGTATGGGGTATAGTTATAAGGCACTTGTAGCAGTATAAACAGAAAGTAAACACAGTATACAAGGTGTACCGTAATTCTGCATCCAATATAAGGCGAGTTTTCAGTGCAAGTATACTCATACAATTTTACATGGCATACGCGGGTAAAGCCGCAAGTAACCACACATTCTATATAGGTTTGCCCAAAAAAAACGAATTTTATTTATATGTTACAACTTTTTTATTTATTTTAATTAAATGAGCCGTATTTAAGACACAATTGATGATGTCAGTGCTCATTTAGTATAGTTAAATTCAATTTTTAAAACAAAATAGCTGCGTTTTCTAAAGTTTGACAAATTTTGTAACATGCTGGTACTTTCTCCGTTCACTCTGTAAAACTTGAAAAATTAACATTTTGAAATCTTAAACATTTCTGAGTAAAACCAGAGGTACCTCGTTATAATCCTTCAACAAGTAACTGAACTATTATAAGTTAAGTACGTTTTAACATCATTGCAGCTAATTTCTCTAATTTTTTAGGTGTAATGAAAAAATTGGCTTGGTAGTATGTTTAGAATTATTGACAGCTGCAAAAATTGTGCTAGCTAATGAAGATGAAATTTTTGTTAGAACTTTAATTTTGGAAGAATACCTGGTGAGTCAAAAAATTTCAACAAACAATCCTGATGTAATGTATAGTAATTAAGCTGTTAGCATTTTGAGTTACCCAATGAGGTTTTAGACAAGTATTCTGCCAATTTCGAATTGAGCAATCAGCCCTCAAAGAAGGCCTGGGAAAACTTTGGGAGTGAAGCAAACGGACCAGACGACCGATCTTACTCGAGTAATCATTTTCTTCTGAAGGTAAAGGTAGGAGACTATTAAGGTGCAGCAACATTTAAAAAGAAGTTTAAATGTAGAAGAAATTCAACAAATATGGTTTAGTGACGAAATATTTTTTCATTATAAATCCCTCAACACTGTACGATATCTTTCAAAAAAAACTGAAATCCCACTAAACGGATTGTTTTAAAAAATGGATAAGTTCAGTAAATATACAATGGCGTCTGCCGGAATATCAGGAAATTATTGCGGTCCTGTTTTTTCATCAAGCATCGTGATAGATTTTTATCGTCATTCGAAGGGAAATTTGTTATAATGCCTATTTTTTTAGCAGTCAGGATGTTCAACCATACCTACTTTAACTTATCATTGGTCAGTTACTTTTTAACGGATTCTAATACAGTGGTTTTCCTCAATCAGAATCTTACTTTTAAATCTATGGAGAGACCAAAGAAAGTACTAGCATGTTTCACAGTTTATCAAAGTTTAAACACGCCCACCGCTTTTTAGCGAAACAAATTTAAATAAAATCGGTTTATAAATAAAAAACATATACCATGAAAATAAAATGGCTGTTTGATGTATTGGAGTTTTGTAATAATTTTTGTATAATTTTGTAAAAGCATAATTGAATTTTTGCACATGTACAGAAATTCGTTAATATTTCTTATACCGCTTAGTCTCAGATTTCGTTCAACATCTATATCCCTAAAACCATTTATAAAGCTTTGTGTGGCTAATTGGCTTTTAACGTCCGCTGGTAGGTCTGAGAACGCTAATATCTGCTTCCAGTTCTTGTTTTCCACTTAGTTGCTTCTGGTATATTTTACACAGTGGTTGATTGTTAGCTTTCTTATTAAAAACTGACATCATCTTCTCAAATTTACCCTTTTCATTCCTTACAATGGACAGTAGAAATTCGAACACGGGATACCTTACAGAAATTATTAAAAATGTAGTGTTTTTCTGTCTAACGTTACTTGCAGCCACAGCTTCAAATTGTCCTTTGGATATAGACCCAGCTGAACTACCAACAAAGGTATAGGAACTTTTGGCGCTTACGGTGTCCTGATTTCTTCCCCTTTTTACGTCTTGTTGGATGTTTTTAATCACCGTTTCCACTTGATTTCGGAAAATGTTAAGTTCACATTGTACTGTGCTTTGGACTGGTGTCATATTTGACCTTATTCTCGATGCTATCTATTGAACCCTTTGGAATCTTAATTTCCTCACGTATTTCCTGCCTGATTCCATAATTTGTATTTTCTGATTAACTAATTTGTCTGTAGAAGCGAGATGTAAAGACCGACATCTATTATTTTCGGGGAAACTAGCACACAGAGGTTCCGAATCTGGAACCGTTCCATGTAATTGCTGTCCTCTCGTAACGCCTAGGTTAGAATATCACGATAATATATTTAGGTAACCTAAAAATTGTAAAATTGACCAACAACTTTTCATAAAATATATCAATTTAATCTTTTGCCTGTTCATTGAGTATTCACTCTTTTTTTCCTGTAACAGAAAAGTATTTAAAAATTGTATATGGAGAGAAAAAAGTGTAGTAAGACAATTTTGTAAAATTGCCCGGATTAATGGCTGTCTGTACAGAAATTCTTCCTCACAGTTATTCTGAGTGACAGAGATGTCTACAAAATGATCAACCAGTATTCCTGTATATAAGTAATGTATTGCATATTTTGTTATACATATCTTCGTTTGTATATGTTGTCAATCGTTTTTTTTAATGTATGTCAAGACAAAAAACTTTTTGTGTGTCTGAATTTTATCATTTTTTGTCAGGCCGATGATATTATCAAGTATCAAGTGGCTTCAGTTACATTAATAACATCTTTTTACTGTCCTGGATATACGTGCCATTATTAGTTACTTATATATAAGAATTTCTAGGAATTATTTTTCTTATATATAATCATTGTATTCAATTAAATTTACGTCCAAGATTTGGTTATAATAGCAATTAATTCGGGTCCAAGGCTAAAAATAAAACATGGTTACATAACAAAACAAGTTTTATGCTCATTAATATAAACATAGTATTCCCATGTATTTTTTCGCCCTGAATTCGAATCTGATGTCAGTTTTCACTTAGGTCACAAGAATCAAGGTCATTTGAATGTCAAATCGATAAAAAAGCGCTGAAACAGAAGAGAAGAGTGAATCTATTTGTATTTGGGGTCGCTGATTTCAAATCCGAAGTCAGGTCGACTGCATCAAGTCAGTGTCTCAGGGTGAAATTAACGCACAGACCAAAGAAAAACGTATAAAATTATGTTCTTGCAATGGCTGAATATTAATACGGGGTCAAAGGGACGGTAATATGAGAGAGTAAGAGAGTTTCAAATTCAAATTGACAAATAAGTGAATGAGTATGACATCAAAGCCTCTATTCCTATTTTTGAGATTGCGGATTTTAAGTATGTAGCTTTTTTTTCAAAATTAACCAAACGACTTCGATTTGATAGTTAAATTATGTGGATTCAATGAAGAAATAGAGTTAAAATTGAGTTTTTGATTTGCTGGGGAAAAAATAAAAAAACCGTATATTCTGCATGCTGGTCCGATCGTAGATGAGTCCGCGTTTATAGGAGTGCCAAGACTCATACCTCTGTAGGTCTAAGTATGATAGCTTTCAGACTTTGAATAACACCATATACACTTGAAAGTCTGTTTATTTCAAAAGTCCAAACATTTCAAAGTCTAAATCAGTCCCCGTTTTCAACGGTATAAACACAAAATGAACTAGAAAAAAAAATTAAAAGGATTCGCAATGACAAATATCGTAATCACAGTTTGACATTAATTGTGCTTTTTATATTATTGCTTCATTCATTAAAAAAAATAAAAAATTCATAATTTACGTTCACAACGTCAATGCCAAACAATGCCACCAGATTGCTTGGAGAGAAAATAGTGAGTTGGATTGACTCGAAAAACATTCTTAATTAACCAAAAAACTAACAGATTTTGATCGGTTCGGAAAGTTATTCCACATTATCACGCTATCTCATACTCATCTTACTCATAAAAAAATATATTATATGATAAGAACCATGTATTTGGTACTAGCAAGTTTGAAACTTTTATTTCTTTCCAAATCTGGTGTGTCAACTAACACTAGAATTGTGTATTGTGTGGCAAACTGATCAATGTGTTTCCGTTAATACATTTTGCTTGTAATTTATATTGTTTCTATTATAAAGGCTAGTAATTTTATACAATTTAAATAAGATCACAAAGTCCATGTTATGAGTACAATTAGTGAGATTTAAGATAAATAGTTAGATGTGACATCATGGCAATAATTCTAATGTTCACAGCCATTTTCATTTTAGAAAATTTGATTTCAGTTTAACATATAACATTGTTAGCCGTTATATATATATATATATATATATATATATATATATATATATATATATTTATTTCTTGTAAATCACTTTTGAGTTTTTAAAAAATATATTTATTGAAATATAAAAATTAAAACCTTGAATAAAACATTAAATTGAAAATTAAAAATGAACTAACTAAATAGTACAAGTATACTAACGATAAATGACGACCGTGGGACCGCGTCGCTCTGATTTATAACATTAAGAAAGCTGACTGATCAAAAGAACGGTCAAGTCGATGCGTTCCCACGTTTACATAATGAAGCAGGAAACTGGTCAGCGAAATATGATACTTTGTATCATACACGTGCATGATATTTACGCCTAACAGATACCCTTTACCAAGAAAATTTGATGCTATAACATCAACTTTTGGAATTTACTGGACGCTAGCTAAATAAGCAAAAACAATACAAATATGGAAATAAAATTAAAGTGAACATAATGATTAAGTTTAAATAGGTTACATAAAATACGAAAAATATACAAAACATAAAAGTCAAATAAGAATAGAAATGTATCAAAAGGTTCTCACTTCTATAAGTCTGGATGTTCAGGTTCTTCTTCGATTTGGGGCCTCAGTTTTGGTATCAACCTGGAGAACGGTTTTGTCAGGGTACTCAGACTCTCTGGATTGGAGTTGTCGTTTTTCGGAGGTCTCTTAACTGGCCTTATGATTGTCAATGAGCTGTATACAACAACAATTGTTACAGTGATAATTATTGTAGCATACATGAACCAGGAAATGTTTTTATTAACAAAGGGTTGGTTGATGAGATCGTCGAGATCCGTTGAATATTGGTCCAGCTTGTGGTTGGCTACGGATAGTTCTTCCATGTTTAAGTCGTCCAGCTTCAGGGGCTTAAGGTCCGGAATTGCAAGTTTCTCAGGATGAGAATTGCAACAATTGAATGGAATTAAAACTGGATGAGAATTGTCCGAAATGTTCATGAAATTTTGTGGTTCGGCTTGGATTTTCGTAATCCCAACAAAAGCACTACATTCCGTTTGTAACCGAATTGTTCGTTAGCACTAAAGTTTTAGCGTCAATTCCTGGACAATTAACGGTCACATGTAAGGGTTCCGATATGATTACAATCCACGCATTCATTTCAAGTTTTTGAACATTGTACCCTTCACTGAAAACGATGGCAATTTTACAAGTTTCGGAGACACAACGAATGTTTTTCAGGGTGCATTTGAGTCTATGGGATACGCGTATAAATCGGAGCACAGTTTTCGGAGTGGAGTCAGCTGTTTGCACGCACTCAAGTCCTTGATTGGTATGTACATAAGAGAATCATCATTTCGCGCTACATATTTTTGAATAAAAGAAAGGATGTGATGAAAACCAGTACTATCATCTAAAATCGGAGTAGGGTATAAATGGTAAGCTGTATAAAGCTGTTGCTCTACTAGAGGGATTTTTAAAATGAATACTCGATCTGAGTGAGTTTGAAAAGCTTGTAGTTCAATTACTTCTAAATACTGTGCAACACTTGAAAATCTGACTGGTAACGGTAAATTATTTTTAACAAGGTTTTGAGAAATCTCCTGTAATGCGGCAATCAAATGATCCGGTGTAATAATAGATGAGTGAATAATTTTCAAACGAGCAAAAGTTATTGAATTTAAAATATCGTTAAGGTTATCTTCAAGAAACAAATAACTAGCCATTAGTTTTTCACAAATTTCAAGAAATGATTGTTTGGCTTGAATAATGGCTATACGGTCATTTAGTTAATGTATCGTGAGGTTGATTTCGTTAATGTCTTCGTTAAATATTTTCTAGTCTATTTGAAGTTTTTGAATAGTTTCATTAAAGTTTTTAATAATAATAGTGGTTGTACGCTCATTTGATTCTTTAAAAGATTTTCGACTTGTAGTTGTCCTTGGTTAAGTCTGTTTATACTGCTAGTATAGAATTCGCCATCGGATGTGTCTAGGTTACCGGTTATTGCTTTAATGTAGGTTCCAGCACCGTCTATTAATCCGCGTTTGGGTCTTTTAGTGACTAGAAATACTTCTGAAAATTTTGTTTTGATGGAGTCGGAGATTTGTGTTTAAAGGCTAATGTGTGTTAGGACGTCCCCACACGAAATGCACCTGAATCGTGAAATTTGAAGCCAGGCATAGGATCGACGGTTCGTTCTAAAGTATTGAGGATTCTATTATTATTTTCAAATAGTTGATTAAGGGTTGTCAAGTTCCGATGAACTAATAGAGTCCATTTATAGTTTGATACAATTATTCGACTTTCGTCATGGTAGTAGATACCGAGAGTGTTGTTAATCGGTTTGACGTCGTACTCTGAAACTGCTGATCCGAGCAGCAGAAGAAACCTGAAAAGAAAGTTAGTTTTCAGAATATGGTTTCATTCTGTCAAAGTTCACTTTCGTTCGTTGGTTAGTTCTTAGGTTTAGAAGTGTAGCAGAGTTATTGTGGATCTCGATAATTTGAAATGGGCCATTAAATTTGTTCTGGAGTTTGTCTTTTATTTGTGACTCTTTAACGTATACCTTGTCACCGATTTTGTAATCAGGAGGGTTTTTCGAAACGTGTTGGTCAAATCTTTCTTTCGCTTTTTGTTTCTATAAATTAGTCTTTTCACGTGCAATTTTGTAATAGTAAGAAATTCGGTTATTTAGGTCTCGTACATATTTGCTAATTAGTTCTTTTTGATTATAAAGAGTCTCTGGGGGTCTGTTGGAGGTATGTCCGAAAACGAGTTCGAACGGGGTGAAGCCATGGGTCTTATTTGTTGAATTGTTATAGGCAATAATAGCATACGGAAGTACGTTTAAGGGGTGTTCGTCGGGATTTTCAGCTTTGTGAATGCGAATCATTTCTAGTAGAGTGGAATGAAATCGTTCCACGGATCCGTTTGTTTGCGAGTGTCCACGCTAGAGTAGGTAAGTTTGATTTCATAAAGTTTGCATAGATCTTTTAGTATGGCATGGTCAAATTCTCTGCCATAGTCGCAGTGGATACGTAATTGTGTACCGAAATGTGGAAAGTACAACATATTAGTACTAACGACAGATTTGGCGGATTTATCTGCCAAAGCATAGGCTTGTGAGAATTTAATCAGTTCGTCTTATTGTCAAAATGTGATTTCTATTAGGAATTTCTAAGATGTCGATGTTAATTCTTTCAAAGGCTGTTTTAGGTGTCTCAGTTATGACGAGGGGATTATCTAAGTTTTTTCGACAAGCTTTGATTTGTTGACAGATTACGCAGTTCTTTATGAAGTTCTCAATGTCTTTAGTAAATCCCGGCCAGTTGAACCTCTCTTTGACACGGCATATGATTTCGTTGATGCCGCGATGCAAGTTGTTTTTTCCGTTATGATATTGCTCGAGTATTAGTGGTATTTCGTCTTTTTTAGGAGTTTTTGTGATGTTTTGGCAGATTTTCCACTTAATGTCCTTTTCAGAGAAAATAAAGGAAAGCATTTCCAGAATTGGAAGAACAAGGTTGTTTACTACACAATATGTTTTCCAGGGGGAGAGAACGTCTTGATTTTTAAAAATAGATGCGAAAAGGACTTCATTTACGATTTCGGGATCGTTTGGAGGCGGGACTATGAAGTATTGTCTCCTGCTAACAGTTTTGCTAGCGAATACGTTGATTTTAAATGTTTCAAAATCAGCGACTTCTTCGAAAATGTCTTCGAATATGTCGTGATGTAATTCCTGAAGATTGGATCATTGGGGAAAGATTAGAATATTTTTATTTGCCTTGTCTAGAAGTTGGCAATTAGAAAATTCGATTTTACTACAGTCAATTAAGGAAACAGTTTTGTAACGTTCAACAAAAATTTTGAATTCTTGGGATATCGTTTCGGTAGTTATTTCGTTTTGTTCAGGTTCGGAGGTATTGTCATCGTCTTCGTCATTTAGAGGTAAGATTTTGTGGGGTGTTAGTTTATTTTTAGCCTGGAATAATACGCATTCATAAAGGTGGTTGATTTTAATGCGTGATAAAGCGTCGGCGTTTTTGTTAATTTTACCTGGTTTGTAAATGATCTCGTAGTCATATTCTTCGAGTTTAAGTCTCCATAGGGCTAATCGACTTCCGGGGTCTTTTATCGAGAACAGCCACGTCAGCGGGCGGTGATCGGTAAACAGTTCGAACTTTCGGTCATAGATTATCGGTCTCCAGTGCTTCACTGCCCAAACAATAGCCAACAATTCTCTCTCAATAGTCGAATACCTTGTCTCGGTTTGACAAAGTGTCCTAAAAGCATATCCAATGGGTAAATCTTTACCTATTGGCCCCTGGGATAGTACAGTGCCGATTGCAAAAGCACTGGCGTCTGTGGTTAATATGAATGGTTCCTCGAAGTTCGGATAGATCAGTATTGGTGTCGAAGTTAAAGCACGTTTGAGTTCGTTAAAGGACGTGACGCATTCAGCGTTGAAATTAAACGGTTCATCCTTTTGTAAAAGTTTAGTTAGGGGTTTCGATATTCTCGCGAAGTTTGGAATAAACCTCCGATAATAACCAGCAAGTCCCAAAAATTACTTAATATCTTTGGGGTTCTGCGGTTGAGGAAAGTTTAAGATACAGTCGACTTTCGACGGGTTGGGTTTTACACCGTCTTTAGTTATTAAGTGTCCCAAATAAGCGACCTCCTTGCGGAGAAACTCGCATTTGTAAGGCTGTATTTTCAGGTTTGCCTTCCTAAGCCTTTTAAAAACGTCAGTTAGTCTTGCTAAGTGTTCGTGAATGGTGGGCGAATAAACGATTTATCGTCCATGTACACCAAACATCTTTCGTTCTGGATTCCTATCAGAATATTGTCCATCACCCTTTGGAATGTTGAAGGGGCATTTTTCAACCCGAAAGGCATGCGAACAAAATGACTGTTCTCTACAGTGAAAGCGGTTTTTTGAATGTCCTTGGACTCAATTTCAATCTGTTTGAAACCAGAAGCTAGATCTAGGGTGGTAAAATACTGGCATTTGCCAAGTTGGTCTAACAGATCGGATATGTTGGGTAACGGATATTTGTCTTTTATTGACAGTTCGTTTAGTTTTCTATAGTCCACGCCATTTCTGTTTCCCGGAGGCGTCGAGTTTTTTCGGGACAACCCATACAGGGGAAGACCAGGGAGAGTTTGAGGGACGAATGATGCCCTGTTCTAACATTTTCGAAACTTGGTTACGGACTTCCTCTTTGTGAATTTGGGGATAGTGGTACGATTTAGTGTATATGGGTTTGGCGTTGTTTGTGTCGATGGAATGTTTAATTTCATTCGTGAAACTAAGATGGTCACCTAAATAGAAAATATCGGAAAAGTCAAGACAAAGTTGTTGTATTAGTTCGGCCTCTTCCTCGTTAAGGTGTTCGAGTCGGAGTTGATTTTTAATCTCAGAGTAATTTTGATTGGGTTCTAATTTGATAGTATCGAAATTTACAGTTTTTGGGCAGGCGTTAGTGTTTAAGATGGATGTTAAAAATTCGCCTTTGTCGTTAACTTGGACTAAAGCATTCGGAAGTCTCACATTTTCTAGGACGGTAGTGGTTAGTATAGCTTCCGTGTTACGTCACATTTGAGTTTGCAAATCCGTTCTGTTCGCGGTTCAATAGTAATCGTGTTTGAAATTGTTGGATTAATTGTTAGAGATTGCCTGTTTGAAGATGTTGTTTCATCTGTTACTTTCATATGCGGAATAGTTTTGAAGTTGGTTATAAGAAGTTTTTTGTTAAAGTCAATCACACAATTGTAATGTTCTAAAAAGTCAGAACCTAGTAGATCATCGAATTCGATGTCTAAGTTACAGATGTAAACTTTGTGTGGATCGTTAAGATTAAGTGGGACTAAGGTCGATTCGTTAATCAGGATTTTTTGAATAGTGATACCCTGTATCACAACGTTTTCTGGGTATCGGTGTCGAAATTGTTTCCAAGTGTTTGGTTTAAAAATCGATAAACCGGCACCTGTGTCTATTAACAGTTTATACGTATTAGTGGCGTCGTTGATGTAGAAAAGGTTCTTAGAATTTACCGAAAGTGAGGGGCTTATAGGAAAGCTTGTTCCGGAAAATTCAGGTTGGGGTTGAAGTCGTCGAGTAAACTCATTGTTTCGAATTGGGTTAGAAGATTGCAGATCTGTGTATCGGGTGGTTTGTCTACTGTAAGTACCTCTTGAAAATTTTCTCGTCGGTCTTCGGGTAATTCAGAAGGGAATTCAGGGTAATTGCTTTCAAAAGTTTCAGTATAGTCATTTTGAGAGTATTCGAAATCTGTATTTTGGGGGTCTGAATAAGAACAATCGTCTTGGTAGTATGAATTTGTATAAGGGTCATCTTTTGTGAAATTGTTCAAAGGGTTGTAGAATTCATCTTGGTTGAAGTGGTGGGTTCTTTTTTGTTGGTTTCAGTAAAAATTGGGATTTGATTAGGACTTTGATATTGTCCACTGGCAGAAGGTCGGTTTTGTTGTGCGGGATACCTATTGGGATCAGTATTGGGCCTAGTTTGATTAGCCGATTGATAAGGAGGATTCGGTCTAAATTGTTGCGGGTTGTTATTGTTAAAGTTTTGGTGTGGTTGTTGGTTTGGTTGTTGTTGTCGTTATCGTGTTAGACATTCGTTATACAAATGTCCGGTGCCTTTGCAAAACAAACCCTGTTTTACAAAAGTTTGAGGAGGTGGTCTTCTTTGTGGTTGATGTTGTTGAGGGTTCCGTACATTTGAGAATTTTTGATTTTCCAAGTGACAAAGTTGGAGTTCTCTTTTTATTTGGGAAACCGCGGTAATCATATCGGGAGGGTTACTAGCGCGAATAATTTGACCTATTTTTGGTTCAAGTCCAGTCAAAGGACTATTTAGAGCCATGGAATCTATAAGACAAATTTGCGCGTCTTTTTCTTTGGTTGTTAGATTCTGTTTGTTAACAGCCGCGTGCATTTTTGCTTCGTGGCTTTGTAGTCTCGCTGAGAAAGTTAGTGGGGATTCAGTTGGTAGTTGTCGCATTCTTTGTAAATCCTGAATTAAAGCGGACAAGTCGCGTGAGTCACCGAAATGGTTTTCTAAAAGTGTTTTTATTTCATCCCAAGTCGACGCATTTCTTGACTTAACAAGCTCGGCTGCACGGCCTCTTAGCTTGTTTTTAATGTGCAAAAGTAACAGAGTTATTTGATTTGCGACAGTCATATTTTGTGCTGAGCTAATGAAAGTATTTAAGAAAATTGGATTGCCGTCGTATTCAGGGATGATAGCGAAAATTTACGCAAGTTTGTAAAGTTCTACTGTACCTTGGCGTGTTTAAACCATATTTAGAAATATTGTGAAATAGTTTATATAAACAAATATATCAAATTAAATATTAAAAGGAAAAAAATCAGTGTATGGGTATGTTTGTAGGTAAATTTGTTACAGCAATTAATAAACAGGTCAATATAAATGCAGTAAAATGAAGGTAAAAGGTAAATGCAATGCAAAGTAAATGAGGTATATTTGCAGTATTAGAAACAATTCAAATAATATCAAACACAAAAGCACAGAAGGCCTCTATGTGTTTAAGTATGTGTTTCAAGAATTGTTTTAAAATAATAGAGATGAATGTGGGTGAATATTAAATGATAGAACTGTATGTTCAAGATACATAAAAATCGTATCGAATAAATCAATAAAATAATAAAAATCAATAACGTGATGATTGTAATAGTACATACGTTAATACTCCTGGCATGAGACTGTTCTGGAGAAGCTGAGGACTGGTTAGCTGTATGGTTGCGTGTTCCGGGTTCTCGCTGGTACAGTTGTTGTCTCGGTCTGGAAGTTCTTGTCCACAAAGATTTGAAAATCGACACAACTAGTGAGTGTACACGTGTTCTAGCTGTGTTGGACAATCCTACTGACTGCGCCAATTTTATATGTTGTAAATCACTTTTGAGTTTAAAAAAATATATTTATTGAAATATTAACATTAAAACCTTGAATAAAACATTAAATTGAAAATTAAAAATGAACTAACTACATGGTACAAGTATTCTAACGATAAATGACGACCGAGTGACCGCGTCGCTCTGATTTATAACATTAAGAAAGCTGACTAATCAAAAGAACGGTCAAGTCGATGCGTTCCCACGTTTACATACTGAAGCAGGAAACTGGTCAGCGAAATATGATACTTTGTATCATACACGTGCATGATATTTACGCCTAACATATATATATATATATATATATATATATATATATATATATATATATATGTTACGGTAAATGTACACTCTTGGGAAATGTACACTTTTACCGTAAAATGTTTACATTTCCCAAAAAGTTAGGTACATGTGAACTGAATATAATGTACATTTCCCGGCAAATGTGTACTCTTACCTTTATGTTTTTAAAAAAGTTGGAATAGAAATAAATTATGTTGTTACAGTAAAAAAATATTTATTTAAATCAACATAATATAAAAGGCTTTAACAACGAAAATTATTTTAATTAAAAAATGTAAATGAAAAACAAAACATACTTTTCTTTGCATATTATATAATAGGTTATGATCCCAATATTCATAAATACAATTTTCGTCCTAGTTTTTCAGGATCAATACGATGAGAATCAAACACATAATAATAATTTCATACTTTTCTTTATTATAATAGTTAAATGTTATAAAACTATAAAGAAACATATTGAAATTTCATAATAAAAACTGTTTTATTTATTTGAGCAAGAATTACTATTCTGGCACTTGGAATTACTTAACATTCCAGTATTTTTACAACTGCATTTTTTGAGAAACATAACAAGGAGGCAAATGTGCACATTTACCGGAAAATGTGTACATTTGCCGTAATATCTACTTTTACAGTAACACACACACACACACACACACACACACACATATATATATATATATATATATATATATATATATATATATATGCCAACATGGCTTTGTTTGTTAAGGTTTGTGGGTAATGAATTGCAAATTCTTGGAATAAAAGTATGATTTTAGCGTTTCGTTAATTTTTTTTTCTAATGAAGCTTTCAGAATTTCCCACCTGCATCATTTACTATTCTCTTGGTTATTCTCGAAAAATATTTCATCTCATAAATATTTCAGTAAAATTGAGATTCTCTTGAAAAGCTAATCATCATTGAATATCCGTATTCTCGAGATACCAGCATGAAACTCCATACAAGTGCATTGTTTTAAAAATGCAGCTCAGTCTCAGCGAATCCGTCAATATCACAAGACGCTGCAGGCTAAATAAGACAACAGTGTGCACCTGTTCTGGCTTATTTTACAACACAAAATGAATACCCACCCTTCACACAATACATCAAGTTGAATAGGACGAAAAAACTCGAGCCGCATAAATAAGTTCTTGAATAATATGTGGAGCAAACTTTGCTGATGTAGGTTTTTCTGAATACTTGCAAGGCTCGGCAGCCTGGCAATTGTATTATTTCTGAAACTAGAAAATAAACAAAGGAAAACGGGCAACGCAAATGTTACCATCAACATCATATAGTAAATTTTGAAATTTATTGCTATGTTTATATATGGCAGGTTAATAATGTTAAATATCACAAAATAGTCCTGAAACTGATACGGAAGTTAATACTTATCATTTTTGTTTGTTGTTTTCAATGAGTAGTTTCACTGCTTTCCTCTAAATCTAATCATTGCTCGTTCATGCATAGTTTTTTTTCTGTATTGACTATAGTTCTTTACTCCATGCTTTATACATGTTGCATAAGTAAATTAATTATTTCAGACTTAATGTTTTTTCATCTTGTCTATTCTTGAATTTAATTCAAACACAATACTAGTTATTAGCATTGACTATTGCAGGCATATTTGTATACAAAGCTTAAGTTTCAAAGAAATATAATTAGTATCTGGTTTACCGAGCTTCACTTATAAAACCAAGGTTCCACAAAAAATGAGGGTACATATATCCAAATAAACCCCGCAATTGGACTGTAAATTAATTTTACCCAAGATGAAATAAACCTTTTTAATTTCAACTCTCCAACATTTATTAATACGCTCTTTCTAATAATTGAAGCGAAAGCTTCTTACCGGAGGCAGACTTACATATAAAATTAGCTAATCAGGGAAATGAAATGTATAACTTGAAATTTCATTTGTCGACATGTTCCGATCGACACTCAGGGGCATACCCAGCGTTTGGTTCATGTAAAGGCAAATCAGAAAGATATTGCCCTAGAGCAGAGCAAATCACAAGAAAAATTTTCCCAGATAGAGGTGCAAATTAGAATCTTTTTTGGCTTAGGGGGATGGGCGGCATGTCAGCAAATTTATGGGAAGCTTTATACGCTCACGGCAGGTTTTTTTATCTACTGGGGAGGGGGGGCAGCTGCCCCCTCTGGGTACGCCCATGCCGACACCACACAGCGTACCTAGATCTTGCAATACAGAACACCAGACAATATAGTAAGAGACTATTCGGTTATAGAAAATTGTAATATCTAATTAAGATACTATACCGGCATACAATTTGCTTTGCGTTTTAATAATCATTCCAATTGTCTATTTGCGATATATTGAATTAGAGACTTGACGTGCGCCAAAAGTCAGGATGCCGCAAACAACCATAAATGGATAACTTTACAGGATGCGGTTACGACATACCAGCTTAGAGTATATACTTCTGGAGATAGCCTGCAATGATCATTACCCACTATTTTTAATATTAAATAAAATTAGAGATCAAGTTAAAGAAAAACAAAGTATGCAAATAGACTATAAAAAATTGGTTGAATTAGCTGAGAATATTAGCTAGGACTATATACTGGAGGAACTGGACCCAAGTAACGTCATATAGAGTCACTCACAACAGAAATAGCTATGTGTTTGGAGAAATCAAAACAATTAAAAAGTCTAAAAAATATATACCTAGAAGTAGCTGGATTACCTGATCGATCATAAGTTGTAAAAAAAGATTAGCTTGGAAATCAATTAAAGATTTTTGAGAAGGTTATAAATAATACGAAAACATTATATGATAGGGATGAAATTAAAAAATTTAAAAGTCCTCAAAAGTTATGGAATACAATAAATACAAAAATTGGCAAAAAATGTAGATATCATCAAAATATTTACAATGAAAATAATCAAAAAATTGTGGAACCAGAACAAACTGCCAATGAATTTTTCTGTAATTTTGGGTCTCTGCTAAGCCATAAAATACAGAAACCAACAAATACCCTAAATAAATTACTACCTGTTAACTCTGAAACCATATTTATAACACTAACTAATAGATTTGAAGTTATTAAAATTATTAAAGAATACCACAATGTGACGACCAACTTTTATTGTCCAATGTTTATAGTTCAATAGGAAAATATTTAAAAAATTTTGTTGTGATAATTCTGTCATTAAATAATATTATTTTCACAATAGTCTGAAATTGTTTTGCAACAAATCATCAATCAGTGGACAATAGAAATTACATTAAAGATTACAGTTTTCATTGGGATGTTTGTCATCTCTATTTTTGAAATCGTTTGTGTGTAAATGACGGAAACTTTTAGGTTACAAAGTAAACTCTGCTGATAATTAAATTGAATACGTTGCAAAGACAATATTACATTCGTGATAATGTATAGGACATCTTTATAAAAAAATCCTAATTTAATTTAATTTTCTAATTTCGCATCAACTCTATTTCTTATAGAGACAAAATATCATCAATAATTTTCAACTTATAATTTTAATGAATTTGGGTCGAATTTCGACCACTGGGCGACCGCTAGTTATTCTAATTAGACATCAAACTTAGGGTGGTCATGTCGGTCATCCCTACCCTAAACATCTGTAAATGTTAAGTAGTAAAAAAATGTTAATGCTTTGTCAATCTTTGACTTATCTTTAAGTTTTAAAAAATATATGTATTTTATATACAGCAGTCTGCGTTAAGTATTCTAAGAAAGAAATCAATTCAACCAATAATAATCATTCAGCACGGGCACTGAACACGGAGAATCAGAAAACTGTAAAAACCAATTGAAATCACATCACTTAAAGTGTGCTTGAAAAATTATGTTACACATACTAGTGATACCTCATAAAATTATTCCCAAACGAAGAGCATGTGATATCCATTGGGAGGTTTCCGTTGGTGATTTTGCCTTCTGTTCAGGCCACGTTATATTCAAAGCAAAGAGCCTGGTAAGCTATTTCAATATGGGTTAATGCTTTTCGGGATAAGCTTCCATCTCCTCGCAACATGTTTGAGATTTTTCCCTTTCCGAGACTTAACATCGTCTGTCGCCTACGGGATATAAGGAGCAAAAAAACTATCATCGTTACCGCCATTCTCGAAAACCACAAACATCCTTCGAAAAGACGTGTAAAACACGAAAATCGAAACGTAATCTTGTAGTCGATCGAAAGATATGAATTTCGTTATGCCAACGGCGAATTGGAAAACTTGCTATCTTGCCGAATTCGAGTTCCTTTTTGCTCTTACCGAACGTCTTTCCCAGCTCCGCAGCCAATGATGATCGCAGGTCCTGTCTTTTCTCATCTGACGCTTCGCTTTAGAGAAGATTACTCAATACGTAATACAAGAATCCGTATGTGCTTCGATAAATACAATGTTGGCGCTTTCCGGCTTCAAATAGAACGGATTCTGGATTGGTTCTTGCTGCTCTAAGGATTTTAATAACGAATGGATGTGTGCGGATTTTCCGCATATTTATAAGGCGTCTATGCGGCAGCCCAAGACGGCGGATTTACTTGTTTGAACTTGAAATTGTCACTAAGTGTTATCTATATATAAATAGGCAAAGACAAAACGATTAGATACTGGTGCGTTCCCGAAATTTGTTTAGTGTATTGTTTTCAATTTGATTGAATTACTTCATTGATTTTTAAACTTCTGCACCTTTTCTAAACCATTCCGTCGCGCTAATGCTAATTTTAAGTGTTTTTTGCGTGTAAAATATAAACAGTATTGACATTCGTGTTTCGGTTCCCTAGCTATTAAGACGCTTGGGAGGTTCGTGTATTGTGCTTCGAACTATTCGGACGCTTTTTTTGATTCCGTCGGAAGAGACGCCGCTTTTTGTTGTTATTGTGTTACGAGTCCGCGAGTTCTTAGCTCCGTTCGTAACGACCGCTAAACCGCTTTCTTTTTGTTTCTTTTGTGTTTATAAAAGTAAATCATTTGTTATTAAACCCGCATTTTTTGTATGCTCAATCAATGAACATTTCGACGCTGTTTTTTGTGTAACGTGTTGTCCAGACGAAGCTCTAAGAAACTGTTCCTGCTGTTACGGGGCTAGCCTCTGAAGAAAGAAGACCCAAGAAAACACCAGAGCTTCGACATAAAAGGTTAGTGATAACTTTTATTTGGTTATTCGTTTATGTGACGGCACGTTGATTGTTCCGCTAAAGGTCCTTCGTCAATTATATACTTGCATTGAACCAGAATTGAACTAAAACCGCAACATCTAATTCATACATTTTTTTGAATATTCTATATGGAATGTGCTATCGAACACATTCCAGATACCATTTTCTCCTCTGTCTCTCAACCGATTATCTTCATTTTTGTTTTGTTAAGTAGCTAGTGACGTCCTTTGGTGCAGAATGCTAATATTAATTTATAACATTGGTTCATTCATTAAATAAAATATAATAAAAATTCATTATTTACGTCCATATTGTCAACGCCAAACAACTGACAGTGCCCCCGAAGCCAGTCGGTCAAAATTTCAAACATTGAGTAATTATATATGGAGCGATCGTTATTCTTAGAGCATGTAGTTCTGGAAGTGCCATACAAGCGCTGTTAGTGTTTAGTGGTAAAATAGTCAATTTAGTAGATCAGTATTGATTTTTAGGGCGCGCTGCAGTAACTTTCATATTAAATATTCTGTTTTTAATGTGAATATAATTATTTGATTAATATATTATTATCACAACCTTCCCCAAGGTATTGTGTAAAAAATTGTCAGACAGCGGACAATAGAGAATGTTATTTAATAATTAAGTTCTCCTAGGGTTGTTGGTCCTCTCCTTTTTAATATTCCTGAACTTGATTGAAACCACAAATGACGAAAACTTTTAGGTTACAAAGAACAATCTTCCAAATATTATATCGAATATTTTGCCAGAAGCGGTTCCAGACTTATTCATTTATCAAAAATATTTCGAATACCCATATTTGATTACATTTTTTTTTTATTGGAATAGATTTGTCAGTATGAGTGAACAATTTTGGTCATTACATCTACTTGTCTGATTTCTCCACAACTCTGTTTCTTATAAAAATATACTTTTTACAATTTCATGAAATATGGTCGAAATTCGACCACTGGGCGACCACTAGTTATAACAAAAGAGCACTTATCTAAAGTTTTATAGTAGTAAATGTTGAAATAACAATACTGTGTTTTATTAAAATAGTTTGGTCAAGTGCCATTGAACTCGCCTACTACGAGTTCCATTCGAACTTAAACATTTGTTATTATGTAGATAAATCGTATTGCAAATTTTTGTAGTTATCTATTATCAGATAAGCAGAAAATGAATGTATTTTCTTAAATTTTTATTATTATGTTTCAAACTAAATATTCTAAATTTATAAAATATAGATTTGTATTTTTTACAAAAAACATTATAAACCTGCGACATGATGCGCTTAATTTTTGTAGAAATAATTATTTAATTTTTTAATGCGGCCCTCATAATTTTGATTACGATTATCCCTTTATTTCACCAGTAAAGTGTTTGCAAAGTCTTATATAATCTTTTCTCTGAATTTTAGTCTCATTATTTTCAATAATATTTAAAATATTTTAAACCAATTATTTCAAAAAAATATATGTGTATTTTCTATGACGATTCTGTTCATTAGATACATTACGGAAGCACTTAAAAAATTATTTACTTTCCACTAATTTGTAAATTAATGCTAGAATTTGTGTTTAGTTTTGTAAATTTTTCTTCCAAAGTTTAGGTTCAGTAGTTCGCAGATATAGGTGAGAATGGGTCAAATTTTGAGTTTTTTGAAATAACTTCAAAGAAATTATTTTAATAATTGGAAAATATATACTTGTATTACTCATAATGTTCATTTTATATATTACATGATGCATTAAAAAATGTTAAAAGTTTTATTTTTCATTTCATTCCGTAATTAAGCCCCCAAAATTAATATCAGGTTATTCTCCTTATTTTTCCCTTCAAATTTCAAGTTATGCCTTATATTTCTTTTTTTTAAGTTTAGTTCCTATAGTTTCTGAGATAAAGTTGGGAATAGGTCAGTTTTTCATGTTTTTGTTAAGATATTTTAAACAAAATATTTTTAAAATATGAAGAAACTATGCTTGTATTACTCATAATGAGCCCTTTCAATTGATGTATAAAATGATGTAGTTAAAAAACTGTATTTATTTTATTTTCCGTTTATTTCATTTGCCCCCAAAATTAACATTAAGCGTTTATCCGTATTTTTCCTGTATGGCTTAAGTAAGACCCTATGCGTACATATTTTGTAAAATTTTAGAATTCATAGTTTCGGAAATAAATGGGAAAATGGGTTTTTTATTTTTTGGTCAATATATTTAAAAAATATATTTCAAAAAATTCGAAAAATTAGTATTTCTGATAAGGAGCCCTTTCATTTAATATATTACATGATATGTTTGAGAAAATTTTAATTATTTATTTACCCTTTAATCCTATAATTAGTCCCCCAAAATTTATATTACGATTTTCACCTTAATTTTTCAGTAAAGTCCAATAGACTATTTTTACACCAAATAAAATTATTAGGTTTAATCACAAAGAAATAAATCGCAATAAATATCAAAGGATAATTAATGAGTACTGGTGTTTCTAACATTTTGTGATGAGTATGTTTGCAAAATTACTATAATTAACTTTGTCCACATTATTAATTTAATAACGCATTTACTTTAGTCTATAGAATTTAAAGAAAAATTAAAAGTGCCGAAATGTGAACTAATTTTGGTGTCTGATTATAAATTTAACAACTTAATTGCATTTTTCATATATTTCATAACTGTTTATATATTTCACAAACTTGCAAATTAGTTACAGGCCTGTCTTGTATGATATTAGTGTCAGTGTAAAGCAGCTATCAAATCAAAAACATGAAATTTAAATAGCTTGGTAGTATTAGCTATGTCACCAATGCTTGGAATCCACGTAAAAAATTTGCTAGACAGGCAGGAATTAATTAGTACATAATCGTAATCTGCCACTGTTTCTTCGTTTTGTTGTTTGTAGGTACCTGGCAACTGTAAATATGAGAGTACTTATATATTTAGGGTGTACGTACTTAGCGGGTACACAAGTATGCTATACCGGGTGGTCCAAAAGTATACAAATCCCTGAACTCTGCAAGATCGCATTTTTTTCTGTTAAATACATTTTTCCCTGGCTATCAAACGGTGACTTTGACCTTGACCATAATCTTGACTGCCTTATCAAGGTCAAATGCAGCTTTCAAACTAGAACCCCATTTTTTATTCCAGACTGGAAAAGAGAAGAAAATTTTACGCCCGATGTGACCATGACCTTAACCTTGATCATGACCTTGACCACGACAAGGGTCATGTACATTTTGACAAAACGTAAACTCCCATTTTTCAGAATTTGAAGTGGCGCAGTACTGGATGACCAAATATGACCTAGACCATGAGTCGACCTTGACTATAAGCTTGAGTGTCATATCAAGTCAAATACAATGTAACAAATGGAAACCACCATTTTTTGTTTTAGATTATAAAGGAGTGGAAAATTTTACGTCCAAAATGACTTTGACTGTGACCTTAGTAATGACATTTACCACAAACAAGGACAAAGAGAACTCCCATTTTTTAGCGTCCAAACACACCTTGACTTTGACCTTCATTTGTCCTTGACCATGAACTCGACATTAATATCAAAGTTAAATGCGCTCCTTACAAATCCAGACTAAAAATGGGGGTTCTCATTTGAAAAAATCTGTTTGACCTTAGTTGTGGTCAAGATCATGACTTAGGTCACGGTCTGGGTCTTTTTGGAAGCAAAATTTAGAACTCTTTTTGAGTCTGTAATAATATATATTTGACATTGATAAAACATTTAAGCTTATAGTCAAATTCAATGGAAGGTCTAGGTTTTGTTTGGATATCCAGTACTGTACCCCTATAAGTCCAGAACGAAAAATGTGAGTTCCTGTTTTTAAAAATCTTTTACACCTTTGCACCGACAATAATCAAGGTAAGGGTCAAGGTCTCGAAAAAATTGTCCGCTCTTTCCGAATCTTTAATAAAAAATTGTGGTTCACATTATAAAAAATGCGTTTACCTTCATGTGACCATAAAGTTTATGGTCAGATTCAAGGTCAAGGACATCGTTAGATGACGAGGGAAATAGTTAAACTTTTGTATTTAACATTTATAAAAAAAATATATTCCTCAAGAGTTATTAAAGGTGCCAATTTTTTGGACCACCTTTACCATATTTTTGTTAACTAAGTTTAACTTTTTAGATCTATTTTGAAGTTGATTAATTAAAAAAAGGAACAGTGTTGTAATGTGATATAATCTGTACATGTCATATTCATAAGGAAAACAGTATTCGATACCTTTTTTTTTAATTTTCTGTTTCCATATGAGTTGTATCTCCACCTGCTATACGTGACTATCTCACTATTTTATTGCTCAAAAAGCGATTTTCGTTAAAAAATAAGTATTGCCAAGGTCTCTCATGAGATTCTATCTTTAAATCAATAATTTTAAAATTATGATGCTTTTTGGTAATATTTTCTTTCTAATGCTAAATATCTGCGATTACCGAATAAATAAGAAAACGTGTTTACCCATGAAAACTTAGAATTTCGCTCGTCATGTCACATTATCACGCCAAGTTCTCATACTTTATTTTCCTTTTGAATGAAATATGGCCGGCGATTTGTATTGTAGTTGGTATTTTATCGTGGATATTACTATTGTAAATGTTCGTCATATTTTCGTTGCATAGCATGCATGTAATCTTCCGTTACTACGCTATGAAGTGCAGAGAGAAATGTCGGAATATAAAAATGAAAAATTGCAAGGGATATGTTTGTTTCCGTTTCTCGTAGTTTTTCAGATGAAATTTTCATTATGAATGACTTGGCCGTGTCTGCTTGATATGAATTTGGGTCATCCGGGACTTTTGAGGGTTACATTACTTGTTGCTTAGAAGAATTTAAGTTATTAAATAAGTTTGAATCGATGTAATCAGGAAATTAAGTTGCTTTATGCAAGGAACAAAAGACGTGAGTTAATAAAATAAATGACGACATTAAATTACATTATCTAATACATGTATCATTTGTTATTTGTACAGCCTGACACCATCTGAATATAGCAAAAGAATTGTTTAAGCTATTTTGCAAAGGCAAACAATGAAAATATTTTAGTAACTTGTTATTAGTTCAATCTAATAGCCATTTAAATTAAATTTTTGAGAAAATTCAGAAGCTACTTTGAACTATTTGGAGACGATAATAGCAAGTGATGTGTTGGAGAAGGGGTCAGAAAAAATAAAATGAAGTGTCTTCTCCGGATTATACACAAGGCGTTACCTAAAAAACTTTTTTTTAAGAATAAAACTATTTTGATATTATACAATAAAATGTAGACCCACCTTCATACCTCTCTACCTGTACCGTTCTCTCAAATAAATAGAATTTCATAACTTATGCTTTAGTGTAAAGTCCAGTCTTCGAAGTTTTCATATATTTCCACAAGAAAATTTATTTAAAAATAATTTGATCAAGTGTGAATTGGACTCGTATACTAAGGGTTCCGTAGCTCCTTCAAGATTATAATATTCCAGTTTCAGACAAGCAGGGAATGAGTACGTTTTCTTATATTTACCCTAATATCTTTAAAAGGAAGCGTTTTAAATTTATAAAAAATATACATTTTTATTTTCCACAAATAGATTTTTATTTTATCTGCTTCATGATTCGCTTGATTTTAATAAAAATATTTATTCAAATTTCTAATTTGGCCCCCAAAATTAACATTAGAGGTTTATTTTACTAATAATCTTTCAGGGAAGCCTTCTACAATCTACGTCTGAATTTTAGGCTCTGTAGATTGAAAGATAAAGGGGAAAATAGCTCAAGTTTTAAATAATAGATTATTAAATCTGCTAGAACAGTTATAACTGTACTGTATAACTGTAAAAATACAAATTAAATATATTTTTCAAAATTTTAGATAGTGTAGTTTCTAAAGTGGGAAATAAGTCGATGATTAATAGTTTTGTGAATATATTTTAAACAAATGATTTAAAAATGTGATATATTGGTAATTCACATAATGCGCCTTTTATTTGATATATTACATGATGCGTTATTTAATTTTTATTTTCCATTTAATTTTATAATTTGTCCCCACAATTAATACTGGGGTTTTTTACTAGCTAGTTGTCGCCCAATGGTCGAAATTCGACCTTATTTCATGAAATTTTAAAAAGTATATTTTTATAAGAAACAGGGTTGTGGAGAAATCGGAGAAGTAGATGTAATGACCAAAATTGTTCACTCATATTGACAAATTTATTGAATATCGGTATTCGAAATATATTTGACAAATAAATGAGCCCCCAAATTTTCGGCTGGAACTGCTCCTGGCAAAATATTCGATATAATCATTGGAAGATTCTTCTTTGCAACCTAAAGGTTTTCGTCATTTGCTTTTCGTCATTTGCGGTTTCAATTAAGTTCAGGAATATTAAAGAAAAGAAAGGACCAACAACCCTAGGAGAACTTAAATATTCAATACATTCTCTATTGTCCGCTGTCTGACAATTTTTTAACACCTTCGGGAAGGTTGTGATAATAATATATTATTCAAATAATTAAATTTACAATACAAGCAGAATATTTAATATGAAAGTTACTGCAACGCGTCCGAAAAATCAATACTGATCTACTTCATTGACTATTTCACAAATAAACAACAACAACGCTTGCATGCCAGTTCCAGAAGTACATGCTCTAAGAATATAAAAGCATCTAACAATCGCTCCTCCATATATAATTACTCAATGTTTTGAGTTTTGACCATCTGACGGCGGCGGCACTATCTTGTTTGGCGTTGAAAGGGACGTAAATAATGAATTTTTATTATATTTTATTTAATGAATGAACCATTATTATAGATTAATATTAGCAGTCTGCACTGAAGGTCGTCAGTAGCTACTAAACAAAACAAAAATGAAGAAAATCGGTTGAGAGACAGAGGAGAAAATGGTACCTAATCGTTTTGTCTTTGCCTATTTATATATAGATTTATTATATTTTATTTAAAGAATGAACCATTTTTATAGATTAATATTAGCGTTCTGCACTGAAGGTCGTCAGTAGCTACTAAACAAAACAAAAATGAAGAAAATCGGTTGAGAGACAGAGGAGAAAATGGTACCTAATCGTTTTGTCTTTCCCTATTTATATATAGATTTATTATATTTTATTTAAAGAATGAACCAATATTATAGATTAATATTAGCATTCTGCAGTGAAGGTCGTCAGTAGCTATTAAACAAAACAAAAATGAAAAAAATCGTTTGAGAGACAGAGGAGAAAATAGTACCTAATCATTTAGTCTTTGCCTATTTATATATAGATTTTTCTTATAATTTTCATGTGAGCCCCAGTACCTCTAATTATTTTTAAAATTTTAGGTGGTATGGTTTCGGAGATAAAGAGGGAAATGAGAATTTTTTATGTCTTTTTGTTAATACTAGCTGTCGCCCAGTGGTCTAAATTCGACCAATTGTGTCAAAAGCTCTGGCAGGTTAAGTAACCTGAAAATTTTATCGTGACATTCAATCCTAGGACCTTAGGGAGAACAGCAATTACACGGAACGGATCCAGATTCGGAATCTCTGTGTGATAGTTCTACAAATAAGTAGTTTTTTTTCAGATATAATTCATAGGACATTATTTTTGTTCAAATTCGTAATTCTTAATTTAATATGACAACAATTGAACCGCGACCATACATATTTATTTTTTCTAACCTCCCTGTAGAGCTATAATTGCACTCAATTCTCTAACCTTTACTAAAATCCTCATTATAATAATTCCGTCTCAATATATATTTCCACCACCCTGTATATGCAACTGCTCATGGACCACGCATCATATTTTTTAACATTTTTGAACCACCCGGTAAACCATTCTGTATATGACACTGCCTATGAGGCACCGTATTTACTCTTTTTGTTAATGAAATCTTCTGTAACTATAATTCTACTCCGACCTATATTTCAATCATCATATATATGGAAATCTTCGTGGGCTACTCTATAAATCATTTCCTTTTCTAACATTTTTTATCATCATTTTGTATATCTATAATTACTCTCACCCTATATTTCATCTTCCCTATATATATATATATATATATATATATATATATATATATATATATATATATACAACTAGTTATGGGTTACGAAATGTGGCATTTCCATTTCCGCCACCCTGTATATGCATCTCTGTATAATATTTTTTGCACCTTCTATTCCAAGAACCCTGTAAATTCAACCGCTAATGGGCTTCCCTATATAATTATTATATTAGTTATAATTGCACCCTACTCTATATTTTAAACACCATATATATGAAACTGCTTATGTGCCACCCACGAAAAAAATGATTTCTAACATACCAGGAATCGCCCTGTATAATTATAATATACAAAGATTACTTTACCACTAAACAACAACGCTTGCATGCCACTTCCAGAAGTACATGCTCTAAGTATATAACAACATTTGTCCGTCTATATATAATTACTCATGGTTTTGAGTCTGGCGGCTGCGGTACATTCAGTTGTTTGGCGTTGACATGATTTTTATTATATTTTATTTAATGAAATAACCAATATTATAAATTAATAGTAGCATTTTGCACTGAAGGTCGTCAGTAGCTACTAAACAAAACAAAAATGAAGAAAATCGGTTGAGAGACAGAGGAGAAAATAGTATCTAATCGTAGTGACTTTGCCTATTTATATATAGATATTGTAAACAATTAATTTAAAAAATATAAAATATATACCTGTATTCCTTATAATGTATTGATGTATTGCATGATGTGTTAAAAAAATATTTTTTTATTTTCCGTTTAATTCTATAATTTGTATAGTTTGGTGAATAAAGGGGGAATCGGTAATGTTTTAAATATTATTTTAATATATTTTAAAATATTTATTTTAAAAATGTGAAAAACATATTTGTAATCGTCATAATGAACCCTTTGATTTGATATATTACATGATGCGTTAGAGATAATTTTAATTTTATGTTTTCAATTTAATGCTGGAATTTGACCCCTAAAAGTAATATTAGGGATTTCTCCTTATTTTTCCAGTAAAGTTCAGGTGAGGTCCTATATCCTTATGTTTTTTCAGAATTTTGTATTTGTTTTCGCTATAATGAGCCCTTTCATTTAATATTTTACATGATGTGTTAGAAACAATTTTAATTTTATATTTTTAATTTAATTCTGTAACTCGCCCCCCAAAATTAATAGTAGAGGTTTCTCCTTATTTTCCGGTAATATTCAGGTGAGGCCCTAGATCACTAATTTTTTTCAAAATTTTACGGCTTATAGTTTCTGAGATAAGGTAGGTGGAATGGGTAAAATTTTAAAATTTTTTTCGCCGTAATGAGCGCTTTTATTTGATATATTACATGATATGTTAGAAACAACTTTAATTTTATATTTTCCATTTAATTCTGTAATTTGCCCCCCAAATTAATAATAGAGGTTTCTCCTTATTTTTCCGGTAAAATTCAGGTTTCTCCCCCCAGAAGTACCCCTAAAGTAAAAATTTCTTCATTTACAATATGTACTTATCATCGGGTCACCAAATTTCAGCATCTTCCGTCCAGTAGTTTAGGGAAAAATTGCTGTGATGTGAGAGAGGGAGAAATCCGGAGTGATATTATAAGGGTATCCGTATATTGTATATAGTGAACCCTAAAAATACGAGAATGAAACATTGTGTAGAGCATACACTCAGAAGTAAGAATATTTGAATCCTTATATCAGTTATATTGTATATCGTAACTAAATGAAACTTCTTGCAAATACATTTTTAAATAATTAAGTATTTTAATCCATCTTACATTTTTAGCAAGATTGATAACCACATTTTAAATAATTTATACAAGATGAGTTTTTTTGATGATCAGTATGGGGATCTCGGAAACTAGCGAAGATAGAGCAATGGTTAAATTGGGAAAGATTTGCAGTTTTACTTTGAAAAAACGGAATTCTATTGATTTAGTCAAAACCTTCTAGCTCCTTTGTTTTTGATTTTATAAAAAAATTGTAAATCTCAAAATTGAAAGGAATTGTATCCCGACTATGATTGTCATATCCTCGTTTGCGTGACAGCTCTCGTTTTCGAGATAAGACACAAACTTTTTTTTTTTTTTTGAATAGAAACCATAGTTGGCTATGACCTCAAAAAATCGGACATTTTTAGAGCTCATAAATTGGCACAAAATTCGGCTAGTTCGAAAATCGTGTAACTCGTTTTTTTTTTCAATTGGGAAGACATTTTTTGTCAATACCAGTATTCACTAAATTAAACGTTTTTTGTATAAAACCTCAAAAGACTAAAATTTCCATGTGATTATTCGAGTTTTCTGAAATATCAGTAGGCTGTTTTAAAAGAATGAAACAAATGAACTATACTTTAATTTGTTCATCATTTTTGACGAATTTTTTATGCTTCTTCAAAGAATGGGTGAAAGCTTTCCTACACGATATCCGTATACACCAAAGAGAGATACACAGGTACAGACAAAATTGGACATACTACAGTAAATTTTCAAACTGGTTCGCACCAATTTCCGAACATTTATGAATTATTCTTCAATATCTGGCTTGTTTGGCACTCTGAATTCCTTGTGGGGAATGATATCGAAATGCATTCCTAACTCCTTCCTGGCAATCTTCAGTTTTTGTTAGCGGGGCCGCACAGTCAATATTTTTTATTCAAACCCAAACAAAAAATTCGAATGGGGTGATATCGGGAGAAAAAGGAGGCCATTGATGGGGTCAAAATGATTGTTTAAAAAATGCGGTTCCGTTGGGTGGATATCACAACTGTCTGATGGATGTACCAGGTAATTTCACACATTCTAAACGACAGCTTTTTGGGCATTTGTCACAGAAAATACAAGGATTCGAATAGTGTTTGTTAAAAGTGTGAACGGCAACTCATAATACTGTTTGTTCATTATTACGCTTTAAAAAAACAGAACTGAAATCTAAGTGTACGTAAAAACATTTGTAAATTCTAACTTAATAAATCTTTCTCCGATATGGGAAATTCATTTTAGTTGATAACGAAAACACCAAAGACTTCTTTCAAACCTACTATGCATAACTTACAACTTAAATTCAAAATTTATCAAAAAAAAAACATAAACATTCTGCTAACTTACGGTTAGCACACCCTTGTATGATCATTTTAGGTGCGAGATATTTATTTCTCGAAAAAACATCAAACAAAAATTATGTATTTTTCATTGCACAATCCGAATTTATGAAAAAAATATGCCCTTTCCATTTATAGAAAACAACTTCTGGTGCAAATAACCTACTGCCGATTGAAACCGGAATTTCGGAATAGCAAGTGATGCAGCATACCTTCTTTACTTACTACTACTATAAGACACCTATTGCTTTACCACAAAACATTTTTTTGGCGATTTAGAAGGGGTGGATGGCTGATTTGAAACCCTCGGTATATTGTTTAAATCATAATCACTTTATATTTACTATCCACTTGGTTTTAAGGGGATCACCATGCTCGAAAATAGCATTTTAAGAAAGTTGGTTAAACAAACACCCTCTGAAACTGAGAGTAAAACACAAGGAACACATTTAGTTGGCCTCTTAAAAAAGTCACACTTTTGAGAAAATCCTTTTACATATAGAGTTCAATAAGATATTTCATTCATTATTAGTGAAGAAACCTCCTTCCTCAAATGGGATAAATGTCCTATTCGAGATATTAAATTTCTTGGAAGTATGCTGAGTGGCAGTAGAAGTTTTAACAGTCACAATGAATAGTTTATTGAATTTAATTTTTGGGGTAACAGAATGACTACATTTAAAACAAGGATTTTACTTTTTGTGAGTTCTTAAGAAACTGGTTTGTGATAGCTGAACATAATGTTAACGATTTGGCTGAAGCAAAATTCTTTCTTACCTAGTTACTGATTGGCGCTATCGCGAAATTAGATCCGGGTTAATTGTACTGCAAGCACGGAAATGTAATGTCTTTTATGTGAGTAGAAAAACTCTAACTGGCCCATCAAGGCGTACCACCGAACGTCAAGATAAACGCTTCAATTAACTAGCTCTGCGATACCCTTCGGCTGCTAATCGTCTATATCCAATGGTTTGGAGAACGAGAGAGGTCTGTTGCAATACGTACATTATATCGCGGCACTCGAGCCTTTGGAATTTTTCATACCGTCTACAATTAACGCTTCCTATGTTTCTGTATCAACGGTTGAACTAGTTTAAATAACGGCAACAAAATGAATGCCATATTGTCATATTTAGCGACAGTTTGCTATTCTGACGAAGTATGATTAACAGTCATTCGCTGTTGAGAGTCAAGTACACAGAACTATAGTAGTGTTTTGGTGGACTATCTTTATTTGAAGAAGTATCACAGTTGTTCATTATGTTGATAAAGTCCTTCAAACTATTTTACTACCTTATGTAGATGACTATCAACAAGTCCTTTATCAGCAAGACAGCACACGTCCCCATAATTACCGTCACTACGGACGAAGCAGAAGTTAATTTCATTTAAATCGCCCATCTGTTGGATCTGATGGGGAAGAGACTGTCCTTTTTTAACCATCATCTGCATGTTTTGGCAAAGTTAATCCATGAAATACAGTTTGTTTGGAACGAGGAGCGATAAGCAAACATCGACTATTTTGGCGAAGATTACAGATTAATAAAACTTCTTCCATGTTTCGTTCATATTTAAGACTACCACATTGTATGAACAATCAATTTGAAAAAATTGTTTATTATTGTAACAGTAACATGTCACTGAGTATACTTTTAGTCGAAAAATGATTTGGAACATTACTTACCATAACATAAACTCTGTAGGATGTAGAAATACCAATATATTTATGAAATACCTAAAGGCTGATATGATTATCAAGTTTTGACACAAGTTGTTCTAGCTCGTAACTTACGTGAGGCCAGGGATAATTGTCAGGTCGTCCACAGTAAAGTAGCCTTTCATTTTTGAAAATTTTTTAATTTTTAAATTACCAAATATTCATATCGTCTGAGCAATTTAGTTTGAACATATTTAGGAGCTAAGCTAATTCTATAGTATTGTGATATTAATACTGTTATAAACTTCGTGCGTTCAATTAATTAATTTTAAAAACTAACAGTCACTTCACTTTCTAGAACTTTTACTCACACGTAAATATCAAATATTCCCAACAGCTGATTCTAATACAATAATATCGAGATAATAGCAATAGATAAGCTCTACTAACCAACTACTGAAATAAATATCGCGTTATATAGCATACGACTATCTTTCTGGTCGTTCTACCTTTGTTCGCACAGCGTCCAAATTGATAGTTCTTGCTCATTTTGGCGACTCTAGAAATTATTGTTTTTATGTTCTTTGGGATGAATACTGATTTTGCGTAGCTTTCGCCAGGGTCGGAGTGGATAAGATTTTATAACACTGCCCTCCCTTTAATTCTGATCGTCCCGATCAGAAACATCCTCTCCATGGTAGGGAGCGAGTCGATCTACATTTCGACGGATACGGTAGACGACGTCATTAATCCTCTTGACCACCTCATATGGACCATCCCAGGTGAATGTAAGCTTTGGAGATTTACCCTTGTTCCGTTGGGGGTTGTACAGCCAGACTTTGTCCCTCTCTTGGAACCAAACTGAATTGGCCTTGCGGTCATATCGCGTCTTCATCCGGTCACTGGTGGCCAATACCTGCGTTCTGGCTAATACGAGGATTGCCATCATGTTATGTCGGAGCTGGTCGGCATAATCGTTGATGTCTTGGGAAGGTTCTTCGGGGGAGCCAAAAGCCAAATTGCAGGGTAATCGCAGCTTTTTCCGAATAGGACCCTGGCTGGAGTCAGGCCTGTGATATTTGTACGGCTGAGCGATATGCCAACAAGTATAGTGGAATATGCTCATCCCAATCACGCTGGTTATTGCTGACGACCTTGGATAGGTGTTGTTCCAAGGTCCTGTTAAATCTTTCCACCATTCCGTCAGACTGTGGGTGCAATGGTGTTGTTCTCGTTTTCTTGATCCCCAACATCATACAAACCTTCTGTAATACATTCGATTGGAAGTTACTACACTGGTCTGAATGTAGTTCCGACGGGACGCCAAACCTAGTTGTTCTACTAGCACCGTCGCAACCGTCGTTGCCTCTTGATTGGGTATCGCATATGCATCAGGTCATTTGCTGAAATAATTCATTGGGACCAGAATGTATTGGTTCACCTTCTCCGACTCGGGAAACGGACCGGCGACATCGATGGCAATTCTCTCAATATAGGACACCCACATTGTATTGCTGCATTCTTCCCTTAGTCCAGGTCTTCGGGCCCTTACTGGCTGCACAGGTGTAACATTTCCGGCACCAAGCACTGAGGTCTTCGAAGTAATTTAGCCGGCAGTATCGCTGGCGAACGTCTAGAATTTTATTCATGCCCATATGGCCCCCGGTTCCCCCATCATGGACTTCGGTCAGAATGGCTGGTACCTTTTTCTTCGGAACTACCAGTTTGAACTTGGTTTCTCGGTCATTAGTGCTTTCCCAAACTGGCTTGAGCACTCCATTCTCTACTCTTAGAGAGTCCCATTGGGCACATAACAATTTCAGGACTCCCGAGTATATAGCTATCTCGTACCGTCTTCGCCTGGGTGTCCCTGTCTTTTGGAGTGACAGGATTGCTTCGATGTCTGGATCAGTCATTTGGTCCTGAATGCACTGTTCCGTTGTCCAGTCTTCATTGGCCTGCACTCGGATCTGTCTGATGGAGATACCCTCTCGCTGTTCCGTCCTCAGACAATGTCCGCATTTAGCTGGCTAGTTGTTATTCCGGTGTCTTCACGTCCAGCAGCCATTTGAGGGCGCCATGATCGGTTCGGATTAGGAATTCACGACCATAGAGGTATTTGTGAAAACGGTCTCCCGCCCTTATTGTTGCAAGAAGTTCTTTTATGGTGACGCAATAATTTCTTTCTGGTTTCGAGAATCCACGGCTGTAGTACTCGATCACCCTCTCTTCACCATCTTGCACCTGTGATAGGATGGCCCCCAACCCTGTGTTGCTGGTTTTGGTGTCTAAGATGAACTTGCCGGAGTGCGTAGGAAATGCTATTATTGGGCAGGAATAAAGTGCCACCTTCAGTCGTCTGAATGATTTTTCGCAATCCTGATTCCAACGTAAGGTCTCTTTCTCAGTGGTCTGCCGATGTAGAGGCGTGGCAATGGTGGCAAATCCCTTTACAAATCGCCTGTAGTATGAACAGAGACCCAAGAAGCTTCGGAGTTGATGCTTGTCTGTTGGGACTGGCCAATCACGAATGACTTCTATTGTTTCCTTGTTCTTCCGGCTACCTGACTCGGAAACGATGTGGCCCAAAATCTCTACTTATTTTTGGAACATGGAACATTTCTTCGGGTTGAGTCTCAGGTTGGCGTTCTTAATTCTGGACCCAGGTTCTTCAGATGGTCGTCGAATGTCTGACCCATGACCAGAATGTCGTCGAGGAATACTAAGCACGTTTTCCATGTCAACCCGCTAAGTACATACTCCATTAGCCTCTCAAATGTAGCGGGAGCATTACATAACCCAAAGGACCGTGAATTGAAATAGCCCTTTACTGGTGGAGAACGCTGTCTTCTCTCTGCTTTCGTTTTCGTGTTCGCGTAGACCAACCTGCCAATATCCACTCTTCAGGTCTAGTGTGGACAACCAACAGGAGCCTGCTAGTGTGGTCAGAGTGTCATCAATTTGGGGTAGTGTCTTTCTTTGTTACATGGCTACTCTTTCAAATGGACTGCTCACATTATAATGCCTCATGGGGGCTCTTGCTCGCTTCTGCGGCCCATTAATTGCTGCACACACTGTATGTTTCCGGCACCAAACCTTAACATCTGCTTGTCAGTTTACCAAATAGAAGCGTTCTCTCTACTTCACCAGGGTTTGCGTTACTCCCAGATGTCCTCCAGTTGTACTATCTGTTTTATGTCCTTGCCCTCCTCTGGAGTTTCCAGCACGCGCTTCAGAAGTCCATTTTCCAGGATGAGGGAGTTCCACTGAGCCCAATACGACTTTATGGTTGGTGAGTATCGGGAAATCTCCTGCAATGTAAGTTTGCGGTCTTCTTCCTTCCACCGGATAACCTCTTTCAAACCTGGATCTAATTTCTGGTCTTTTTGGATCTCCACAGATTGCCAATGTTCATCGATGGTGGTAGTTCTACAGAGAACAGCCCTTTTTTCTTCAACTCGCTGAAAATATTTGCAGTCATCAGGGCATTCTTATGGCTTGTTCCAGCTCGATGTTCCGTCTCGAATTCTTGCAACCGCTTAATCCACCTGGCCACTTGTCCTTCGGAGTTTTTGAACTGTAAGACCCACTTCAGTGCTGCATGATCAGTCCTCAGTCTTTTTCCATACAGGTATATGTAGAACTGTTCTACCACCTTTACCACAGTCAAGATTTCCCTGTGGGTAACGCCGTAATTCTGCTCAGACTTGCTCAATGTCTTGGTAAAATAGCCGATGACTTTCTCCTGACCGTCTTGGATCTGCGAAAGCACCGCACCAACTCCGACATTGCTTGCGTCGGTATACAAAACGAAGTTCCCATCTGCAAAGGATAACTTAAGACGGGAGGACTCGTCAATGCTCTTTTCAGTGTCTCGAATGATCGCTGGCACTCCTCGTCCCACTGATACTGCACCTTCCCCTCTGTGAGTCTAGAGTAAGTGGTTTGGCGATTTTGGCAAATCCGGCTAGGTACCGACGATAGTACGTTCATAATCCCAGAAAACTTCTTAACTGGTGGATATCTTAAGGCATTGGCCATTCGAGGACAGCTTTGATTTTCTGTTTATCAACAGCTACTTCTTCTGCGGTAACCACATGTCCAAGATATTGCACCTATTCTTGGAACAGATGACACTTCTTCGGGCTTAATTTTAGTCCGGAACTTCGAAGTCGCCGAAACACCTCCTCCAGGTTCTTCACGTGGCCCTCAAATGATATTCCAACCACGATAATGTCGTCATGATACACCAGGCAAGTTTTCCATGAAAGCTCTTTTAACACTGTTTCCATTAATCTTTCAAACGTCGCTGGAACATTACACAACTCAGACGGTATCACCATGAATTGGTAAAGTTCTAAGCTGATGGCAAAAGCAGTTTTTTCTCAGTCTTCTCTAGCAAGTTCGACCTGCCAATAACCGCTCTTCAAGTCCAGGGTGGAAAACATCTTCGCATCTTCGATCCAGCCAACGTATCTAGGGTGTCATCTATTCTGGGAAGGGGATAACTGTCTTTCTTTGTAGCGTAGTTTATTGCCGATAGTCCACGCAAAATCGGGTCGAACCATCTTTCTTTTTAACCAAGACCACTGGAGATGCCCAAGGGCTATTGGATAGTTCAATAACGCCTTCTTCCTCTATCTCGCGGACTATCCAGTCGGCTTCTTCTCTTTTAGCTAGGGGTAGTCTTCTCGCCGACTGTCGAATAGGTTAATTCTATGTGTCATCAGATCAGTTCGTCCTCTTTTTCCGTTCCCTACATCGAAGATTCATAGTTTGTTTCTAACGATGTCCCTCAATTCTGATTTCTGGTTTAGTTTCAGATTCTTGGATGAATCGGTGATGAGTCTTTCCAGTTCTTCAAATAGTTTACCTAGGGGTATTTCTGCATGCTGTGTGCTTCTTACTAAAGAGGAAACTGTTGAACAATTGCCCAAAATTGTTCCTTTCTTTAGCACAACCGAGTAATGATTCAGGTTCATTACTCTTACTGGCACAATCTCTTTGGCACAAAACAGAGCCTTCCCCAGTACGACTCCCCTGCCTACATTTCCGTCGTTGAGTTCGGGATCGAACATCATCACTGTTCCAGGTTTAGCTTTCCCATCTAGGCAAGCATCTACAATGATTTCAGCTCTTTCCGGAACATTTACATCCTCCGCCAAGATTACTCAAAGCATGTTGTCTTTCCCATGAAGCACCAGTTCTTCGTCATTCACTCGCCGAATTCTTTAAAGTTTAATTGGAATCCCTTGGAGCTCATGATATCCATTCCAAAGATGACTTGGTCTTCGATGTCCGGCACTAATGCCCGATGTTGGAATGCTGGATTTCCCAAGACCATTTCAACCTCTATTTCACCATGGACTTTTGTTGCTTCTCCTGTCGCTGTTCGCAGTTGCCATTTTGTTGGTTTTATCATCGTCTCTAAAACGACGTTGGACTTTATAACTGTTTTTGTCGCACCTGTATCCAGCAGCATTGCACATTGCTTCTTATTGATAAAGCCATCTACAAAGACACTGATAACGTGGTTGCGTAGCGAAGGGACATATGCATTGATAGTTGAGGCTTGTTTGCTACAGCTCGACGATGGTCCCTTGACATTGGCCTTCTTTAGTTTCCCTGGCGAAGAAGTCTGTTCTCCGTTGCTCTCCTTGCAATGACTCTGGACATGTCCTACTTTACGACGGTTCCGACATCTCACTAGTCTTTTTTCGGTAAGGACTTCTTCTACTATCTTCCTTAAGGAGGCTTCATCGTTTCCGCCATCTTCGGATTCTCCGTCAACGATCCGGACTCTTGCTTGACCTCTGCAGGTATTTTTCGCAGCTCGAGCCAGTGCATCTACTAATTGAGTCGGCCGAGCTAGGGTCAATGCTTGTGTGGCTACGTGGTCCCGAAGTTCATCCAAAAATGTTTCCACTGCTAACCTTTCTATTACATTTTCCGGTGTGGCTGGATAGGCAAAGCGAACCAGACGGGCAATATCAGCTTCAAACTCTTGTAGGGATTCATTTGATCTCTGATGGCGTTTTTTCAATTAGGAGTGGTAGATGTGCTCCAAATGTGTCTGACCGTACCTCAGTTCTAAATGTTGGACCAGTTGTTCGTAGTCTTCTTGCTCCGAGATATTCAACGTTTGCAAAATATATGTAGCATCCCCTCTTAAAATGAAGGTTAATGTTATTGGTTTCTCCTCTGCCGACCATCCGTTTAGCTTTGCTGCAGCCTCGATTTGGCGCCGATAATTAGTCCATGACGACTTTCCATCAAATTGTGGTGGTTTCAATTTTTGTCTTTTTCCTTCGAAGTTAATTTTTGAATCCCCTACCTCCAGTCTGTTCCTGCTTTCTGTCTTTGATGGAGTTTCTTCCCTTTGTATTGTGAACACCTGTCGTTGTATTTTGCTAAACTTACTCTCCATTATCTGTTTCAACCCTTCTATCAGCATTTCAGTTCTGACTGTCGTGTGCGTCAACTCCTCGATTCGAGCTTCATTCTCTACTATTTTCTCTTCCAGCATTTCTGAATTTTCCTGAACCATGCTTTTCAAATTTTCTTTTAAGAAATTTTGTAGTAATTAGTCTTCTTGGGCTTTATAATTTTCTTGTAATTTGTCTACTTATTTATCTTCTAGGGCTTTAGAATTTTTTTATAATATTTGTAGCTTATCCTCTAAAGTCTTAGAATTTTCCACTAATTTACCTTCAAACGACTCTTTCAAGTTTTTAGAATTTTCTAGCAATTTATCTTGTAAGGTTTCTTTTAAACTTTCCTCCGTTTGTTTTTTTAGCATGCTCATGTCCCCAGTAGCAGAAACTTCAAATAAGTAAGTGTCGGGATTGTTACCGTCATTCATTAGAGCATCTGTAGCCGTTGTACTAATTCACTTTTTTTCCCACTAACTTCTAAATCCATTTCCTCAAGTTCTTTTTTTAAGTCACTTTCAATTGGCTCAAACTCGCATTTTTAAACATTATCAGTTTAGTTATTTTCCACTTCCCAAGTGTCACAAATTCACCAAACACATGACACCAATGTAACGTTTTTATTTTCTCACACTGATTCAGTTCAGTTCCTGGATTTACTTAAAAACACAATCCAACTCACTCTAATTTTTTTCCACTACTTTAACACAATTTATATTCACAGAACTAATTACAATTTATATCTACTTAAGTATACGACCGTCGAATACTGAATGAATCCATCGCCAGCTGTCCGTATTTATATACTTCTCTCAGAATTATTCTGGCAAGTCAACGAACCATCGGAAAACTTCATTAATGTGTTATGGAAGCTTCAAGGAAATCCCCAGTAACGGCAGCGGTCGGCCTATTGAGAGATAAAACATTTCGGATTCCCAGAATTATCGGAAGAATGTCCCATCTACGAAATGGATGATGGCCGATAACACTAGCTATCGGATAAATTCTCGTAACAATATGTATACATAAAATCTAAATTAGAGACTTACATGTTCAAAAGTTTAATTAATATTTCAAATGTTGTAGATATTCCAAATAACTCTAAACTACTACCATAAAGATTGGGCAATCTTAAAATCCTAGTAATAGGTTCATTACAACCATAATTTGTACTATGAAATGGAAAGTTGAAAATCACAGTAATATGTGTTTTTCTAGTATTAACATTAACATTAAAATTTATCAAATCTAATAACTCTGAAATTTATATATTTCCGTTCAAAATGTTACGAAGGAACCTCAAATCTGCTTCCATTCTTCTGTGATGCAATGACGATATGTTAAGTATTGAGAGGATCTCATCACGTGTATACTGCGTCTACTGATACCTATTTTATATGCGCATACTCTTAAAAAATTGTTTTGTACTCTCTCAATCTTGTCTATATCAGTATTATATGAAGAAGACCAAATAAGTGAACCATATTCCAAAATAGATAGAACTAAGCTAAAATATAACTACTTCAAGGTTTGCACAAAAAACTGTTGCTATTTCTAAGAACAAATCCTAAAATTTTTAAGGCCTTAGTTGTAATATTGTTAACATGATGCATGAAAGTTAATTTTGAGTCAAAGTAAATTCTTAAATCTTTGATTTCGTCTTGTTCTTGTAGCAGTATACTGTTTATATTATAAGAATAATTTACAATTGTCTAGTCCTACAGAAACTAATTTTAAAACATTTTTTTACATTTACATCACAAATAAGCACTGCGATAGACAATTTCCATATTTGACATACTGGTACCTACCAATAAGAAAGATACTTATCCCCTCAAGCACTTTACCCCCAATTCCATAACCTTGTAGTGTAGCAATGAGCAGATCATGGTTAATTTTACCAAGGCTTTAGAGGAGTCTGTGTAGATGGCGCCAACCTGATTCTTGTGTTGCATTGAATCGGCAATAAAATGACTATAAAGTACCAAATTAGTACTTGTAGACCTACCTTTGCAAAAACCATGCTGTTGATAGTCAACCAAATCTTTGCAATCCCACATTAAAAATGTATTAACAAGGCATTCAAATAATTTATGTAAGGCTGATTGGTTATAGACAACTCGATAATTTAAAATATTATTATTATTGCCAAACTTGAATATAGGTACTAAATAACTAGTTTTCCAAAATTCTGGAAAAATCCCAGAGCTTAACGATAGATGAAATAAGTAATGAATGGGTTTCACAAGGGTAAATATACAATCTAGACCAATGCATAATTTCCATGGCATATTTAAAACATTTTCAATTATGTCTGAAACCTCAATATGATAACCATTTACATCGATGTTCTGTTTGTAATTAAAAATTAGAATCTGATTAATTTTAGAATTTAAACTTGTATATGTTGTAGAGAAAAACGTACCAAATAATTGAACTATATCCTGTTTATTATCACCTGAGCTATGGCCGTCGAACATACTGGAAGGCAGACTATAAAATTTCCTTTTATTATTTATAAATTTTCAAAAATGTTTATGATTCGACAAAATCTTATTTTTAATGCTATTAAAGTAGTTTGTATAACACTGAGCGAAAAGTTGTTTGCATTCATGTCTCAAATGAGAAAATCTTAAGGAATCATCCCTTCTTCCAAACAATAGATATATTGGTAAGAATTATTAGTAAAACTTCTTTAGTAAGTTTTGGCATGTTCATTGTCTTTTTCATTTTATGAACAATTTGCAAAATTAACACAATTAAACCGAAGGTCGACTACATTATAAAAAATCCTTTTCAAAATAACAACACGCCCAATGTGCTCTAGGATATTCTATTCGTTAATAAAATGGCCACTTTAAATTTTAATGAATTATTCAGAATTTAAGAGTTGTATGGACGAAAAGTTGCCAGTCGTTTTTTCCCAGTTAATGTATCTTTTGGGATTACCAACAAACAAGTTACGTAATTTCTTCCCAAATAGGCATATACACGAGAATTTCTCCTTTATGAGGTAATTTCCCGACTTCCATTACAAAATTATCTTCATGAACTTTTCAGCGAAATAATCCAAGGTAAGAGCCCAATAACCGCCATCAAGGAAGGCAAATATTATCAAATGCTCCTGGCGAACATTCAGCTTTGATTGTCAAACAATCTCCTCATTGTCATTACGAGTACCTATACCGCTTGTCTTTTTTATCTTGTCGTCAGAACATAAAAAATTATTCATGATTTGCTCTGTGCTCCTTCTTTTATGGAACGTTGTTAGGAATGTAAATGGGGTTCATGCATGTAATCTTCCTGTTGGATGAAGTATACATGGAAATTATGGTATATATAAAAATGAAAAATGATGCAGGATATTTGTGTTTATTTTTGTTCGCTTGGTGTTCGGGCTGAAATTTTTGTTATGGATGAGTTATGTCCTGATGGAATAAATCGTGTTTGCTTTACTAGATTCTTTGTGCTGGAAGGTACATACATTTATTTTCTATATGGAATATATTTTACTTCGCAAGGTTCAATATTTGGAAGCGGATTTTAGATGATAGAGTGTTTATGATAGTGAAATAATAGGATTTTCAGAATCTGTAGAATGTTCAGCGTTATTACCCAATGTAGACATTACTGTAAATATAAAACTTTTTTTAAATATTAACCGGCATCCAAGTGAACTAAAAACTTGAAAATGATAAAACACACCACTAGACAACACGTAACACAATGAACAATGAACAATGAATGTGTTATTTATGTCTAGTGTTATGTTTTGTTAATTATTTTCAATTTTATAGTTCTACTTGGATGTCGGTTAATATTTTAAAAAGGTTTTAATTTCAAGTTTTTGTTTTTTTGTTAAATGTTTTATGTTTTTTAAATTTTCTTTTCAGTTTTTAGTCTACTCTGTAGAGGGATAATTTTTGTTATTTATTTTTTATTTTGAATGCCTAACATTAGTGGGCCAGAACCAAGTAACGCGTAACGCCCCAAACATTACTGAGTAATACACATTTATTTAATTGACAGCTAACAGTTATCCGATCAAAATGAACTTGGTATGCGTTAACTTAATAACCCAAAAATATGTTTAACTGAATTAGTTGTTATTGCTGGTGCTGTTATCACTTTACATTATGGTTTAGTTGCTATACTAAACACACTGTGTATAATCGCACCGAATAGCAGTTAAGAGTTTGACGTGTGTTGTCACTGAATTTTCTATTAGGCTGGGAGCCTGTGACAGCAAAAGCATCCTCTGGGCAGAATTAAATAATTTTCAATTAAATCGAGATTTAATAACCAGTCAATAGAGATTTTTTTTAATTAAAGAAAAATATAAAAATTGTTTCTAAGCCATCATGTAATCTATGAAATTAACGAGCTCATCACGACGAATACCTTTTATTTTCAAACTTTTTAAATAAATCATTTAAAATACAATATTTAAAAAACATTGTCTCTGAAACTATACGACCTAAGATTTTGAAAAAAATAGGCATATATGGACTTACTTTACAAGAAAAATCACTAATATTAATTTAGGGGCAGATCATAGAATTGATTGGAAAATAATAAATTATTTTTTAAGGCATCGTGTAATAGCTATATTAAATACGAGGGTTCATTCCGAGAAATACAAAGATATACTTTTCATATTTTTTAAATTATTTGCTTAAAAGATGTTGCAATAAATTTCGTGGGTTCAAATTGAATTTTAACAACTAGTGTTGACTTCAATTTCTAGAACTTTATTTGTATCTCAAAATCCAATATAACAGCTGATTTCGCAAACAATTTACATCAAAATAATGACACTATCTAATCTAAACTAACCATGAAATGTACGACTGTTTAATTTATAATTCACATCGATTTTTGTCTTAGTTCTTCGAAGTTCCCGATGGACATTCCACAGTTGTTCGAGTATTCAATGCTAACCCATTTTTTCTGCTGACTAGAAAGTTTCCGATGGTTGTTTTTACTCGCAGACGGTCATAGTTTTATTTTATGACTAATTTAGGTATCTCCAGTGGCGGCGATAATAAATTTTGAATATTAACAAAAATATGAAACATCGACTATCCCCACTTTATCTTAGAAACCTAACTTAAAATTTCGAAAAAAAAGGAATATAGGGCTCACTTGAACTTTACATTAAAAATAAGAAGACAACTCTGATGTTAAGTTTGGGTTCCAAATTATAGAATAAAATGAAAGATTAAATTTCAAGTAAAAGAGTGAGAAATATAAGTTTATGTTTTAATATTTTTAAAATAATTTGTAAAAAAGTTGTTATAAAATATACAAAACACTAATTCTTTAACAGTACTTTATAAAGTTAAATAGAGAATAAAATTTAATTTTATAAAGTGCACCCGTAACGTAATGTATCAAATAAAAAGAATATTCATAAAAATACAAATATATTTTATTCCCACTCTCTCATTTATCTTCCTAAAATTAAGACAAACGATTATATAGCGCTCCACTGAAAATTTATTGGTAAAATAAAACAAAAACCCTTATCTTAATTGTGTGGCCAATTATAAAATTAAATAAATCAAGCTAATCATACAGCTGTTAATAAATGACTGTGTGAGAAATAAAACTGTATATTTTTTATAAATTTAAGACTCTTAGTTTAAAAGATATTAGGGTACATATAACTAACAGTCATTCCCTGCTTGTATGGAAAATTATAAAATATATTCTTTGATTCACCTACAATATATCAAATCTTAAAGGTGGTACGGAACCCTTAGTGTGCGAGTCGCACTTGACCAAATTATTTGATTATAGTGTCAAAAGTGGTCATCTGTTCATAACGCCGTCAATAAAAAAATTGTAGAGAATAACCAAATCTTCAATATACTAACTTTTCGAGATTTTTCGATCCATTGAACGCAAGACAATATAGTTTTTCTAGTCAAGAACCTTCATCAGTTGCGCTCCCCTCAAAAGATTGAATTCTCGAATAATATTTATGAATATAGTACATATAACAGAATTTATTTATTTTGTCGTGAAATGTATTTCTGAAACTCCTGGATGTCGGAATACATTTCGCCATAAAATAAATAAGTTCAATATTAGTCATTATAGATCATGATCGAAATATTTTTCATAAAGAAAATCTGAAAAAATCGATATAAAATGACTAGTTAAAAAAATTAGTAATTTGGTTGTAATAAGAGTTGAAACCTTAATTTTAATGATAGTTTATAACGTTAAGATTAATAAGGCTAAAGATCGATATTCTCCGTAAAGCAGATCTTGTAGAATAGATATTTAAGTAATTTGTAGAAATATATTGTAGAACATATCGTATTAACCACGATAGCTCACTATGGATATGCCAATTCTATTTTGAAAGCTCCTAAAATGCACTTCACTTTGTATATTCTGGATTTTTGTTATCGTGCTTTAAAATGTATTGTTACGACACCGATCGCTTCTGTCAGTTAGTACAGCGAAGAGCTTATAGTAGAATTGTTATTGTGATTTGAATCAGCTGTTTGTATAATTTCATGTAAATAAAATTTCTAGAAAAGTGAATATTAGTTGTATAATTTTAATTGGACCCACGAACTATATAACAATTTGGTGATTAGAAGTAAAGGATTAAGTGCAGTTAAAATCGTAATTTAATATATAGAAACCCGTAGCACGGAAAAAACGAAACTACCAAAAAAATAGTCAAGCAGGTTACGGAGGGACTAGACGAAAAAATAGCCCATATTCTAGAAAAACGTGACAAGAAGGAGAAACAACATCAAGCAGAAATTCAACAAAGGTTAGTAAAATCTTTTCATGAAAAACGTAAAATAGAATTAGAAAATGTCACTACGATGAAAAGCGAACAGCAAAATCTAGTTTCCACGATGAAAAGCGAACAGCAAAATCTAGTTTATACGATGCAAAGTGAACAACAAAATTTAATTGAGGGATTATTCTCGAAATTTGTAGAAAAACATGAGCAAACTGAATTGACGAGACAAAATGATTTTAAAATAACGGATGAAAAAAGACAACTGCAATTTGAACAATTAATACAAATAGTTTCGCAAGTTAATGAAACAGTTAATGAAAGAATGCAAATAGTGGAATCAGACATAAAAGAGATAAATGACGACATTAAGTTCCTAAAAAGTAATGTGGAAACTCTTGAAATCAAAGTAGATGATATCGATTCCATCCAGAGCCAGGTGAAATTTGAAATCAGTTCCATTAAAAACACGGTACAAAGTGAAGTAAGTGAAGTACAAGATAAAATCAGTGCCATCCAAAACAAGGTAGAAACAGAAATAAAAAAAATGCAACAGCACTTACAGCGAGGAAAATACCAGCACACCTTGAGTACCAAAGGTTCCTTTAGTAAACCACCCACATTCGACGGCAGTTCATCTTGGCCAATGTATAAACAGCAATTTGAGGCCGTGGCTACAGCTAATGGATGGGATAATCATGAAAAATCTACTTCTCTGGTAATTTCGTTAAGAGGTCCGGCCCTAGAACTCATCCAAAGAATTCCAGTCAATGAACAAGGTAATTTCGACAAGATCATCGGCATTTTGGACAAGAGATACGACAATCAATTCTGGAGTCAGGTATACCAAGACCAACTCAGTGGGAAAACACAAAAACCCGGTGAAAGCCTCCAAGAATTCGAAGCAGAGATTAGACGGTTAGTACACTTGTCCTACCCAGACCTGCCCGAGGAAACCAAAGATGATCAATTGGCCACACAGAGTTTCATAAACGGTATCAGAGATGTAGAAGTACAACGAAATTTTAGAGTGAGTGGCGTTAAGTAAAGTAATAAAGCTTTACTTCGGGTCTTGGAAGTAGAGGCAGTCATGAACATGTCCAAACAGAGGGTGCGAGACGTTTTCTTCAACCAGGAAGATCCATATAAAAACAACATCCCGCTCAGAACAGTCACCGGCGAGTCTATGTCAATACAGGGTGAGGCAGATGTCGTGCTACAGATAGGGGACAACATGATCCGGCATAGGGTCCTGGTAGCGAATATTGAGGACGACTTCATACTGGGTATGGACCGAATCAGCCAGCATGGATTTATGTTCGACCGAGATATGATGTTCTTCGATTACTAAATGAGGAATTTGTATTGACAGTGCCCGTTAACAGCTCATCAACCTCCATAAAAATTGTAGCAAAATCTCCGGCCAGAATTCCCTGCCGAACGGAACAGATTATTCATGGGCAGCTAGACAGCAATCCTGGGAACTATGTTAGAATGGTGGAGCCTGTACACTCAGCTCATGACTACTTAGTTGGACGGGCTATATTTAGAACCGGATGAGAAATACAAATTAGATTCCTTCATTTATCCAACAACGGCATTGTTTCGAGCCAGTGGAGACCATCATCAATTGCGAAGAAAAGTACAAGACATCGGTGAAGGAGACACGGCCCAGAAAAGAGTTCCTACAACAGTTTGCCCTTTGGGTTATGTAATGCACCTGCTAAATTTGAGAGGCTAATGGAGTATGTACTGAGCGGATTAACATGGAGGACATGCTTAGTATACCTCAACAACATTGTAGTCATGGATCAGACATTCGACGACCTGCTGAAGAACCTGGACGAAGTATTCCCCAGAACTAATAACGCCAACCTCAGACTCAACCCGAAGAATTGTTCCTTGTTCCAAAACGAAGTAGAGTATTTGGGCCACGTCGTTTCCGAATCAGGAATCCGCACCAACGAGGACAAGATAGAAGCCATCCGTGATTGGCCAGTCCCAAGAGACAAGCATGGACTCCAAAGCTTCTTGGGCCTCTGATCCTACTACAGGGGATTTGTTGAGGGATTTGCTACCATTGCCGCGCCTCTACATCGGCAACCACTGAGAAAGAGACCTTCCGTTGGAATCAGGATTGCGAAACATCATTCAGACGACTGAAGGCAGCACTATGTTCCAGCCCAATCCTAGCTTTCCTACACAGTCCGGCAAGTTCATTTTAGACACCGACGCCAACAACACAGGTTTGGGGGCCGTCCTATCCCAGGTGCAAGATGGTGAAGAGAGCGTGATCAAGTACTACAGCCGTGGATTCTCGAAACCGGAAAGAAATTATTGCGTCACCAGAAAAGAATTTCTTGCAATAATAAGGGCAGTAGACAATTTCCACAAATACCTCTATGGTCGTCATTTCTTAATCCGAACAGATCATGCCGCACTCAATCGGCTGCTGGACATGAAAACACCATAAGGACAACTGGAGAAATTACAGAAATACGATTTCAAGGTGGAACACCGTGCCGGACGTTTGCACAATAATGCCGATGCCTATCCAGAAGACCCTGTAGAGCAGAATGCGGACATTGTATGTAGACGGAACAGCGAGAGGGTATTTCCATCAGGCAGATCCGAGTGCAGGCCAATGAAGACTGGACAACAGAACAGTGCATCCAGGACCAAATGGCTGATCCAGACATCGAACTAATCTTGTCACTCAAAACAAGAGGGGCACCCAGGACACGATGGGACGAGGTAGCTAGATACTCAGGCGTGCTGAAATTGTTATGGGCTCAACGGGACTCTCTAAGAGTCTAAGATGGACGAGAAACTAAGTCCCAACTGGTAGTTCCGAAGAAAAAGGTACCAGCCATCCTGACCGAAGTACATGATGGGATTACCGGAGGCCACCTGGGCATGAATAAAACTCTAGACAAAGTTCGCCAGCGGTGCTACAGGGTGAATTACTTCGAAGACGTCAGAGCTTGGTGCTGCAAATGTGCCACCTGTGCAGCCAGTAAGGGTCCGAAGACCCGGACCAAGGGCAGCAGTCCAATGTGGGCGTCCCATTTGAGAGAATTGCCATCGATGTCGCCGGTCCGTTTCCCGAGTCTGAGAGGGGGAACAAATACATTCTGGTCACAATGGATTACTTCAGCAAATGGCCTGAGGCATATGCGATACCCAACCAAGAGGCAACCACGGTAGCGACGGTGCTAGTAGTACAACTATTCAGCAGGTTTGGCGTCCCGATGGAACTACATTCAGACCAGGGTCGTAACTTCGAATCGAATGTATTCCAGAAGGTTTGCACGATGTTGGGGATCAGGAAAACGAGAAAAACACCATTGCACCCACAGTCAGACGGAATGGTGGAAAGATTCAACAGGACCTTGGAACAACACCTATCCCAAGGTCGTCAGCTATAACCAGCGTGATTGGGATGAGCATATTCCTCTATTCCTGTTAGCATATCGCTCTGCCGTACATAATAGTACAGGCCTGACCCCAGTCAGGGTCCTATTCGGAAAGGAGCTGCGATTACCCTGCGATTTGGCTTTTGGCTCCCCCGAAGAACCTTCCCGAAACATCTACGACTATGCCGACCAGCTCCGACATAACATGCTGGCAATACACGAATTAGCCCGAACGCAGATGTTGGCCACCAATGACCGGATGAAGACGCGATACGACCTCAAGTCTAATTCAGTCGGGTTCCAAGAGAGGGACAAAGTCTGGCTGTACAACCCCCAAGGAGCAAGGGTAAATCCCCAAAGATTATACCCGCCTGGGATGGTCCATACGAGGTGGTCAAGAGGCTTAATGATGTCGTCTACCGGATCCGTCCAAACCCCAAGGGTAAGTTAAAGGTGGTCCATATAGATCGACTCGCTCCCTACCGTGGAGTGTATGTTTCTGGCCGGGACAATTAGAATTAAAGTGGGGTCAGTGTTACAAAATTTACCTAAGCCGACCCTGTTTCATTTCAGTACGACACCGATCGCTTCTAGAACAAAAAATGTTCTCGAAATGGCTCGGCGGCTATGGTGTTGATGATTGATATACGAGAATTTTCGATGCTGGTTTTAAAAGGACCGACCCATAATCGCAGCTGTCAGTTAGTACAGCGAAGAGCTTATATCTAGAATTGTTATTGTGATTTGTATAAGCGGTTTGTATAATTTTATGTAAATAAAATTTCTAGAAAAGTGAAAGTGAATATTAGTTGTATAATTTTAATTGGACCTACGAACTATATAACAGTATTAATACTACTTGTGAATTCTGGCTCAAAAAACAGTCCCTCAATTTTCCTCAGATGTCATGAGAGTTGCGGATCCAGTGAGTGGAAAAAAGTAATTTGAGTAATAATAGTATACAGTATACAAGCATGAAGACGCGAGATGTAAAGACCGACATCTAGGACTTTCGGGGAAAAACCATCTCGCGTCTTCAAATTTAACGATATGTACCAAATACATAAAGAAGTGTTGGAGAGGACATTCAGTTGTGGGAAAAGCAACTGATGAAGGTTCCCTAACCATAAACATTATATATATATATATATATATATATATATATATATATATTGTCTTGTCTTGCGTCCAAAAGAATGACACCACTAAGAGAGTAGTATACAAGTAATCATTAACCTAATAAACCAATGGAAAAATAGACCAATATGTGCAGTTAATAGTTATATAAATAGAAAAGTAATAAACTGTCCGGAAGAAACATATAATAATACAATTTACTTTTTCATAATTTTCATCTCCTACCGCATCTCAAGAAAGTCCTAAATCTGGCCTTATATTTTGACAGATATTGCCACTGAACTGCTGGCTGGCTGTCCCATATCCCCAATTTTAATGCACTTTTTGCTATAATTTGAAACAAATTTCCCGGTACTATACTAAATATTCAAGATAGATAAATTGAAGTGCAATTTGTGAGCTTTCAAAATATCTTTAGTATTTTCCGATTGGACTAGCCTAGATAATATGATGGGCTGTGCAAAATAGCGCTCTAAATTATTTAAATTCCAATTCTTTAAGAAGTACTCATGCAATGGTACCAATCTTGAGAACATATGAACTCAACATCATAAACTACTATTTTGATGATAATTAATATTCTAGTGTTAGTTACTAGTTAATACTTTTTTAAAACATCTACATTTTACCAGTTTTTCCAAGTTTACTTGGTGTAAAATGATCTTATCAGGACGAATTAACGCTGATTAAAAAGGGTTTCTATTTCTCTATATAACATTGTATAAACAAAAAAACAAAACAAATGCGGGGTTTTACCGATTTTTATTATTTAATATAACTTACTTCTACGAATTTTCTGTTAAAGTTTTCTCAATTATTTTCTAAAAACTTTTACTGACCTGATGGTACAAGCGAATTGCTGTTGAATTTTATGTCCGAAACTTTGTTCAATTTTGCTCTATAGACTTTTGTATTATGCAAAAAGGGCTTGGTACTCGTTTATTTAAGGAGCCCAAGAGAGTATAATAAAATTAATTATACCAAACTATTCTACTGATATGCAAGCCAATTACATAAAAAATTTTCATACTCGCGATTAAAAATTTCAGTATCTACTTGTTCATCTTCTTCATCAAGAGTGTCCCTTGCAAGACGGTTATGGCTTTGATCTTTCCGATCTTAGTAGCCAGAAACCAGTGTTTTGAAAATCTTAGTTTTCAAGATTGGCCTTATGGCTAATTTGGTCAAGATCTACCGATCTTTTAGACCACAAACTAGTAGTTTGATATTGAACTAAAATATAAATTAATTCTTCTTTAAATATCGAGTATTATTTATCCCTTAATACCGTGTAACTGACTTAATTATTCCTGTTATCTCTTGTAAATAAATTTATGTGTGAATTAAAACCTAGGAATTTTCTGTTATATTGTGAATATTTTGCCGATTAGCAGCAAATTAAATTAAGTCTTCTATTTATATACCTATTTACATAAAATCACTACTTGAGCGTCTATATCACTTTACAGTGTCTTTGTTAGCGGAAATTACGCTTTCGGGTGTCCAACATCTTAAACGAAGAAAAAATCAACTCACTAAATACATTTATGCTCACTTATGATTACGATGACTGTAATATAAGGTGATAAGGTGGCCATCTTTACCGGAACTCTCAGTATCTACTGTTAATTTGGAATTAAAATATTAATCAGGAAATGTCAGTTACGTCACTTCTATGTCTTTTTTTTGAGAGGATTATTAAAGTTTTACTCTATTTCCTGAAAAACTGAATGTTAAAGATGAATTCACATGTATATGAGAAATGTAAATTAAAAAACTATACAAATCGGTAAGTTTTTACAATTCGACCAATATATTAGGAGTGATGGTCGATTTCCATGCAAGTTGTGATTAATCCCAAATTTCGTTCTTTTACTCAATTTTGAAGTTTCACCAATCCAGACGTACACTGTATTAAGCAATTATTCAAAACGCTTCACAAACTGAAGAAGAAATGAGGTAACATACAGCAGCTTATTTTTACCCTGCTCCTTGTTATGATTACTTAATATATCTACATAATTACGAAGTTATTAATAAAAAACCATGGCGAAGATTGCTCTTTTTTTAAGTCTGTGCACTGTTTTCCCAGATTATTTTTAATATCTATCCATGCATCGTTTATTTTGTTTTTATTTTTATGACTGCTATGTTTGGGGTCCCAATTGCAAGAATGCATTTGGTACAACCCCAGAAACTTCATAACGTTTTGGTCCTACTAGTGCATTTTACCACATACACCACTTCTCATAAAAATCAACATTGGTTGATCACGATCGAAGCGCCGCGTGCAAGTATGTGAACCAAGTGTGGACGGTTAAAGCAAATATTTGGGTTATTTGACTCCTTTGGTGTGTACCGAAAACCGACAAGTGGACGGTAAGGCAAATTTGCTTAGCGGTATTCGACTTATTTGTATAAATAAAACAAAAATAGCGAATAGGCTCTCCACACATCGCCGTTTTGGACAAATATAGCAAATATACGAAAACGCAACGCCAAGTGAAGTGCCGCCTTTAGATAAGGCCACATTTGTTCACAGCATTTGAAAATATTTAAGCCTTATAAAACGGATTTTTGATATCGGTTCATCACTATAATCTATTCTGCGGTCAAAATGAGGTTACATTGCGGAAGAAGACCAAAGCGTCCGAAGACTCTACAGTCAGAAGGCAAATGTAGGGACACCCCAGCGATCAATACTATATCCCGGATCGATTGGATGACGCAGGTACGCAGAAAGGCCTGACAAGGCAAAGAAAAAAATCGTCTGTTTCACTAATACAATGCACCGGCCCATAAGTCGATGACGATGATAGTGAATAGGAACTGCTTCCATATTCCAATATTAAACATATCTGACTTCTACCTGTTCGCAGATCTCAAACAGATGTTATAGGGAGACTGTTTTGGTTCCAGTGAAGTTATTATTACTGCGACTGAAGACTATATCGAAATTTTAGAGAAACATTGGAATGCTTGTATTGCTGTTAAAGAATTTAGTTGAATTAAAAAAATGTGTTTTTGCTGGTTGAGCCATGTGTTAGATGGTACCATTTTTAAAAATTCTAGATTTGTATTTTCAATTTTGAAAAGCAATTTCCATAAACAATTATGTGATTTGAAAAATTTAATGTGTTATCGTCTCAAATAGCTTATCAAAAGATAAATTTGGCTTCTGCTATTAGACTCATTTACAGATGCGTGACGTCTCACGACGTTGTGTTTAAGACATACACTTGGTCCCAAATAATTACTTGATACTTACATTTATAAACAAATTAACAGGTATTATTGTATGTTAGTTTGTAGCTATATTTCCATAAAAATGCATTACGACAGCAGTATATAAATATACTTAAATAACGGCACCAATGTTCGAAGGGCTATTTGGCGTACAAGTATATTTCTCTAACCAACCGGCACATACTGCTGCCATCCGCATAACAGGTCGAACATAAACCAGCCCCCTCGGAGTCAAAATCTTATTAATTTATTGTGTATATTGCCTCCTTATAAAAAACATTGTTATCCCAGAATTCACTGTTGATGTGAAGAATTAGTGCTTGCAGCATTTCATCTGTTCAATCAGTATTTAATATTTTTTAGGAAAAGAAATCATATATTATTAAATTACAGATAATAGAATTATAATTTAAGTTGCTTCATTGTTGGCCATATAAAGCAAAGGGAGGATCAAAAATAACAGTTTGCTAATAAATTCGGGTATAAAGTTCTGTTGAGTTTTTAGGAAGCGAATGCATTTGGTTATGGACTGTTTATTTCAAACAAAAATAACTTATATTCTAATAATTGGTTTCAATTAAATTTTAGAAAAAAAAATACATGTTCAAAGTTTTGGTGTTAACAGCATTGGTTTAGACCATAGAATGTGGGAGAATATTGCAATACATAGCTAGATAAGGACCACGAGTATCTCTGAAACATAACAACTTTTTATACAATCCGGTGAACTTTTGTGGTTCTCTGAATAAGCAGTTCCGTAGTATATGGCACTAATATCTTATTCTTCACGAGTAAAACAAGTTATTCTACAGATATAACCTATTAAAATGCTATCTAATAAAGTATTTTAACGATGATAACCAGTTAGAAGTTAAAATAGCTCCATTATCAGGTACAGAAAACTGATGAGCCAAATGAAAAGTATCAGTCATAAATTTTGTAGTTCTATAAGCGTGTACCTTGAAATTGGCTTTTCCATTTTCTAAAGACTGCGAACTGACTGGTCAGCTATGCACACTATGCTATGGATTTATAGTAGGTTTGTTCCTACCAGATGCTAAACAGTACATGTGTCGATCACCGTCATTCACATTTAAGAAAACCTGTTCCAACCATTATACGTTTGTTCAGTAAACGATGCATCATGGTGTTCCAACCAAATAACATACCGGTTCTGGCATCGCCATTTCAATCCTTGGTGAACAGGAAGAATCGTTTGACTGATTACGAATGCGTTTGTCTACATTTTCATTATTATTGTTTGCGATGTAGTTCGTGTATTGTTGTAATTATAAAGTCGAAATGGTTGACGAAGGGGTGTAAGGCATGGTTACAGTACAAGTGTATCATAAATTTTCTACTTTTAGAAACCGTTATGCCGCAGTATGCAGAAGAAGTCAACGGTGTGAAAACAGTCGTTACTGTAATAAGCAAGTTGGGCAGTATGGTAACATATCACATTTTCATCAAGGAAGTAATATTTACGTATATTTATATATACAAATAACATATTTTGGGATATCTTAACATTTTTTTCATAATTTCAGGTACTCATTTACTTATAGTATATAGGTCATCAAACAGCTAGTTTCCGTGATGTTATTGGAGGTTTTAATGTTACCTTGAGGTCTAATAGAGAGGATAATAAAACGAGAGTCATATTTTCTTGGTAAAACTTATCATTTAAATAACTAAATTGCCTAATAATGATGAAAAAGCTTTCCCTTATGTAATAGGAGCAATTGATGATATACACATGAAAATAGACCACCCCATTAATGATGCTGAGTCTTACATAAATTGACAGGGCTGTCACTCCATACATGTAGGTATCACATTTAAAACTTAGCCACTCCAGTAAAAGTTCTCATTTCCAGATGCAAGCAGTTTGTGATAATCTCTGGAAACTTTTGGATGTGTTTATTGGATATTCAGGTTCTGTCCATTATAGTTTTGTTTAGAAATTTTTCCTCAGGCCAAAATTTGGAGGCAAAATGTGGTGAATTTTTCATTTTTGGTGAAGAAAAAATTAATTAATTAATTAAATAAGATATGTGATTGAACATTCTTTTGGATTATTAAAACAAAAGTTCAGACAACCATGTTAAACTGAGTAACATTAGATTAATTGCTAATTTAATAAGAGCAGCATGTGTTTTGCACAATATTGCAATTGATGACAACTTTGTTGTTGTTCAAGACAAGGTATATAATGAAACTATTGCCCATAAATATTAAGGAGTAGATCCGAATAAAGAGAATGAAGACGATATTGAACCCAGTATTATAACAGATAGGGCTGCAAATTCACTAACACCGTAAAGTAGTTATAGGAAATAATAAATGGTTTTTGCTGCAATATGGTGTTTTTTATACATAGAACTAAAAAAATACTACAATTAGTTACTACAATACTACTATTAGTTCATTTGTTTATCATTTAATGAGTTTTTCTTACGTTGTTCAAAATATCAAGGAAATAGCAATCACTTGAATAGATTTATAAAATTATATATGTTATATATTTATTGGAAAATACAAATACTTATATAGCATCTCAATATGAACTTTTCATTGAAATATAAAAAAATAACATCCTAATAGTATAATAATAATTTATAAACTGTTCAGTATTTTTAATTTTAATTAAAATTTTTTTAGCTGGCATGTAAATTTTTTTCTTTTAATATTTCATTTTTTCCCTCATTAACTGGTGCCTCTCGTTTAATTGCTCCAGCTTACCATTTTCAATTTTAAGTCTCTCCATCTAATATATTCTTTACTATCTAGCATTAATTTTTCGTTTGTGGACAATTTTTGTTTACACTTTCGCTGGATATTTTCCTTTTGGGTCTACATTTGTGGAATTTCATTAGTGACCGTTGGTGGATGGATGATCTAGAGTGGTTGCATCTGATAGAACTTCTGGAAATACATTATTTTTATTTTTAAATATATCATCCAGTTCTTGTTAAAAACTGAAAAGAGGTAAATTTGTTGGAAATACTTCTCAAATGATATAACATGTCAGTTTGGGATTGATTGTTCACAAATTTCTTAAATGAACGTTCTACAATTTTTTGCTGCAAAGTTTTAATTTGGAAGCCACCCATTTTGTCATTATATTTTTTGTACAAATCAATCAAAATTTTGGTTTAATTCGAGTTCCACTTAAATTGGAATCTTACCTCCTAACTTGAGGTACCTGGATCTGGATAAACATATTCAGGGAACCTCTGAAATATTATATATTCTTCCATGCCTAAGAAAATTGAAATCTGACACTGATTGCAGGATATACATTTACATCTATGCATACTAAAATCAGGGTGTTGGGATGCATCACTGAAACCGTCAGTAAGACTGTTTATAGTGTTTATTCCAAAACTTGTGTATTGTTTATGTGGAGTCTGTAGACAAATATCATAAAATATTAGCAAAAGCAAACTGTCAACAGAGATCATACACTGTCAATAAATTGAAGTTATGGAACACTAGTCGCAGAACTCTGCCCAGAAACTTGTCAGAAAACCGTTCCAACAAATATTTTTTGTCACTGTAAATTGATGCAGGCGATTTCGTGACAGTTTCATAGCGATCCGGAAACTCCAGGTAGGAACAAACCTTTTAATACCTTTGGGCGGCTCTCAAACAAGCTTACACAGTTCCGTTTAGCTTTTTGAATACAAAAGTATTAATTTTTCTACAATTTGAACGAAATAGACCAGACACACATTAATTTAATGTGTTAGCACTTTTTCGGAATAACGCCACAATATTCCCTAAAAGTGCTTAAATATTGATTAATGATGCCACAACTATCTGTCAGGACACTACATACTAATTTGTTCCGTTATTCTTTCCAGTGCTCCACTTGTTCCTGACTTTTACTTTCGGTAAGCAAAATTTTTTATATCAATTTTATATATGCGATTATATAATTTATACAATGTATAATTTATTTCCTCGAAGTTTTCTTGGACGGACTTCCATCGACTTAAAATGATTGATCTCACAACGTTTCAATAGCTTTGGATGTGCCATCGTCATCAGGTGAATGATGGAAAATTCAGATTATACCTTATATATACTTACTCTAATACAGTATTCGAGTAACTAGAAGCGAAAGCAGAAGGCTACGAGAATTATGCAAACCCACCTGAAGAAGGCAGATGTGACTCTGCCGAAACGTCGTCATTTTACCATCCATCCAGGCAGGGATCACTTATCAACTACGCGGATGAATTCCCATCTAATATATATATATATATATATATATATATATATATATATATATATATATATATATATTGGGTCGCTTAATCCCCTGTCTTGTCCAAGCAGCGTAGTCGCACCTGGCGATCGTTTGCCGGTTATGCATACCGGCAGTGGCTCGAGAAGAGGTCTCCAAACCTTTTTAATTTGGACGCTGGGCTCTTTTATTATATTCTCATAGAGATTATGTATGCCGTCTCTCTTATACCTGTGCTCCTACTTGTGAATAACCCTTGCCTGGTCCCAGTTGATGTTATGGTGCTCGGTCGATGCGTGATTAGCTAATCCAGACCCCTTTGAGTAGCTATGTGGTGTTCCTTAACCGTAGTCGCTTTGTCTCCCCAATGTAGAGGTTGCCACATTCACAGCGTATGCCGTATATACAGTTCTTTGGTACTGCAGGAATATCCGGCTTCGTTTTTGTGATCATGCACCTCAAGGTGTTGTTGCTCTTGAAAAAACCTTTTTGATTCCGTATCCATGTCCAATAGGTCTAGGTTTTCCGACAAGCCTTGAGTGTATGGTAGTAATACGGTTGCTACCGTGGTTTCTTCTTACTGCCTAGGTGGTTTCCCCAGTTGTTCAAATGTCCTGTTAATGGTGGTTTCCGGATATCCATTCATCAAAAGGTCTTCTCTAAGTTTCATTTGTTCTTCTTTGAGGGACTGTGGTGTGCTGCAAATATTTTTGGCTCTGTGAACTAAGGGTTTGATGATGCCAGTTTTTGTTGTTGATGGGTGGTTAGAGTTGTAGTTTTGGCACAACCCTGTATGTGTAGCCTGCCTGTACACTGTTGTTTCGATTCGGGTACTAGTCCTTTGCCACTTCCCATCCAGGAATGGTACGCACTCATTCTCTTCATTCTCCATAATGAATCTGATGGACAGTTGTGATCGGTTTAGATGCTCCAGAAATGCCAGTACTTCTCTCTCCATATAGCCAAATAATGAAGGTGTCGTCGACATATCTTAACCAGGGCTTTGGTTGCTTCTCATACCCCTTCAATGTATTATCTTTGAACCATTCCATGTATATGTTGGCGATGCTTGGCAATAACGGGGAGCCCATAGGCAACCCATCTTCTTTCATGAAGAAACGGTTGGTGAGTTACGTGAGTAACAGAATTATCAAAATTCCCCCTACCAATCATCCAACCTTTTTAGGGCAAAACATCATCGCACGTCAAGGATTCAAAGCATTTTGTCCAAATCGTCAAATCCATGAAACTTGGGCCAGAACATCGCTTAGTAAGTTTCGGTGTTGAAAACGTACCATCAGGCGGATCTCTGGACATAGTAGGAAAGAAACTTACCGAGGACGAAACCCTGATGGAGAGGACGGACCTGCCAATAGACTCAATCATGGACTTACTACAGTATTGCCTCAAGAACTGCTACTTTCAGGATAGGGTCATGCAAGAAGATTGATTGCCTATGGGCTCCTCGTTATCGCCAACCATCGCCAGCATATACCTGTAATGGTTCCAAGATAATACACTGAAGAAGTACGAGGAGCAACCAAAACGCTAGTGAAGGTATGTCGACGACAGCTTCATTATTTGGCAACATGGAGAGAGAGAACTACAGGCATTTCTGGAGCATCTAAACCGATCACAACCTTACATCAGATTCACCATGGAGAAGCAAGAAAGTGGGTTACTACCATTTCTGGAGGTGAAGTGCCAAATGACTAGGACCGGAATCGAAGCAACAGGAAGGCTACTCATACAATGTTATACCTAAACTACCACTCTAACCACCCATCAACAGCGAAAACTGGCATCATCAAAACATTAGCCCACAGTCAAAAATATTTGCAGCACACCATAGGCCCTCAAAGAAGAGCAAATGAAACTAAGAAAATACCTTTTGATGAATGGATATCCAGAAACCACGATTAATAAGGCATTTGAACAACTGGAGAAACCGCCTAGGCAGGAAGAAGAAACCACGGTAGCAACCGTATTACTAACATACACAAAAGGGTTGTCGGAAAAACTTAGACATCCTGAGGAGCATGATCACAAAAACGAAGCCGGATAATCCTGCAGTACCAACGAACTGTGTATACAGCATGTGTGAATGTGGCAATCTCTACTTTGGGGAGACCACTTGACAACAGGGTTAAGAAGCACCGCATAGCTACTCAAAGGGGAGAGATAACAAAGTCTGGATTAGTAAATCACGCATGAACATTAACATTAACTGGGACCAGGCAAGAGTAGTTCCCAAGGAGGAGCACTGGTATAAGAGAAAATTCAACGAGTCCACATATATAATCTCTACAGAGAATATAATCAGCGAGCCCAGCATCCAAATCAAAAACGTTTGGAAAACTTTTCGCGAGCCACTGGCGCAACGCATCACCGGCAACCAATCTCCTGGTACGACTACCCTAATTGAACGAGACAGAGGATTAAGCGACACAATGAGCATGACAGGTTAAGGGTATAAATATGAGGTATAATGTGAATTTCCCATCATTTACATACATTTACAAGTTGATACTGTGTAATAATATTTTATTTAAAAAAGTATTGAATATATCTCTACCTTGTTCATAATATACGGAACCGAATTAATTATATATAGTGCTTATAAAATTATGATGAGGGGTTCATCTTGAAATCACAAAAAAACTTTATAATTGCACAAAAACAATTGCTAATAATAAAATATACAATTAAATATTCAACAGCTATTGTTGTCCGTTAATTGCTCTCTATCCATAGGCAATAAAAAGATGTAATTTTTTTTAAGTAAGATACCCTTTTGATAACTAATTTGTGTAGACTGTTCATTTTATTGATGTTACGTTTTAAATTGATTGAGACTATTAATTGACAGTTATCTAATGTACTTTCTCCGATAATATACTAAATAGGTAGGTAATCAAATTGTACAATTTTTTTGTAAGTACAACAATGAATGTGCTATTTATTGTCTACAGTTTGTTTTTGTAATTTATTTTCAATTTTTAGTTCTTCTTGGAAGTCGGTTAGTATATATATATATATATATATATATATATATATATATATATATATATATGTTATATGAGAAGTGTACTAACTTACAATTCAAAAGTTAAAGATACCATCGGTGCTTGAACCCTAATTGACTTCACACAAGTATCATATTACAACTTCCTAGAATTCTTAAAATTCACGTAGACGCTTTGTTCACATGAGAACTGATGACGTAGCGGCAGCAGTTTTGTATTATTGTTACGAAATTTACCAAAGCCGACCCTGTTTCATTTCAGTACGACAACGATCGCTGGGATATAAAACAAAGCTAGAATGTTCGGACGGGAGAAAAACTGATCTCGATCATAACTCGACAACTGTAAAATTGACACTGGATTATACTAGATAAGTTGACGCTGATTTTAAAAGGAGGACCCATCCTCGCAGCAGTGAGTTAGAACGGACGACGAGCGTATATCGTATTGTTATTGTGAATCAGCTGTTCTGTATAATTTGATGTAAATAAAGTTTTAGAAAAGTGAATGTGAATACTTGTTTTATAATTTTAAATTGAACCCACGGACCATACTGCAATTTGGTGTCAGAAGTAAAGGATTAAGTGCAGTTAAAATCGTAATTTGGTTTATGGAAACTCGTAGTATGAAAAAAATGGACGAAACTACCAACAAAATAGTCAAGCAGGTTACGGAGGGACTAGACAAAAAGACAGTAGAGATTCTAGAAAAACGTCACAAGAAGGAAAAACAACATCAAGAAGAAATTCAACAAAGGTTAGTAAAATCTTTCGATGAAAAACGTAAAATAGAATTAGAAAATCTTGTCACTTCGTTGGAAGAAAAACAACAAAATCTAGTTTCAACGGTAAAAAGTGAACAACAAAATCTAGTTTCCACGATGAAAAGCGAACAACAAAATTTATTGGAAGGATTGTTCTCGAAATTTGAATTAACCAGACAAAAGGATTTTAAACTATTTGAAGAGAAACAAGATCAAGTTGAATTAAATCGACACGTAACTGAACAGAAAAGACAACTGCAATTCGAAGAATTAATGCAAATAGTAGGACAAGTTAACGAAACAGTTAATGAAAGAATGCAAATAGTTGAGTCAGATAAATAAGAGATAAATGATGACATTAAGACCATATAAAACATTTTTTTTTAAATATAACCGACTTCTACCTATAACTAAAAAGCTAAAAATAATCATAACAAAATACAACTGTAGCAAATAATAAACACATTCAAAGTTCTTAGGTATCTACCCAGAAAGTAAAAAATGTAAACATTAAAAGGTGCTCATTCTGTACAAATTAATTACCTACCAATCTAGTATATTTTGAAGCCGGTGCCAAGCAAATCTAAAATCCTTCATTGCGTACTTATCTACTAATTCATCAAACCTGATTGTTGCTTGGCACCGACTTCAAAAATATACTAGATTGGTAGGTACCTAATTAATTTATACAGAATGAGCACCTTTTAATGTTTACATTTTTTACTTCCTGGGATGTGTTATTTATTTGCTACAGTTGTATTTTGTTATAATTATTTTTAGCTTTTTAGTTATAGGTAGAAGTGGGTTATATATATTTTTTAAATGTTTTATTTTCAACTTTTTAGTTTTTTTTTGAACTCAGGTAGTTTTCATTCTTTATTTTTTATTTTGTATGTATAACCTGAATAGACAGAACCAGGTAACATTGAAAGCCTCAACATTACACAATGATACTTTCTCATTTAAATTGACAGGTAAATCTTTACGAACAAAATGTACTAGAACGCGTTGACTTAATAAGTCCAAAATGTATTTATGCCTTATGGACTACGCCATGTAACCTTTTTTCAACTTTTTTGACAACCCTGTAAAACTATAGATAATTCCACTCCAACCTATGTACCAACCATCCTGTACATACGACTGCCCACGGACAAGCATAAATTTGTTAGCTGCTTTGTGTAAAGTATAGGACGGAGTAGAATCCATCCTATAATTGCGGAGTCAAATCCGTCCTATATTTCAACCATAGTATTTAACTCCTTGTGGGCTACCCCATAAATTATTTAATTTTTAACATTTTTTATTATCGCCCTGTGTAACATTAATTCCTCTCCACGATCCAACTTCTTATGGGCTATAAAAGAAATAATTTTTTATTCACACTATATAAATATAATTCAACTCCAGCCTATATTTCAACCATCCTGTATATGATTTGTTTATGTCCACATCATATAACAGTTTTTTAATCACCCTATATAATTTTAATTTCACTTTTTTTCCCACATTTTTATACCACCCAACGTCTAGTCCACCCTATATTCCAACCATCCTGTATATACGGCTGCCTACGGACCACTATCATTCTAGTCCGTCCTATATTTCAATCTTCATATAAATGCAACTCCTTCTACCACTTTACTTTGTGATTTTGTTTGCTATAACTAAACATCCTGTCTATAAACCCACCAAATGGCAGTTTAAAGTTTGACATGTGTTGTCACTGAATTTTCTATTAGGCCGGGAGAATGTGACAACTAAAAGCACCGTCTTCGCAAAATGGAAAAAATTGCATTTAAATAGGTATTTGCCTGGTATACAAACAACACGAGCTTGGTACTCATTGATTTAAGGAGCCGAAAATACTATGCTTTACTACCTATATGCCTGAGATGTACATAGAAAATTTTCAAATTCGCAATTAAAACTTGCAGTGCCTAAAATTACCGCACTATTACGTTGGAATTAAAATATTTATGAGGAAATGTACGTTATGTCATTTTGATGAAATTTTTGATAAGAATTTTGGAATTTTCGGCGATTTTCTGCAAAACTGCAAGTTGCACGTCGCAGAAAAGTATATGAGTTCACCTAAGGATCTGCCTTAATAGATTAAACGTTAAAAAAACTATACACATCCATAAGGAGTTATCGAAAAATCCACTAAAATATTTGGGATATTGGTCGATTTTCATGCACGCATGTCTTCATTCACATATTTTGTCACTTTACCAAAAGAATTCTTTTCCAAAGTTTGAAGTTTCACCAATCCGGATATATACTCTATTAAACAAGACCATATTCATTCAAAACGGTGCACCACAGGAGAAGAAATCAGGTAACATACATACAAAAAAAAGTGAAAAAATACACGACGAATTGATAACCTCCTCATTTGTGGAAGTCGGTTAAAAATATACAGTGGATACTCTTGAAACAAAAGTAGATGATCTCGATTCCATCCAAAGCCAGGTAAAATTTGAAATCAGTTCAATTCAAGACACAGTTCAAGATCAAGTCAGTTCCATCAAGCAAACAGTACACAGTAAAGTACAAGATAAAATCAGTGCCATCCAAAATAAACTAGAAACAGAAATTTAAAAAATGCAACAGGACTTAGAGCGAGGAAAATACCAGAATACCGTGAGTACCAAAGGTTCCGTTAGTAAACCACCCACATTTGATGGCAGTTCATCTTGGCCCATGTATAAACGGCAACTTGAGGGCGTGGCTACAGCTAATGGATGGGATAATCAAGAAAAATCTACTTCCCTGGTAATTTCGTTAAGAGGTCCGGCCCTAGAACTCCTCCAAAGCATTCCAGTCGATGAACAAGGCAATTTTGACAAGATCATCGCCATCCTAGACAAACGATACGACAATCAATCCTTGAGCCAGGTATACCAAGTCCAACTGAGTGGAAAAACGCAAAAATCCGGTGAAAGTCTCCAAGAATTCGAAGCAGAGATTAGACGGTTAGTTCACTTGTCCTATCCAGACCTGTCAGAGGAAACGAAAGACCAGTTGGCCACACAGATTTTCATAAACGGCATCAGAGATGTGGAAGTACAACGAAATCTAAGACTCACCCTCCACCAGCCCCCAGGATTTTGCAGAGATCGCCGCAGCCTAGTCGTCAGGGGCACCATCAATGGCCGAGCAATTACCATCACCATCGATACCGGCGCTGCTGTGTCCATTGCCAAGTCCAGGGTTTTGAGAGCATCAGAAATTCGGCTAGTTATCAATAACATCCAGCTCATATCAGTCACCGGCGAGTCCATGTCAATACAGGGTGAGGCAGATGTCGTGCTACAGTTAGGGGACAACATGATCCGGCATAGGGTCCTGGTAGCGAATATTGAGGACTATTTTATACTGGGTATGGACCTATTAGCCAGCATGGATTTATGTTCTACCCGAGATATGATGTTCTTCGGTTCCTAAATGAGAAATTTGTATTGACACGGCCCGTCAACAGTTCAGTCACCTCCATAAATAAAACTCTCTAGAACCAACAATCATTGATAACTAAATACATCCGATATCTCAACAACCGTATCACACACTATTACAAAATTGCTCATGAAAGAACGTAAGTTCAAAAGCACAAAGCGAAAGCCCGATTTGATAAACATGTTTCCGAAAATCTCCCGAATTATCAAATAGGCGATAAAGTCTATATTAAGGAATCCCAAATCTAGGACAAACTCCAAAATAAATTCAATGGTCCTTTTGAAATCCTGGAGATTCACAAACATTCCGCGAGATTACTAAATCCAAAAACCAAACAAAAAACTAAAGTAAATTTCGACAGAATGAAACCGTTCTCAGAAAGTTAATTTCTGTTTCAGGTTGTGCCTGCTTTTCGGATCAGCAGTAGCTCAATATCAAGTCGAACCTATAAATAACACATTAGGGATATACTACCACAACGAAGCCCAAATAACCGTTTCTAACAATAAATGGACACTTTTGGTCCACAAAAATATTTCGGCCCTCGAAAACGTTTTCACGACAAATAATGGACTTTTACAAACACTAATCGAAACTGTTAACTATAAATCTTTCGCAATGAATTACTTCCGCTCAGATGTACAAACTCATATAAATCTTCTAAACCACAATTAAGGACAAATTTATCGAAATAAATATGGACACCAAAAGACCAAAACGCGGCATACTTGACGGCGCAGGTACTCTTTTTAAAGCAATTACCAGAAGCTTAGACGCATATGACGGTAATTATTTTACTGATAGTATAAATAGGCTCAATCAAGGTCAATAACAAATAGAAAATTTACTCATAAACCAAATCAGTGTAACTACCTCTGTCATTAAAAATTTCAACGACACCGTCCAAAAACTTCAAATTGATGAAAATCTCTTTAAGAGCAATATGAAAAAACTAAAAACCACAATCGGAAAAATTAAAGACTATAGCTGTCGTCATGATCATTTCAGCGAACATGATTTTCACCATCATCAAAAAGAAAATTGAAGAGCGCCCAAAAGCCCAAGAAAGTACCAACCAACCGACGACGCCTGCATCGTCTCTATGAATGCTGCCTAAACTAAGACCAGTATTAAAACCAAATCCGATCACAGAGACAATTGTATAAACATTTAATTTATAATAATGTATTTTTAAATGTTCTACCCATATTTTATGTTTTTTTTTTGTGAAATAAATATTTTTTTAAAAAGTGAATTTAGTGTAACCGAATCTAAAATTTATATGTATTTATTTATTGTATTATTTTAATTTGTGTTATCTAAGATGATTATATAAATACGCTAGAGCATATGGAATTCATTTATTTCCAGCTGGGAAATTGGCGGTTAACATTAAAATATTCCTGAACGTCACGGTTACTGGCTTAATTAGATTACTAGGTAAAGTTCTATAACTTTTATATGATAAATTTTTCTTGATAATGCATTGATGAAGATTTCCTCAAACGAGATATTTTAAATTATATAGGAAAAAATGGCAATGCAAAACAAAATATATTAAGTTATATAAGTTTCAAACTATTGTTTCGTGTCTATTGTTTATAATTTTGAACATACAGAGTGTTTGTTCATATTTGGTACGTGACTCGGAAAGGAGTCGAGCGCATCTTGTTAAAAATTCTTAGTACAATGTACTACAATATTTAAAATAAAAAGTTAGGGCCAACTTCAAGTTTAACCGTGTATTGCAAGGCAAACAAGACAAACCGTTTTAATTAAGACTATTAACTAATTCAATAAATTAATGGTCCTAAGTTCTAAGTATCTCATTTAAATCGCTTTTATTACAAACATAATATGCTCTCTACTCATTGGAAACAGTAAACAGTAAAGAAATAAATTAACTACAGACGTGATTTATAAACGTGATAATTTTAGCTTTCCAAAAATGTCTTAATATTGAATAAATTGAACTTTATGAAAATACGATTTAGCGTTCCAGAGAAATCATTTGAAGCCGGTATCAAATCCCCTGGAAATCACGGAAATACGAAAAAATAACTTTTTATGAAACCAACGTCATAAATATTTTACCCGAATACTACACGAAAAGGGAGCAAATACCATCTGCTATTTTACCTCTACTCCGACGGAATATTTTTTCTCTGTTTATTTTTGACCGAGTTATTAAAGCTTTCTCGAAAGGTCTCAGTTTGTGTTTGTTTATTGGAAAAGTGAATTAATACTGATTGCAATTTATTCGCTCGGTATCTGTTCTTCCAATAAGGCGGCAAAAATAATAATTAAGACAGTTCAAAGGTCAAATTTTATTAACTTTCTGAAATGGAAACTTTCTTTCTTTCTTTATTCGTAGGCTATTTATAGAAAACCGAAACAATTTTATATCTCATACTACCGAAAGCTTTAGGAAATAACGGACCTGAATATTACTTATTATTCATATGTCAGGTGATTTGAGGGCAGACAACAAAAACGATCACACGACGCGCTGTCTCAACCAAATGATTATTTATTAATTTATATTTTTCCTGCCTGTAACATTCGAGGAAATAATAATGGCTCTCAGAACAGAAACTGAACTACGTTAATATATGCATTTTCTTTGTCTTTAAGAATGTAAGATTTAATCATATACCTAATTGTTAAATACAAAATTTTCCCATATATATATATATATATATATATATATATATATATATATATATATATATATATATATATATATATATATATATATATATATATATATATATATATATATATATATATATATATATATATATATATATATATATATATATATATATTATTATTATTAACTGTAATATATGAATTTTCAATTTTATGATTATCTCAGGGTCCTTTTCGCTTGGGTTCAAGTTACAGATATTAAATAAATAAATGAATTCTAATGTGTTATATTCAGTGTTCTCATGGCCTAATATGTGATCTACACTTGTTTTACAAACTATACTGTGATTTTCATAAGTGAATTTAACCTTTTTGCTGTTTGACCTAAATGTGACTCCCTGCCTAGATTTTTTTATGTAAGTATCCAAATTCTATTACGATCTGCATGATAGATTATCTAACTTTATATGCCACTTCTTATCCTTTCAACAATTTGCTTTTGAAACATTCTTTTTACATAGTTTATATTTTTAGGTTAACTTTATCTGTTATGATTTTTGCAATTTCTTTTTTTATTAGATATGTATGAATTTTATTTACATTTCCCCAATCATTTACTTATTCAAATTGCTAAACTTTTGTATTATCTCATCTCTGTTTAAATCCATTACAAATTTCCCCAAAAATTTTACAGAATAAATTCTTTTAGTTTTAACTTAAGAATTTATTTTGCTGAAATTTTCCAATACTTTCTTAACATCCATATATTTTTTTAACCTTTTATATTTATTTTTTTTTTATTTATTTTTTTAGCTATCTAGAATATCCTATAACAAACAATACTGTGAACACATTAACATGAACGATTAACAAATTAACAAGAAAACTCAATAAACTCAAATAACATATCAACTGATAAACTCTCAACAACTCTACAACTACTAGTATATGATTTACAAACTTATCCAAGATATGCTGTTCAAACTTTTGGAATCAACATTTTTAGTAAGTTTTCAATTATCATGTATCGTTCCCATTTATTTTTTAACCAATTCTTTTATTTTAAATCAAATCATTAATAATATTTTTTTATTTCTTCCCTCTAGTTATATCAAGACGTCATCTGGTTCTTCCCTAGTATCTCATCATTGAAGATTATAAGATTTCTACAAACATGTTATTAATTTTAAAATATTCTGACTTGTATTCATTGATATTATTATAATATTTTTCCATATTGTCCTTGTTTAATTTTAAATTTAAGTTGTACATATTTTCATTAATTTAAGATTTATGCTTTTAGTTCATAAGTTTCTTCTTCTCTTTGTAATTTTTCTCAACACTCTCACTTTTCCTTTTCTTCTAACTTATTTGCTTCCATTCCATCTCCATACTTTCTCTTGCTATTTTATAATTCTTGCCTACAGGATAATTTATATTTCTTCATATATTACCGCATTTTTACCACATTATTTATTTATTTATACTCTTTATCTGTACCTTAGTACCTTTTTATTTCATCATTATTTCATACCTTCTTATAATTCTTTTATTTTAACCGCATTTATATCATATATTCATTTATAATTCATCATATTTTGACATACTTGTTATCATCCTGTTTCTTTTTACCTACTGTCTCCACACAAATCATTCACCATCTACCATCTTACTTATCCATCATCTACATTCTTATTTATTTTAATTATTTTACTCTGAACATATATTTCTAAATTTCTTCACTTCACTTCTTTTTAATTAATTATTGTTGTTTTCTATTTATATTTTGTACAATATGGATATTAATTATTTTATTTTATATATAATATTTGAAAATACTATCAATGTTGTATATTCCTGTTTCTTAATGTCTACTAACTCATAACTGTTCACTCCATCTTTTGTTTTTACCATATACGTTCTGATTATGATGATACTTCCCTATGAAGAACCTTTACTTATCTTCAATTTGCTTATATATATATTTTTTTTATCTTGATCTTTTATTAATTTTCATTTCCATGTTCCTGTGCTAATGTTGGTCTTCCATCCTTCATTCCTGATCTATATTTGCATTTTATATTTTTTCCTGGTTTTCCAGTTTACTTTTGGGTTTATTCCCCAGTAATAAACTGTGTTCTGATGAGTTTCCCCACAAAACTTTCCACATTTTTCCATATATCTGCTCATCTTGATATATTCTTGCTCATACTTCTTATTATTAATGCTTGGTTTCATGTACTCTGTCTGATAATTAACTTTACTCATTATTGTTACCAAAAATCTTATTTTTCCCCACTGTATATCCATTTTCATCTCATTTTTACCTCCATAATTTACATATTTTTTTATTAACTTCAATTTTTCATATAATTTAATTTTTCTACTGTGGTCTGGTACAACCTCTTCATTTTTCATTTGTGTTCCTGCTTTTTCCTGATTACTTTGACTTTTAACTTCTTCCCCAAATTTTTCTCTTTCTTCTTGGTTTGTACCTATAACTTGTTTCTCTTGCTCTTCATATCTTTTCTTAAACTCATTTTCAGTTTTCTCCAATCTATTGTCCATTGTTTCTTCATATTTCATCATAGTTTCATCCCATTTTCCCCCAATATACTGTATTTTAACTTCATTTGTACCTACTCTCTCTTCTACTCCTTTTATTTTCTTATTAACTTGTTCCTCTGCCTTCTTTATTTGTGCCTGTCTCTTTGTTCTTTCTTCCTCCAAAACTACTCTATTATTCTCTCCCAATTGTTCCATACCACCTTTAACTTCTCTAATAGCTGACATTTGTTTTCCACTGTTTTGCTATTTTCATACATTTCTCTTTTAAAATCTTGTAGATTCCTTTCAATATCTTCTTTCATACTACTTATCTCTTGTTTTAAACTTGTATCCATTTTTAAACTCAACTCCTGCTTCATATTTTCCATTTCTTATCTTATTATTTGATTATTTTCATCCATTCTTGAACTTAATTTCTGATTATCTTGTTTTAAATCTTGGTTTATATCTGAAATATTAGAATTTACATTTCCTATTTCTTGTTTTAAACTTCTATCTATCCTTGAACTTATATCTGCCATATTAGAATTTACATTTCCTATTTGTGACTCCCTGTCTAGATTTTTTTATGTAAGTATCCAAATTCTATTACAATCTGCATGATAGATTATCTAACTTTATACGCCACTTCTTATCCTTTCAACAATTTTCTTTTGAAACATTGTTTTTACATAGTTTATATTTTTAGGTTAACTTTATCTGTTATGATTTTTGCAATTCCTTTTTTTATTAGATATGTATTTTATTTACATTTCCCCAATCATTTACTTATTCAAATTGCTAAACTTTTGTATTATCTCATGTCTGTTTAAATCCATTACAATATATATATATATATATATATATATATATATATATATATATATATATATATGTTACATAAGTTATTCCATCGACTTATATGAAAACACCCAGCAACAAGTCCTCACTGCAATCAAACGTAGAATACGGCGCTTTCAATGTTCCTGTTGATGTAAGTAATGGTGAATTGTCATTCGTTTTAAGTAAATATTATTTGATTTATTTTATTGAGCATTGATTTTTAATAATTTGATTTACTACATTTGATTTGATTGATTTTTATTGTTTTTATTATTTGATTTTTATATATTTGATTTGAATGAAATATTGATCTATTTCATTACATGATTTATTTGATATATTTATTTTATATCTTTTATTGACATTTGATATATTTGATTTACATATTGTATTGATTTATTTATCCATTTGATTAACTAATTTATTCGCGCTATTGATTTTATTGCTTTACATTTTATACCATACTGTTCTATAGTTCAAACAATTGTTTAAAACCCATTAACGTATTCTACGGTTTATTAATTCTCTATACCCTTTAATATTTTATTCTATAAACTTTATACTCCAATTCAATTATATCGATAAACATGGCACAAGATACCGTTTAACGGAAATATTTTCGGTTATACCCGAATTTGAAGGCGACCCAATTTCCCTGGGATCCTTTATAGATTTGTGTAATTGCGCATATAATATGTCGACCGCGGATCAAAAATATCTAAGTGATCCATACAAAGAGCAAACTCAAAGGGAAAGCGGCGCAGTTAGTTAATTCAAGGAACCCCGGATCGTACCGTGAAATCAAACAACTCTTGACATTACCTTTGGAGATTCTCGTGATCTCTCCTCCCTGATCCATGACGTACAACGTTTGAAACAACTTTCAAACGAGTCCCCACTAACAGTTTACAATCGACTCCAAGTTTTGAGTGTGAAAATGCCCTCCTGCATTCATAAAACGGAGGGCTAAGTACAGAACAAAAAGACGCCCAGACAACACTAGTAGATACAATTTGATTTGAACCCCGTTTACGTCCGGTTATACGGGTCAGTAATCCAAAAGATCTTCTAGAGGCACATTCCCGAATTCCAAGAGAGCTTCAGCTATCTTATTTCGAGGATTAGAAAACAAACAAATATGTTCCTCTCAAACCAAATTTCCCATCTCGAAAGCCGATACAACCATCTAAGTGTCTTAATTGTGGTCGATTAGGCCACATAGCTGCAATTTGCCGTTTTAATACACAAAATACTTCTCAAACATTTATTCAAAACTATATACCAAATCTGTTGGGCCTAATCAACAAACAAGGCCAAATTTCCCTACAAACAGTCCCCCTGTTCAACAAGGACAACAATTTCGCCCATCAAACTTTCAGAGACCCCCTTTTAGGTCTCAAATGAACCCGAATTATTCTCGACTTTCTGTCATACAGAATAATCCAAACAACCCTCCTGAAAGGACCCACCATTTCAACCAACATCAAAATGATGGTTACTCCCACTATCCAGACTACAATTACTATACCGAGGATAGCAACACTTTCGACTACGAGGATGATGAAAATTATCCTATCATTGAACAAACTTTCGAAGATACTCCTATCGAGCCTTTTAATAGTCATCAATACCATGATTTTCTAGCGCTTCCGAGCCTAGACCAAGCTCCCGATTCGACAACAACGTTGTGCAAAATCAAAACTCAGATTCAAAACCTTAATCTCGACGATCTGAACCCAGATTTGAACTTCCCGGAGCAACTATTTCTTTAAGCCCACTTCTTACTGTGAACTCTAAAAATCTCTACTCTATTCTTGACGCTATTTCTAAATTTAAACTACTTATTGATACTGGACCTGGAATCTCAATCTTCAAGGAAAATACAGTCAAAAATTTCACTCAAAGATTTCCTGAAAGGGTAACTATTCAAGGAATTACCCACGAAAAAATTCCCATTTCTACTTTAATCCCATTCGCTCCACGTAACCCACATAAAGTTTTTATATACGATTTGGACATTGAGTTTGACAGCATACTAGGATTAGGTTTTCTTGAACACTATGAATTCATAATTGACTTAAAATCTAAACAGCTAATATCAAATTTTAAAACCATCCCTTTACACAAAGTTCTCGATAACGATCAACCCTTGACTGATGTACCCGACACACCAAATGTTAAGCCCAACATTAATTCACAAACACCAACACAAAACAAAATAACCATAGAGGCGCGCATAGAAAAGATCTTTAAACTTAAATGCGATCTTTCTAACATCGACGCTATTTTACGCACTCAAGAAATTGACATAGTACGACTTCCAAACGCACTAGTATACATTAACGCAAATGGTGAATTTCTAACTTCTATCATCAATGCTAACGCGATGCACAAAACAGTAAACTTTTCTGATTTAAAACTGGAACCACTTGACAAAACTCAAATCTTCTGAATTTAAACACCGATGACTATCATGATTCCGAATACACAGACAGAAACACGACTATTAGACAACAAATTAGAACTGAACATCTCAATGACGAAGAACGCAAACAAATCACTAAACTTTGTGACGTCTTGACTTTCACTAACGAGGTTAAACATTCGATTGATACGAATAACGCAAAGCCCGTATTTACTAAATCATACAGATATCCTCAAGTTCATAAAGAGGAAGTGAAAAGGCAAATTGGTAAAATGCTTGAACAATGTATCATTAGGCACTTCTCATCTCCTTGGTCCCCCCAGTATGGGTCGTCCCAAGAAGCTCGATGCTTCTGGTAAACAAAACTGGCGAGTTGTTATCGATCACAGGAAATTAAATGAATTGACTGTAGACGATAAATATCCTCTGCCAAATATCTCCGATCTTCTCGACCAACTTGGAAAGTGTCAATATTTTTCGACACTGGATCTCGTTTCCGGGTTCCACCATTTGGAAATCCAAGAGGAAGATATTCCTAAGACTGATTTTTCTGTCGAAAATGATCATTACGAATCCCTTCGTATTTGGTTTAAAAAATGCACCTTCTACTTTTCAGAGGGTCATGGACAATATTCTTCTTGGTATACAGAATGAACGTTGTCTCATTTACATGGATGATATCATCGTCTACACTCCGACCATCCATGAACATATTTCCCGGTTAACAGAAATTTTTAAACGACTTCGGAAGTCTAACCTAAAAATTGAACCTGATAAGTGCGAATTTCTTCGTAAAGAAGTGGCTTATCTTGGCCATCTTATCACACAAGAAGGTGTAAAACTAAACCCTTCAAAGGTTGAATGTATTCAGAACTTTCCGCAACCCCAAATTACGAAAGACATCAAATCTTTTCTTGGTCTCGCTGGGTATTACAGGCGCTTCAAACCAAATTTTGCGAAGACCTCTAAACCTCTGACTAAATTACTCCAAAAAGACGTCAAATTCATCATTGACGCAGATTGCAAGTCTTCCTTCAATGAACTGAAGGAAGCCCTTGTATCTGACCGAATCCTGATATATTTAAATTTTGAGAACCCTTCTTGCTCACTACTGATGCTAGTGCTTTCACTATTAGAGCAGTTCTTTCTCAAGGCCCTGTGGGAAAAGATCTCCCTATTGCATACGCTTCTCCTACACTCTGTGCTGCAGAGACGCGATATTCCACCATCGAACGAGAATTGTTGGCCATAGTTTGGGCTGTTAAGCACTCGAGACCTTATCTTTTTGGAAGAAGGTTTACACTTCTTTGTGACCACCGTCCGCTTACTGGGCTCTTTTTGATCAAAAATCCTGGCAGTCGTCTAGCCAGATGCCGCCTTAAGCTAGATTAATACAATTATAAGATTGAGTACAAGCCCGGCAAGGTAAACCAAAAAGCAGATGCTCTTTCTCGCATCAAAATCAAACATTTCAAGCAATGTGCTGGTTTCCATTCCAAAATCAAAATTTTCGCTAACAACGAAACTGACTCCGAACAACCTGAAAACTCTGACAATGACGACGAACATGACGAAAGAATTACCGCTGAGTTTAAACAATTTGTTCAACTCTATAAAACTGAGTCAATAATTGATTACTCTAAAATTGAAATATCCAATTCTCAACTCCTAGACAAGTCCCACAAACGCATAGTTACATTCTTTTGGCAAAACTTACGCGACAAAATTATTGATGATTTTTTCGAAGAAGAACCTAATTTCATTAATGACACTCTTAACATCGTGGCCAGTAAAACTGTCAGGCATAGAGAGTACTTAGTTGTACCTTTGCCCTATGACCCTGAAACTGTCGTCTCACATCTTTTCAAAATTATTTATAACAACCAAGATCAATTCAACGACTCCGAAGCATACTGCATGGAAAATAACATAGAACTTCCCATTCTTGAAATTTTATCGTTCATTCTCTCCGACAAAGAAATCAAACTCAAAATCTGCCAACACATTGTTACAACTCCTACCGAAGAAGAAATTCCTATAATAATACAACAATAATACCACTGTGTTAAAAACAACCTCCATCGTGGCATTAACGAAACCATCAGACGTATTAGGGAAACATACAATTGGACCGGTTTAATTAAAACTGTAGAACAATTTATCAAATACTGCGAAACTTGCCAAAAGGTAAAGTTCTGTAGGAAAAACTTAAGTGTACCTTTTGTTATTACGGAAACACCCAAGACTCCTTTTGAACGTATTAACATTGACATCTTCGAATATCCATCTAGAAATCATGGACTGACTATTAGGGACGAACTCACGAAATTTACGCAAGCCTACCCCATAAACAAAAAAACAGCTTCAACTGTCGTAAACATCCTTCTGATTTTCTTTCAACATTACGGAACTCTACTTCGCATCCATTGTGACTATGGACGTGAATTCGATAACACCTTAATACGGGATTTATGCCAACTATACGACATAAAACTCACAATCTCCAGCGTTCAACATCCCGTGTCAAACGGTTCTTTTGAAAGAATTCACGCGACCTTAGCAGAAATGATAAGAGCAAATACAGCGGAACATCCAGACGAACATGCATTTAACGTCCTCCCTTATGTCATCATCTGTTATAATAACACGAAAAATAAAACCACCGATTTCACGCCCTATGAACTCAGAATTGGGCACACTTCATGTAGGCCTCCAGAAACCCTTTACAATGCTAAAACCGAACGGCAGAACGAAAAATCTAAAGAGCGATTTGATCAACACGTTTCTACTAAACAAATCGATTACAAAGTAGGCGTCAAAGTCTACGTAAAAGAGTCCCAGATCAAAAACAAAGCTGAAAACAAATTCAACGGCCTCTTCGAAATCACCGCAATACAAAAGAACTCCGCCACAGTCATAAATTTGCAAACAAACCAAATAACTTAAGTTAACTTTGACAGACTAAAACCTTATTTTGAATAAATCCATTTTTTTCAGATTCTCTGGACTGTTTTCAGTCGTAAACCTTCAACAGTATTCCATTAAACCGGTTAACAATACTATAGGAGTTTTATTCCATGAAGAAGGCACCCTTAAAATTTCTAATGAGAAATGGACACTCCTTGTTTACAACGATCTAAGTCCCTTTCGAGAAGATATTTTAAACAACGACATTATACTGAACAGACTTTTAGATACTATTAACGACAACAAAACTAACATTAAAATCTTCATATCAAAAGTACAGACTCACATAAGCCTCCTAAAACAAATATCATAATCTGTTAACATCAAATATACCGAAATTTTCGCTGACACTGAGATTTACAGTACCAACAGAAAGAAACGCGGACTCATTAACGGACTGGGATCAATTTGAAAATCTACTTCCGGTAACTTAAATGCAACAGTCGAAAATACTTTAGTGACTCTATAAACAAAATTACTAGAGACCAACATCAAATTGAAAACTTAATGAAACGATAATTATCTGTAACAACTTCGGTCATTAAGAACCTTAACACCACACTACAAAAATTTCAGTCCGAGGACAAAATATTTTCGGAAAATATTGAATCAATTAGGAAGTCAATTGAGTTCATTACAGACGATCTTGCTTTTTATGAACTTCAAGCCAATGTCTTAGATTTGTGTGAAATCTTAATGGAAAGTTGCGTAAACATTAAAGATACTCTCAACGATGTAATAACTGCAGTCTCTTTCGCCCGTCTAAAAATTTTACATAATTCAATTATAAACCCAGTAGATTTGGTCGATTCCCTTCAGAAAATATCACAGTCACTTCATGAAAATAACTTACCACTTCCAACCTATAGTTCAAATGTTGCTCGATACATCGATCTAATAGAATTGGAAGCTTTTCAGATCAATACTAAAATTGTTTTTTTACTAAAAATTCCCTTACTCAATCCTGAAACTTACTGCCTATATCCTATCCCAGTTTTGGATGATCGAACAGGATTTCACCACATTCTTCCAACAAAATTAAAATATATCGCGAGAGATGACGATTCGCTATTGTACGCATCTTTCGAAGACCTGAGTGACTGTAAGTCATTATCTAAAGAACATAAGATCTGTTCCAAAGTTATTCCACACACCATAAACAAAGAAGCCCTTTGTGAGGGACATCTTCTTAGAGACAACCAGCATCACTTCCACCAACTTGTAAACCTGTAATATTATATGCCGAAGAGTATAATATTCAAGAGATTGACCTGAACCTTTGGCTAATCTCGATTTCCGGAGAGTTGCCCATCCAAATTAAGTGCAAAGGAAAAGATACCCAATCCATATCGACAAATTCTCTATTGACCATCCAACCCAGCTCCAATGCCTTCATCGGTAACACCAGGGTCCATGCCAGAAGGACCACCAACAACTTTAACAACATCACACTTAGGAGTGATCCAGTCAGCATCCCCTACAATGTTGCGATAACCTGCCAACCATCAGTCAGCATCCAAATTTGAAACCCTTGAAACCACAGGAACTAGCTGCCAGAGATCTGGATATCACCAACCATAAGCTTAGCCAATGCTCCAGGGAATTGGTAAAGCTAATAGCCCAACCATTTATGGAGAAGCACACTTCCTGGTTCAGTACCATCACAATCACAACAACCGCAATTGTGGTTGCCCTCCTTTCCATCAGCATTATCAGACAGAAATTCCAGAAGCCCACAACGTCAACCTTTCTGCCGATGCAGCACCACCACTAGGACCATCAACCATCAAGCCCAGGGTAAAACTCCACAGCCTCCTTAGTCCTGTCGAGGATATTGATTTGCAGAACCTCCCTTAAAAGTCGATGCTGTAGCATCAACTTTTTATTATGGATGAAAGTTGTTATATAAGTTATTCCATCGACTTATATGAAAACGCCAAGCAACAAGTTCCCAGCTGACCCAGCATACACGTGTCGTCTCCACTTACCGCGGACGAACATCCGTGAGAACTGCAAGCGCTGCGATATCTTAGTCAGCATTCTTAGGTTATAAATTGTACATTTGCCTCGTATTATCATTCATTATTACTTACAGATTTGTCTAGTTTAGTTTAACACTCATTTTTGTCTTTTTTAATTGTTACAAAATTTTATTTTATTTTCATTAATTTAAACATTTATTGAAAGAAACCGTATACAAAAAGTTCAAAATACCTGCTTCAGACTTATATTTGGATTGTGTAAATATGACCATATCCCGCATACTTTTAAAGAACTTAATTTGCTAAGGATGGACGTACGGAGGGAGTTACATTTGGCTAGTTTTTTCTTTAAGGTTTTGTCAAACGTCTCCATTCCATTAGTATTGAAGAGTAAATTTATTGCTCGATTAAATATTCATTCTAGAGTTATAAGATTTCCTGACAAAATAACAATTCCACACCATCGGACTGCTACGTTTCAGAGATCATTTTCTTATAATGCAATTAAAATTTACAACTCCTTACCAGCAGAATTAACATCACTTAATGAAAAAAACTTTAAGAAAACTTCAAACAATTTTTATTATATAAATTATAGACTTATGCTTAACACATCTGATTTCTTTTTTCTTTGTAAATTCCATATTTTTATTAGAACTAGTTTTAAGACTGTTCCGTCATGTAGGTGAATTAGTGTTTAATTTAGTCAAAGGTGTTAACAAGGTTCAGTAGAGTAGCTATATAAGCTAGACTGCGCTTTGCTTTCCACGAAAATGTAATTATTTAAAAAAATCCATTGCACTTATCGTAATAAAAGACCTTTATTTTTATCCCGACTTGACCATACAACGTATAGCATCACACTCCCTCTAAGGCACGCTAAGAGTGCCTTTAGGGGAAAATTCACTAAACCTCAGCTATCCTAGATATCAAAAGGGTTTAGCTCTGTGGGAGCCCTTGGCAGGTTTTCAGGTCCGTGGTTGGAGTCGTGGCGGCAGTTTCCCATGAATTCCCTGACCGTCCGGTCTGTCCCTAACAGGACGGCTTTTTGCATTTGTTTGTAAAGATGTTCGTCCAGACCCAGGTATTTTAAATTGTTTAATAGATGTTTTGGGACTATTCTTGTCGTTGACATAACAATTGGTACAGTTCGTGTGCTGTTCATGTCCCACTGAGTCTTTATTTGAAATTCCAAATCTCTATATTTCTCAGCCTGCTTGACATTTATATTATTGTTGTTAGGAATTGCTATGTCAATTAAAGTTGTTTTCCGAGCGACTTTATCTACGAAAACTATGTCTGGTCTATTGTGAGCAGCAGTCCGATCAGTCAGTATCGTGCGGTCCCAGTACAGTTTGTAGTTGTTATTTTCTAAAACAGATTCTGGTTTGTATTTATAGTATGGTAATCTTACCGACTGTGATAGTTCAAGTTTCAGTGCTAGTTCCTGGTGCAGTATTTTAGTCACAGCATCGTGTCGTTCTTTGTATTCAGTTGTAGCGAACGCTTGACAACCTCCTGTGATATGCTGGATAGACTCAGATGTTTGGCAACCGTACCTGCACCTGTCGTTATATGACCAGAGATCAACCAGTAGTTCGACGCTGCACTGTCGACATAATCTTGGTTGACGTTATTTATATGTCTTCTATAAAGGGGCTTCTCTTTCCATTTCAGCAGTTTCAGATCACGTGTTGTTGTGTCAGTCGCAGTGGTGTTGAGTCATCACCCTGGCACGTGACTCTGAGTAGATCAGAAAATTCTGCGAGTTTCTGGAAATGACTACGCAAAATAGAAATTTGTTGATCTAATATTTTGCTTAGATCTGCCAATCCTCTTCCTCCTTCATATCGTGGCAAAGTTTTACGTTCAACAGAGCTCTTTGGATGGTGATCTTGAGCTTTTGTTAGTAAAACTCGAACTTTTCGTTGTAATTTTTCAATGTCAGTCTTGCACCAATTAACTATACCGAAAGAGTAACTGAGCACTGAACATGCATAGGTGTTAACAGCCTGAAATACATTTTTACGGTTCAGTTTGGTTTTCAACAGTCGTCGTACCCTTCTATAAAACTCTGCTGTTAATTCCTTTTTCATAGTGAAGTGCTGCCTGCTTTATGCCAAGGTATTATAAGTATGACCTTCCCCCATAGATTCAATTGAGGTGCCATCTAGGCCAAATTTCATATGGATGTCACTATAGAACCTTTCTAATATTTTAAGCATATCATGCAGCTATTGTTTCGTAGCTGCCATCAACTTTAAGTCGTCCATGTATAACAAATGGTTTATCTTTAATGCTTGTACGTTGTTGTGTTTGAGACTGAACCCAAAATTTGTCGAGTTTGTTTGAGAGAGGATTCATAGCCAGGCAGAACCACAGCGGGCTAAGAGAGTCTTCCTGGAATATACCCCTTCTGACTGGAATAGGGTCTGTTTGTATCGAACAGTTGGCTTCATTCAGTGAGATTTTGGGTTGCCAGGTGGACATTGCATATTCTAAAAAGTTAATAATACAAATATTCACTTTATAGGCATCTACTACGTAGCTCCATTTTCATGGGTGGTGTCACCAATTGACCCTGGTTACCCGGGTAACTCGGAACCGTGGGGTTCCCAGATGAAATAATTTGACCAGGTCATCCCGTGCGGGTTTTGGGGAAGGGAGGAAGGCTAGGTAGTAGGTCAGCGGACAGCCGCCCGTTTAGTCGCCTCTTACGACAGGCGGTGCTATTCTAACACGGACACCACAGAGGAATTATTATTATTATTATCCGACTTGACCATACAAAATATGGCATCACACTCCCTCTAAGGCCTTTAGGGGAAAATTCACTAAACCCCAGATATCCTAGATATCAAAAGGGTTTAGCTCTGTAGGAGCCATTGCCAGGTTTTCAGGCCCGTGGTTGGAGTCGGGGCGGCAGTTTCCCATGAATTTCCTGACCGTCCGGGCTGTTCCTAACAGGACGGCTTTTTGCATTTGTTTGTAAAGATGTTCGTCCAGACCGAGGTATTTTAAATTGTTTAATAGATGTTTTGGGACTAGTCCTGTCGTTGGTTATTTTCTCAGCCTGCTTGGTGTTTATATTATTGTTGTATCTGGTCTATTCTGAGCAACAGTCCGAACAGAACAGCTTGTAGTTGTTATTTTCTAAAAGAGATTCTGGTATGTATTTGTAGTATGGTAATCTTACCGACTGTGATAATTCAAGTTTTAGTGCTAGTTCCTGGTGAAGTATTTTTGCCACAGCATCGGTTCGTTCTTTGTATTCAGTTGCAGCGAACGCTTGACAACCTCCTGTGATATGCTGGATAGATTCAGATATTTGGCAACCGTACCTGCATTTGTCGTTGTTAATAGAAGGGTCTTTAACGATGTACTTTAGGTTGTTCTTAGTTGGAATCACTTGATCTTGAATTGCCAATATAAAGCCTTCAGTTTCGGGAAACATATTACCAGAGATCAACCAGTAGTTCGACGCTGCACTGTCGACATCATCTTGGATGACGTTTTTTATATGTCTTCCATGAAGGGGCTTCTTTTCCATTTCAGCAGTTTCTGATCTGTGGTCTGGTGGTGTAATTGGACATGTTGTTGTGTCAGGTGCAGTGGTGTTGAGTCATCAACCTGGCACATTACTCTGTGTAGATCAGAAAATACTGCGAGTTTCTGGAAATGACTACGCAAAATAGAAATTTGTTGATTTAATAATTTGCTTAGATCTGTCAATCCTCTTCCTCGTTCATACCGTTGCAAAGTTGTACGTTCGACAGAGCTCTTTGAATGGTGCTTTTGAGCTTTTGTTAGTAAAACTCGAACTTTTCGTTATAATTGTTCAGTGTCAGTCTTGCACCAATTAACGATACCGAAAGAGTAACTGAGCAGTGAACACAAATTAGTCGAGTTCAGTTTGTTTGAGAGAGGGTTCATGGCAAGGCAGATCTACAGCGGGCTAAGAGAGTCTCCCTGGAATATACCCCTTCTGATTGGAATGTGGTCATTTTGTATCGAACAGTTGCCTTTATTCAGTGAGATTTTGGTTTGCCAGGTGGACATGGCATATTCTAAAAAGTTAATAATACATTTATTCACTTTATAGAGTTTCAGCACCTTAATGAGCCAATCATGTGGAACTGAATGAAATGCCTTTTTGTAGTCCACATATGCCTTATAGAGATTTCGTCGTTTGGCGTGGGCTTGATTGCAGACAACGGAATTAATTATCAGTTGTTCTTTGCAACTCATTGAATTTTTCGCGCATCCCTTTTGTTGTTGAGTAATTATGTTGTTCAGCTACAATGTTTGAAAATGCGATGATTAATGCACGATGTTATGAGTTTGTATAAGGTTGGAAGGCAAGTGATTGGTTGGTAGTTTGCTGGGTCCTGTGCACATAGGTTGTCCTTTGGTAAGAGTTATGTAGTATCATGCGTAAGGAAACTAGGCATCTTGTATGGATGGATAATTATGTCATTAATGAGTAGTATTAATTTCTCGTGGGTGGCGTAAAGATTCTTTATCCAGTAATTCTGCACACCATCTAGTCCTGGTGATTTTCAGTTATGGAGGTGTTTCATTATGTTGGACGTGTCTTCCGTTGTAAATGGTTGGTGTTGCATCTTATCGCAATTCCGAAATGCAGCCTCCTCCTCCTTAATCCAGCTCGCTCTGGAGTTATGGGAAACTGTCGTGGAAAATTGTGTTTTCCAGAACTGCTCGATGGTCGTTTTATTGAGATAACTAGGGGTTTCATTATTATTGTTGTTGTTGGGTTTTCTATAATACCCTTTTTCTGATTTACGGAATAGTGCGTTGTCTACTTTCCGTTGGGTACCGGTTTTCTACCTTCTCAATCGACTTGTCTAGTCTAGTCAGTGGATCTGTTCCAATATACTCTCTAAGAGCTCCTTCCATTTCTGCTTGGATCTTCTCAAACAGGTCAGCGTTGGTTGGCTGTTCTTGTTGTAGTTCTTGAGTCTCGTCCACTCTTTGTGCCAAAGGTGTTTCAGGCACTGGATCCACTGTATTTCGACCAAATAGTTTGCGCTCCACTTCGCTCTTTATTCTATCCAGTTGTTTAGGCGAAATAAGGCCATTTCTCCAAATGACACGATATTGATCTGCGACTCTCTGTTCAGTAACTTGAAGCTCTGGGTACTCACGACAGAACTCTTGTCCATTTCATGCGCTGTCTTTTCAATCCCACTTGAGTGAGCGCTGGCTGTTGATCCTGCGCAACACTTTCTTCGGGTGGAGTTCTCGTTCTCGTTTGACTCCGTTGGTGATGGTCACGTTGTTGTTGTGACTGTATTGGTGAGTGTTGTTGTGGTTCTTCTGGTTCTTGGGCTGTAGCTCTTTGGACGGCAGGGGCCCCCTCCTCAGTACCCTGCAACCGACGTCCCGCATGCTCTCATGTCCAGCGCCGGTTCCAGACATGCCCTGGCGATCCTCAGACAGCGGCTCTTTTCCGAGGCATCTACTCCTTAGCTCCATTTTTATGGTTGGTGTCAGTTGACCCTGGTGACCCAGGTAACTTGGACCCGTAAGGTTGTCACTTCCCAGATGAAATGATTTAAACCAGACCATCTCGAGCGGGTTGTGGAGAAGGAAGGAAAGCTAGGTAGTAGGTCAGCGGACAGCTGCCCCTTTAGTCTCCTCATACGACAGGCGGTGGATACCGTGGTGCTATTCTAACCCGGCCACCACACGGTTATTATTATTATTATTTTCAAGTTTATATTAAAAGTTTAATTATTTGTGAAATGAAATATAAATAATTTTTTTAAGAGAAATTTTGTAAGTGTGATATAACATATATATATAATTACTAACACAATTAACTTTTTAAAAAAACTTTTTATTTGAACTACAAAATTAAAAACTTGAAAATAACAATATTGAATAAAATATAACTTAATGAATTTAAAACACTTAGTGATGCTCGCTGTCGTCGCATGTGAATTTATAATCTTGGTTTTGCAAGCTAAGCATCAGCAGATTACACGTGCGAGGAAGCGAAGCGTTGTCCGTGGGAATTGCTATATCGTGAAATATGAGATGTAATACGATATTTATGAGAAATGATTATTATATTGTTGCTATGATGTAAATATTCTAAGTGTGGTTTATGACGGATATAACATATATATATATATATATATATATATATATATTTTGAAATTTCCAAAAAATAACGGGAAAGCAGCCATAATTTTTTTTATAAAGGGCACTAAATAAAGTGTTCTCTTATATTATATCATGAAAGCTTTTGAAATTTATTGATTTTTCTTCAGTCAAGTTTCTGAAAGATTACACAAATTAATAATGGTATTACTTAATCTAGATGGTTAAATTAAATACAATATCGATGTTAGAAAATTATTAAAAAAGGTTCTCATTGCAAGTAATGTAAATTGTGTAATGTGTTTTGAACAAAACCTTACAGGCATGTTTCAACAATTTAAAAAAACATTATTATAACCGGATCACATGTACATTGAATAAAATTTTTAAGATTAAACAGAATCACATTTTAAAGAGTTATATAAAAGCCATTTGTCATATTATATCACTGACATGGAACGCAATCAAAAACCGAGACTCGATGTTACAGGACACAAGATTCTTAGGTCATGGGGTGTGGATGCAAATACATTGAAAGAATTCGTAGAAAGAGAGTCTAATGGAATACTGACACTATGATATATAAACACACACACACACACACACACACACACACACACACACACACAAACATCCCGGGGTGGTTGTTGGTCCACTACCGGGCGCCTCCCCAGGTGGCGGATAGGGGAACGCTCTCCAGCAATGGGGAGTACTGAGGATTTCCTCAGGGCGGACCAAAATCAGATAGGGGAAGGAACCCCGAAAATAAACCATTTATGGATATGGGTGATAAGGTGAACTTAATACCCCAGGTGGGTACCTCTGCAGAGGATAATCCCACCACCGGTTCCGATCGAGTGAAAGCCTCGGTGGCCGGTGCACGCTCCACGGATTCTGGGGGAGCGAATTATCACTGGTTCCGTCACATAGTGACAAGAAGAAGAAGAACACCGTTAATGGTACAACATCGACCATTAAAACTAGAGCTGGCAGCAATGCACTATTCAGCCAAGTCCTCCAAAAGGCGAATAGTGGAGTTGACGTCCCCCAAAGGGCAACAGATGAGAGTGGCGCTCCAAACAAATTAGGAGCAAAGATCGATGAGCTCTTGACGTTCATTGGGCCTAGGCACAATGTACATCATGAGATCAAGAAACTGGCACACGCCATTAAGTCAGAATATGACAAATATCTGACGTCAACGACGCAGCCATCTCCTGTAGCGAAACCTGCTACAACACAGACATCGCCAGTAAAGGTGTCAAACACTCAGACACAAGGTGAAAAGCAAAAGGAGGTCCCAAAAGCTGCTGCCTCAAAAGCAGCTAACTCAAAACCGGCTGCATCAACACCGGCGTCCCCAAAGCAGGCGGCTTCAATAAAAGTAGCCTCACTGCCGGGAGACTCGGTAGCAAGGACCTCGCCACCGAAGGTCTCGCCTTCAGTAGCCTCATCAAGTAAGGCGGTGCTAGCTACCAAGCTAAAGCCCGGTAAGGAAGGTCGCCAGAACATCGGGCAAACTACCCAGGGAACAACAAGTAGAGTGGTCAATTCAGAAGCGGAGAGAAACAATGGATTAAAATCCAAGTTTAAACCGCAGACCAAAAACCAACCTGCAAACCAGTCGACTGACTGGCAAGTGGTAAAGAGGAAAAAGGCCCCGAGGACCAATAAGCAATAACCAGCACCACATTGTACGCTGCTTATAAAGAAAGGCGAGAAGAGCTCCCATGCAGATATCTTGCGAGGTATCAAGAATGATCCCACCTTGCAGGATATAGGCAAAAAAGTCAATAAGATCCGACGAACAGCTAAGGGAGATCTACTTTTGTTATTCGCCAAGGCAGACGCTCAGGAGATGGAGCGCTATTGTAACGCTATCAAGAATAAGCTCCCAAGCGGGGCCACTGTACAATCTCGAATACCGCAAATCGAGATTGAAATTAAAGACTTGGACGAGATCAGTACCAAGGAAGACGTAGTAAACCTGCTCAAAGATAATATCGACGGCCTGGCAGAGATCACTGAGGAGGCAGTGAAATCACTTCGACGGGCATATAGATCAACACAAACGGCAGTTGTTTGTCTCCCAGAGGTCCAGGCCAAGAAAGCCATCGCACTTGGAAAGCTGAAACTTGCGTGGGGCACAGTACGTGTTCGCGAGAGGATCAGCCTTCGACGGTGCTTCAAATGCTGGCACTTTGGGCACAACGCCCAGGCGTGCAGAGGCAAGACTGACCGAAGCAGTTGTTGTCACAGATGCGGAGGCGCTGGTCACAATGCCTCGGCTTGTCAACAACCTGCCAAGTGCTTACTCTGCAAAGAGAAAGATAGTAGGTCAGACTGCCGGCACGTTGCGGGTAGTTGGAAATGTCCGATCTACCAACAGGCGATGAGAGCAGCACAAGCCCGTAAATGAAAGTACTGCAACTCAACCTCAACCATTGCGAAGCAGCCCAAGACCTACTGGTACAGCGGGTGCGGGAAATGGATTGCGACGTAGCCATAATCTGCGAGCAGTACAAAAACTTCGACACCCTGTCCTGGGTAAATGACACAACGGACAGAGCAGCGATATGGGCTTGCGGTAAACTTCCGTTCCAACAACTCCCAAATACCCTCAAACCATGGCTTGTGAGAGCCAAAGTGGGAGGGGTTCACTTCTATAGCTGCTATGCACCTCCTAGTGCACAGCTCGAGGAGTTCGAGTTATTCTTGGACACCTTGGCGGAGGATGTACGGAAGCGTGAATCGGTCGCCATCGCAGGAGATTTCAACGCCTGGGCAATTGACTGGGGATGCCGGGAAACGAGCGCGAGAGGACGAGCTCTCCTTGAGACCATGTCTTCGCTCAACCTGGTACTCCTCAACACAGGAGACGTAAGCACATATCGCAAAGGCACAGCCAGCTCCATTATCGATGTGACATTCGTTAGCAGCAACCTAATTAAAGGGGGCTGTGAGTGGCGGGTCGATGAGGAGTTTACTAATAGCGACCACCAAGCTATTATATGGGAAATCAACACCACTCCCAAACGAATATTGTGTGTCAGTCGTGCGAGGTCACAGCCAGTCGGTTGGAACAAAAATGCTTTCGATGCTGATTCATTCGCCTTGGTTATGGAGCAGGAACCATTGTCAATAGCAACAAGCGCAGAAGCCACTGCCAAAGAGGTAATGACAAGCGTTGTCAAGTCCTGCGATGCTTCCATGCCAAGGAGACGGCAGAACAACAGCCGCCCACCAGTTTACTGGTGGAACGACACGATCTCACAACACCGACGAGAGTGTCTCAAAGCACGAAGGCTGCATCAACGAGCACGGAGACGCGACAGGGTCACAACAGAAGAACTAAGGCTCGACTATGAGATCAAAAGACAACAACTACGAAGAGCCATTCTCTCAAGCAAGAGATCCTACTGGAAGGAGTTGTGTGACGAAGTTAATCAAGATCCATGGGGAAAACCGTATAAAATCGTGATGCATAAAATTAAGGCCCCTCCCATGACATCAACGAACTGCCCCGAATCATTGCACCGCATTGTCACTCACCTGTTTCCTGCGAAGCCTGAGCTACCCGCTTATCCTTCGTGGCAGGTGAGGGACGAAGATATACCATCAGTGACTATGAATGAGCTGATGGGCGCGTGCAACCGGCTCCAAAACGGTAAGGCTCCCGGTCCAGATGGCATACCTAACATCGCGCTAAAATGCGCCATAGCCAATAGGCCTGACATGTTTCTACACATGTATGAGACCTGCCTAAAGCAGGGGGTTTTCCCGACTAAGTGGAAAAAGCAGAGGCTTGTGCTCCTCCCTAAAGGGGGAAAGAAACCTCCCGACGAACCGTCATCATATCGTCCCCTCTGTATGTTGGACTCTGCGGGAAAACTCCTTGAAAGGATAATAGCAGATAGGCTGGAGCCCTTCGTTGAGCCGAAACTTTCCACCAACCAATTCGGGTTCAGAAAGGGGAGATCAACCATCGATGCCGTGACACTCGTTACCAACATCGCCAGAGAGGCTATCTCGGGAAAGAGATGGAGAAGAGGTGGAAAAAAGTACTGTCTAATAGCCACCCTGGATATCAAGAACGCCTTTAACTCGGCCCGCTGGGACCGCATTTTGGAGGCTCTTGCCAGGATGGAAGTTCCGCAGTACTTGCGCAGAATGGTTTCAGCGTATTTCAAGGACCGCATCTTGTTGTACCAAACTGAAAATGGGCAAGTAGACTATAAGATCACAGGAGGTGTACCTCAGGGCTCTGTTCTTGGCCCCCTCTTATGGAACGTAATGTACAACGACCTGCTCCTGCTCGGTCTGCCTGAGGGCGTCAGGCTAGTGGCATTCGCCGATGATGTGGCATTGATCATAGTGCGCAAGCACATAGAGGAGATACAAACAACCTTCTCATTCGCTATAGCCACAATTCAGCATTGGATGCTCGCAGCGGACTTGAGTTTAGCAGAACAAAAGACCGAAACACTTCTTGTTAGCAGTCGAAAGGCAAGGGAAACCATCACCCTCAAAATAGGCGACACCTACATACAGTCGCAGCCCTTCATCAGCTATTTGGGGGTGCTCCTGGACGCACGGCTCAACTTCAAAGAGCACATAATCGCGGCCAGCAAGAAAGCAGCTGGGGTACAGGGGGCATTATCTAGAATAATGCCGAATGTCGGAGGCCCTAGACAGATAAGAAGACAGCTACTGGCAACAGTAACTACTTCTGTTTTGTTGTACGGGGCACCGGTATGGGAGAAATCGCTCGAGCTACCATCGTACCGCCGGAAAATGAAATCAGTCCAGCGGCTCTCAGCGATTCGAGTGGCATCATCCTACCGCACTGTGTCTTACGAGGCGGTGAGTGTGATTGCCTCTACCCTACCAATCGACATCCTGGCTGCAGAAAGGGGACGGCTTTATCGCAGAAAGTTAGAGAAAGACCAACCGATAGGAAACAGCGATGAAAGAGCCATGAGTCTAGGGCAATGGCAGGAGAGGTGGGACAGCTCTACTAAAGGCCGGTGGACATATCGATTGATACCTAACATCAGTCGTTGGGTCAACCGCCAGCATGGGGAGGTTGGGTTCTACATCACTCAACTCCTGACTGGACATGGATGCTTTCGAGCATACCTGCACAGGTTCAGGAGGGCAAACTCCCCAAACTGCCCACACTGTACGGACGTTATAGAGGACGCAGGAACACGTGTTCTTCTCCTGCCCCCGGTTTCAGGATCAACGTGCTGAAGTGGAGAGGATTCTGGAGACTAATATCGTTCCAGAACAAATAGTAGAAGCCATGCTGAAGGGCCCCCAAGCCTGGAACTTGGTATCAGATTACGCGGAGACTATCCTTAAAGAGCTCCGCAATACCTTCGAGGAGTAGGCTTTAGAGGCTTCCAATGTAAGAGCAGTTAACATCTGCAATGAACCACCCTTGCGAAGTAGTATTGACAAAGAGTGCCGCAGGGGACCATGGTTGTAGGAGAAAGAGGTTAGGGTTTTAGCGGGTATACGGTATACTGGTTTCAATGCAACGATTTACTCTTGCTTTGAAGTCATTGCATCGGGAGTCCCGCACGACGGCTAGCACGTGCTAGTTAAGTACGCAATGTATTTCCCCCCTCTTCGGATAAAAAAAAAAAAAAAAAAAAAAAAAAAAAAAAAAAAAAAAAAAAAACACACACACACACACACACACACACACACACACCCGGGGTGGTTGCTGGTCCACCACCGGGCGCCTCCCCAGGTGGCGGATAGGGGACGCTCTCCAGCAATGGGGAGTACTGAGGACTTCCTCAGGGCGGACCAAAATCAGATAGGGGAAGGAACCCCGAAAATAAACCATTCATGGATATGGGTGATAAGGTCAACTTAATACCCCAGGTGGGTACCTCTGCAGAGGATAATCCCACCACCGGTTCCGATCGAGTGAAAGCCTCGGTGGCCGGTGCACGCTCCACGGATTCTGGGGGGAGCGAATTATCACTGGTTCCGTCACATGGTGACAAGAAGAATAAGAACACTGCTAATGGTACAACATCGACCATTAAAACTAGAGCTGGCAGCAAGACACTATTCAGCCAAGTCCTCCAAAAGGCGGATAGTGCAGTTGACGGCTCCCAAAGGGCCACAACTGAGAGTGGCGCTCCAAACAAATTAGGAGCAAAGATCGATGAGCTCTTGAAGTTCATTGGGCCTAGGCACAATGTACATCATGAGATCAAGAAACTGGCACACGCCATTAAGTCAGAATATGACAAATATCAGACGTCAACGACGCGGCCACCTCCTGTAGCGAAACCTGCTACAACACAGACATCGCCAGTAAAGGTGTCAAACACTCAGACACAAGGTGAAAAGCAAAAGGAGGTCCCAAAAGCGGCTGCCTCAAAAGCAGCCAACTCAAAACCGACTGCATCAACACCGGCGGCCCCAAAGCAGGCGGCTTCAATAAAAGTAGCCTCAGTAGCAAGGACCTCGCCACCGAAGGCCTCGCCTTCAGTAGCCCCATCAAGTAAGGCACCACTAGTTAAAACTCTTAAACCGGTGCTACCTAGCAAGCTAAAGCCCGGTAAAGAAGGTTGCCAGAACATCGGGCAAACCACCCAGGCAACAACAAGTAGGGTGGTCAATTCAGAAGCGGAGAGAAACAATGTATTAAAACCCAAGTTTAAACCGCAGACCAAGAACCAACCTTCAAACCAGTCTACTGACTGGCAAGTGGCAAAGAGGAAAAAGGCCGCGAGGACCAATAAGCAAAAACCAGCGCCACATTGTACGCTGCTTATAAAGAAAGGCGAGAAGAGCTCCCATGCAGATATCTTGCGAGGTATCAAGAATGATCCCACCTTGCAGGATATAGGCAAAAAAGTCAATAAGATCCGACGAACAGCTAAGGGAGATCTCCTATTGTTATTCGCGAAGGCAGACGCTCAGGAGATGGAGCGCTATTGTAACGCCATCAAGAATAAGCTCCCAAGCGGGGCCACTGTACAATCTCGAATACCCCAAATCGAGATTGAAATTAAAGACCTGGACGAGATCAGTACCAAGGAAGAGGTAGTAAACCTACTCAAAGATAATATCGACGGCCTGGCAGAGATCACTGAGGAGGCAGTGAAATCACTTCGACGGGCATATAGATCAACACAAACGGCAGTTGTTTGTCTCCCAGAGGTCCAGGCCAAGAAAGCCATCGCACTTGGAAAGCTGAAACTTGCGTGGGGCACAGTACGTGTTCGCGAGAGGATCAGCCTTCGACGGTGCTTCAAATGCTGGCACTTTGGGCACAACGCCCAGGCGTGCAGAGGCAAGACTGACCGAAGCAGTTGTTGTCACAGATGCGGAGGCGCTGGTCACAATGCCTCGGCTTGTCAACAACCTGCCAAGTGCTTACTCTGCAAAGAGAAAGATAGTAGGTCAGACTGCCGGCACGTTGCGGGTAGTTGGAAATGTCCGATCTACCAACAGGCGATGAGAGCAGCACAAGCCCGTAAATGATAGTACTGCAACTCAACCTCAACCATTGCGAAGCAGCCCAAGACCTACTGGTACAGCGGGTGCGGGAATTGGATTGCGACGTAGCCATAATCTGCGAGCAGTACAAAAACTTCGACACCCTGTCCTGGGTAAATGACACAACGGACAGAGCAGCGATATGGGCTTGCGGTAAACTTCCGTTCCAACAACTCCCAAATACCCCCGAACCATGGCTTGTGAGAGCCAAAGTGGGAGGGGTCCACTTTATAGCTGCTATGCACCTCCTAGTGCACAGCTCGAGGAGTTCGAGTTATTCTTGGACACCTTGGCGGAGGATGTACGGAAGCGTGAATCGGTCGCCATCGCAGGAGATTTCAACGCCTGGGCAATTGACTGGGGATGTCGGGAAACGAGCGCGAGAGGACGAGCTCTCCTTGAGACCATGTCTTCGCTCAACCTGGTACTCCTCAACACAGGAGCCGTAAGCACATATCGCAAAGGCACAGCCAGCTCCATTATCGACGTAACATTCGTTAGCAGCAACCTAATTAAAGGGGGCTGTGAGTGGCGGGTCGATGAGGAGTTTACTAATAGCGACCACCAAGCTATTATTTGGGAAATCAACACCACTCCCAAACGAAGATTGTGTGTCAGTCGTGCGAGGTCACAGCCAGTCGGCTGGAATTTATTGTTTGTCAAAAATGCTTTCGATGCTGATTCATTCGCCTTGGTTATGGAGCAGGAACCATTGCCAATAGCAACAAGCGCAGAAGCCACTGCCAAAGAGGTAATGACAAGCGTTGTCAAGTCCTGCGATGCTTCCATGCCAAGGAGACGGCATATATATATATATATATATATATATATATATATATAGAACAACAGCCGCCCACCAGTTTACTGGTGGAACGACACGATCTCACAACACCGACGAGAGTGTCTCAAAGCACGAAGGCTGCATCAACGAGCACGGAGACGCGACAGGGTCACAACAGAAGAACTAAGGCTCGACTATGAGATCAAAAGACAACAACTACGAAGAGCCATTCTCTCAAGCAAGAGATCCTACTGGAAGGAGTTGTGTGACGAAGTTAATCAAGATCCATGGGGAAAACCGTATAAAATCGTGATGCATAAAATTAAGGCCCCTCCCATGACATCAACGAACTGCCCCGAATCATTGCACCGCATTGTCACTCACTTGTTTCCTGCAAAGCCTGAGCTACCCGCTAATCCTTCGTGGCAGGTGAGGGACGAAGATATACCATCAGTGACTATGAGTGAGCTGATGGGCGCGTGCAACCGGCTCCAAAACGGTAAGGCTCCCGGTCCAGATGGCATACCTAACATCGCGCTAAAATGCGCCATAGCCAATAGGCCTGACATGTTTCTACACATGTATGAGACCTGCCTAAAGCAGGGGGTTTTCCCGAGTAAGTGGAAAAAGCAGAGGCTTGTGCTCCTCCCTAAAGGGGGAAAGAAACCTCCCGACGAACCGTCATCATATCGTCCCCTCTGTATGTTGGACTCTGCGGGAAAACTCCTTGAAAGGATAATAGCAGATAGGCTGGAGCCCTACGTTGAGCCGAAACTTTCCACCAACCAATTCGGGTTCAGAAAGGGGAGATCAACCATCGATGCCGTGACACTCGTTACCAACATCGCCAGAGAGGCTATCTCGGGAAAGAGATGGAGAAGAGGTGGAAAAAAGTACTGTCTAATAGCCACCCTGGATATCAAGAACGCCTTTAACTCGGCCCGCTGGGACCGCATTTTGGAGGCTCTTGTCAGGATGGAAGTTCCGCAGTACTTGCGCAGAATGGTTTCAGCCTATTTCAAGGACCGCATCTTGTTGTACCAAACTGAAAATGGGCAAGTAGACTATAAGATCACAGGAGGTGTACCTCAGGGCTCTGTTCTTGGCCCCCTCTTATGGAACGTAATGTACAACGACCTGCTCCTGCTCGGTCTGCCTGAGGGCGTCAGGCTAGTGGCATTCGCCGATGATGTGGCATTGATCATAGTGCGCAAGCACATAGAGGAGATACAAACAACCTTCTCATTCGCTATAGCCACAATTCAGCATTGGATGCTCGCAGCGGACTTGAGTTTAGCAGAGCAAAAGACCGAAACACTTCTTGTTAGCAGTCGGAAGGCAAGGGAAACCATCACCCTCAAAATAGGCGACACCTATATACAGTCGCAGCCCTTCATCAGCTATTTGGGGGTGCTCCTGGACACACGGCTCAACTTCAAAGAGCACATAATCGCGGCCAGCAAGAAAGCAGCTGGGGTACAGGGGGCATTATCTAGAATAATGCCGAATGTCGGAGGCCCTAGACAGATAAGAAGACAGCTACTGGCAACAGTAACTACTTCTGTTTTGTTGTACGGGGCACCGGTATGGGAGAAATCGCTCGAGCTACCATCGTACCGCCGGAAAATGAAATCAGTCCAGCGGCTCTCAGCGATTCGAGTGGCATCATCCTACCGCACTGTGTCTTACGAGGCGGTGAGTGTGATTGCCTCTACCCTACCAATCGACATCCTGGCTGCAGAAAGGGGACGGCTTTATCGCAGAAAGTTAGAGAAAGACCAACCGACAGGAAACAGCGATGAAAGAGCCATGAGTCTAAGGCAATGGCAGGAGAGGTGGGACAGCTCTACTAAAGGAAGGTGGACATATCGATTGATACCTAACATCAGTCGTTGGGTCAACCGCCAGCATGGGGAGGTTGGGTTCTACATCACTCAACTCCTGACTGGACATGGATGCTTTCGAGCATACCTGCACAGGTTCAGGAGGGCAAACTCCCCAAACTGCCCACACTGTACGGACGTGATAGAGGACGCGGAACACGTGTTCTTCTCCTGTCCCCGGTTTCAGGATCAACGTGCTGAAGTGGAGAGGATTCTGGAGACTAATATCGTTCCAGAACAATTAGTAGAAGCCATGCTGAAGGGCCCCCAAGCCTGGAACTTGGTATCAGATTACGCGGAGACTATCCTCAAAGAACTCCGCAATACGTTCGAGGAGTAGGCTTTAGAGGCTTTCAATGTAAGAGCAGTTAACATCTGCAATGAACCACCCTTGCGAAGTAGTATTGACAAAGAGTGCCGCAGGGGACCATGGTTGTAGGAGAAAGAGGTTAGGGTTTTAGCGGGTATACGGTATACTGGTTTCAATGCAACGATTTACTCTTGCTTTGAAGTCATTGCATCGGGAGTCCCGCACGACGGCTAGCACGTGCTAGTTAAGTACGCAATGTATTTCCCCCCTCTTCGGATAAAAAAAAAAAAAAAAAAAAAAAAAAAAAACACACACACACACACACACACAAAGGCCCGGGGTGGTTGTTGGTCCACTACCGGGCGCCTCCCCAGGTGGCGGATAGGGGAACGCTCTCCAGCAATGGGGAGTACTGAGGATTTCCTCAGGGCGGACCAAAATCAGATAGGGGAAGGAACCCCGAAAATAAACCATTTATGGATATGGGTGATAAGGTGAACTTAATACCCCAGGTGGGTACCTCTGCAGAGGATAATCCCACCACCGGTTCCGATCGAGTGAAAGCCTCGGTGGCCGGTGCACGCTCCACGGATTCTGGGGGGAGCGAATTATCACTGGTTCCGTCACATAGTGACAAGAAGAAGAAGAACACCGTTAATGGTACAACATCGACCATTAAAACTAGAGCTGGCAGCAATACACTATTCAGCCAAGTCCTTCAAAAGGCGAATAGTGGAGTTGACGTCCCCCAAAGGGCAACAGATGAGAGTGGCGCTCCAAACAAATTAGGAGCAAAGATCGATGAGCTCTTGACGTTCATTGGGCCTAGGCACAATGTACATCATGAGATCAAGAAACTGGCAAACGCCATTAAGTCAGAATATGACAAATATCTGACATCAACGAAGCGGCCATCTCCTGTAGCGAAACCTGCTACAACACAGACATCGCCAGTAAAGGTGTCAAACACTCAGACACAAGGTGAAAAACAAAAGGAGGTCCCAAAAGCGGCTGCCTCAAAAGCAGCTAACTCAAAACCGGCTGCATCAACACCGGCGGCCCCAAAGCAGGCGGCTTCAATAAAAGTAGCCTCACTAGCGGCAGACTCTGTAGCAAGGACCTCGCCACCGAAGGCCTCGCCTTCAGTAGCCTCATCAAGTAAGGCACCACTACCAAAAACTCTTAAACCGGTGCTAGCTAGCAAGCTAAAGCCCGGTAAAGAAGGTTGCCAGAACATCGGGCAAACCACCCAGGCAACAACAAGTAGGGTGGTCAATTCAGAAGCGGAGAGAAACAATGGATTAAAATCCAAGTTTAAACCGCAGACCAAGAACCAACCTTCAAACCAGTCTACTGACTGGCAAGTGGCAAAGAGGAAAAAGGCCGCGAGGACCAATAAGCAAAAACCAGCGCCACATTGTACGCTGCTTATAAAGAAAGGCGAGAAGAGCTCCCATGCAGATATCTTGCGAGGTATCAAGAATGATCCCACCTTGCAGGATATAGGCAAAAAAGTCAATAAGATCCGACGAACAGCTAAGGGAGATCTCCTATTGTTATTCGCGAAGGCAGACGCTCAGGAGATGGAGCGCTATTGTAACGCCATCAAGAATAAGCTCCCAAGCGGGGCCACTGTACAATCTCGAATACCGCAAATCGAGATTGAAATTAAAGACCTGGACGAGATCAGTACCAAGGAAGACGTAGTAAACCTGCTCAAAGATAATATCGACGGCCTGGCAGAGATCACTGAGGAGGCAGTGAAATCACTTCGACGGGCATATAGATCAACACAAACGGCAGTTGTTTGTCTCCCAGAAGTCCAGGCCAAGAAAGCCATCGCACTTGGGAAGCTGAAACTTGCGTGGGGCACAGTACGTGTTCGCGAGAGGATCAGCCTTCGACGGTGCTTCAAATGCTGGCACTTTGGGCACAACGCCCAGGCGTGCAGAGGCAAGACTGATCGAAGCAGTTGTTGTCACAGATGCGGAGGAGCGGGTCACAATGCCTCGGCTTGTCAACAACCTGCCAAGTGCTTACTCTGCAAAGAGAAAGATAGTAGGTCAGACTGCCGGCATGTTGCGGGTAGTTGGAAATGTCCGATCTACCAACAGGCGATGAGAGCAGCACAAGCCCGTAAATGAAAGTACTGCAACTCAACCTCAATCATTGCGAAGCAGCCCAAGACCTACTGGTACAGCGGGTGCGGGAATTGGATTGCGACGTAGCCATAATCTGCGAGCAGTACAAAAACTTCGACACCCTGTCCTGGGTAAATGACACAACAGACAGAGCAGCGATATGGGCTTGCGGTAAACTTCCGTTCCAACAACTCCCAAATACCACCGAACCATGTCTTGTCAGAGCCAAAGTGGGAGGGGTTCACTTCTATAGCTGCTATGCACCTCCTAGTGCACAGCTCGAGGAGTTCGAGTTATTCTTGGACACCTTGGCGGAGGATGTACGGAAGCATGAATCGGTCGCCATCGCAGGAGATTTCAACGCCTGGGCAATTGACTGGGGATGCCGGGAAACGAGCGCGAGAGGACGAGCTCTCCTTGAGACCATGTTTTCGCTCAACCTGGTACTCCTCAACACAGGAGCCGTAAGCACATATCGCAAAGGCACAGCCAGCTCCATTATCGATGTGACATTCGTTAGCAGCAACCTAGTTAAAGGGGGCTGTGTGTGGCGGGTCGATGAGGAGTTTACTAATAGCGACCACCAAGCTATTATATGGGAAATCAACACCACTCCCAAACGAAGATTGTGTGTCAGTCGTGCGAGGCCACAGCCAGTCGGTTGGAACAAAAATGCTTTCGATGCTGATTCATTCGCCTTGGTTATGGAGCAGGAACCATTGTCAATAGCAACAAGCGCAGAAGCCACTGCCAAAGAGGTAATGACAAGCGTTGTCAAGTCCTGCGATGCTTCCATGCCAAGGAGACGGCAGAACAACAGCCGCCCACCAGTTTACTGGTGGAACGACACAATCTCACAACACCGACGAGAGTGTCTCAAAGCACGAAGGCTGCATCAACGAGCACGAAGACGCGACAGGGTCACAACAGAAGAACTAAGGCTCGACTATGAGATCAAAAGACAACAACTACGAAGAGCCATTCTCTCAAGCAAGAGATCCTACTGGAAGGAGTTGTGTGACGAAGTTAATCAAGATCCATGGGGAAAACCGTATAAAATCGTGATGCATAAAATTAAAGCCCCTCCCATGACATCAACGAACTGCCCCGAATCATTGCACCGCATTGTCACTCACTTGTTTCCTGCGAAGCCTGAGCTACCCGCTTATCCTTCGTGGCAGGTGAGGGACGAAGATATACCATCAGTGACTATGAATGAGCTGATGGGCGCGTGCAACCGGCTCCAAAACGGCAAGGCTCCCGGTCCAGATGGCATACCTAACATCGCGCTAAAATGCGCCATAGCCAATAGGCCTGACATGTTTCTACACATGTATGAGACCTGCCTAAAGCAGGGGGTTTTCCCGACTAAGTGGAAAAAGCAGAGGCTTGTGCTCTTCCCTAAAGGGGGAAAGAAACCTCCCGACGAACCGTCATCATATCGTCCCCTCTGTATGTTGGACTCTGCGGGAAAACTCCTTGAAAGGATAATAGCAGATAGGCTGGAGCCCTACGTTGAGCCGAAACTTTCCACCAACCAATTCGGGTTCAGAAAGGGGAGATCAACCATCGATGCCGTGAAACTCGTTACCAACATCGCCAGAGAGGCTATCTCGGGAAAGAGATGGAGAAGAGGTGGAAAAAAGTACTGTCTAATAGCCACCCTGGATATCAAGAACGCCTTTAACTCGGCCCGCTGGGACCGCATTTTGGAGGCTCTTGCCAGGATGGAAGTTCCTCAGTACTTGCGCAGAATGGTTTCAGCGTATTTCAAGGACCGCATCTTATTGTACCAAACTGAAAATGGGCAAGTAGACTATAAGATCACAGGAGGTGTACCTCAGGGCTCTGTTCTTGGCCCCCTCTTATGGAACGTAATGTACAACGACCTGCTCCTGCTCGGTCTGCCTGAGGGCGTCAGGCTAGTGGCATTCGCCGATGATGTGGCATTGATCATAGTGCGCAAGCACATAGAGGAGATACAAACAACCTTCTCATTCGCTATAGCCACAATTCAGCATTGGATGCTCGCAGCGGACTTGAGTTTAGCAGAACAAAAGACCGAAACACTTCTTGTTAGCAGTCGAAAGGCAAGGGAAACCATCACCCTCAAAATAGGCGACACCTACATACAGTCGCAGCCCTTCATCAGCTATTTGGGGGTGCTCCTGGACACACGGCTCAACTTCAAAGAGCACATAATCGCGGCCAGCAAGAAAGCAGCTGGGGTACAAGGGGCATTATCTAGAATAATGCCTAATGTCGGAGGCCCTAGACAGATGAGAAGACAGCTACTGGCAACAGTAACTACTTCTGTTTTGTTGTACGGGGCACCGGTATGGGAGAAATCGCTCGAGCTACCATCGTACCGCCGGAAAATGAAATCAGTCCAGCGGCTCTCAGCGATTCGAGTGGCATCATCCTACCGCACTGTGTCTTACGAGGCGGTGAGTGTGATTGCCTCTACCCTGCCAATCGACATCCTGGCTGCAGAAAGGGGACGGCTTTATCGCAGGAAGTTAGAAAAAGACCAACCGACAGGAAACAGCGATGAAAGAGCCATGAGTCTAGGGCAATGGCAGGAGAGGTGGGACAGCTCTACTAAAGGCCGGTGGACACATCGATTGATACCGAACATCAGTCGTTGGGTCAACCGCCAGCATGGGGAGGTTGGGTTCTACATCACTCAACTCCTGACTGGACATGGATGCTTTCGAGCATACCTGCACAGGTTCAGGAGGGCAAACTCCCCAAACTGCCCACACTGTACGGACGTGATAGAGGACGCGGAACACGTGTTCTTCTCCTGCCCCCGGTTTCAGGATCAACGTGCTGAAAGGGAGAGGATTTTGGAGACTAATATCGTCCCAGAACAATTAGTAGAAGCCATGCTGAAGGGCCCCCAAGCCTGGAACTTGGTATCAGATTACGCGGAGACTATCCTCAAAGAACTCCGCGATACGTTCGAGGAGTAGGCTTTAGAAGCTTTCAATGGAAGGGCAGTTAACATCTGCAATGAACCACCCTTGCGAAGTAGTATTGACAAAGAGTGCCGCAGGGGACCATGGTTGTAGGAGAAAGAGGTTAGGGTTTTAGCGGGTATACGGTATACTGGTTTCAATGCAACGATTTACTCTTGCTTTGAAGTCATTGCATCGGGAGTCCCGCACGACGGCTAGCACGTGCTAGTTAAGTACGCAATGTATTTCCCCCCTCTTCGGATAAAAAAAAAAAAAAAAAAAAACACACACACAAAGGCCCCTCCCATGACATCAACGAACTGCCCCGAATCATTGCACCGCATTGTCACTCACTTGTTTCCTGAGAAGCCTGAGCTACCCGCTTATCCTTCGTGGCAGGTGAGGGACGAAGATATACCATCAGTGACTATGAGTGAGCTGATGGGCGCGTGCAACCGGCTCCAAAACGGTAAGGCTCCCGGTCCAGATGGCATACCTAACATCGCGCTAAAATGCGCCATAGCCAATAGGCCTGACATGTTTCTACACATGTATGAGACCTGCCTAAAGCAGGGGGTTTTCCCGACTAAGTGGAAAAAGCAGAGGCTTGTGCTCCTCCCTAAAGGGGGAAAGAAACCTCCCGATGAACCGTCATCATATCGTCCCCTCTGTATGTTGGACTCTGCGGGAAAACTCCTTGAAAGGATAATAGCAGATAGGCTGGAGCCCTACGTTGAGCCGAAACTTTCCACCAACCAATTCGGGTTCAAAAAGGGGAGATCAACCATCGATGCCGTGAAGCTCGTTACCAGCATCGCCAGGGAGGCTATCTCGGGAAAGAGATGGAGAAGAGGTGGAAAAAAGTACTGTCTAATAGCCACCCTGGATATCAAGAACGCCTTTAACTCGGCCCGCTGGGACCGCATTTTGGAGGCTCTTGTCAGGATGGAAGTTCCGCAGTACTTGCGCAGAATGGTTTCAGCGTATTTCAAGGACCGCATCTTGTTGTACCAAACTGAAAATGGGCAAGTAGACTATAAGATCACAGGAGGTGTACCTCAGGGCTCTGTTCTTGGCCCCCTCTTATGGAACGTAATGTACAACGACCTGCTCCTGCTCGGTCTGCCTGAGGGCGTCAGGCTAGTGGCATTCGCCGATGATGTGGCATTGATCATAGTGCGCAAGCATATAGAGGAGATACAAACAACCTTCTCATTCGCTATAGCCACAATTCAGCATTGGATGCTCGCAGCGGACTTGAGTTTAGCAGAACAAAAGACCGAAACACTTCTTGTTAGCAGTCGAAAGGCAAAGGAAACCATCACCCTCAAAATAGGCGACACCTACATACAGTCGCAGCCCTTCATCAGCTATTTGGGGGTGCTCCTGGACGCACGGCTCAACTTCAAAGAGCACATAATCGCGGCCAGCAAGAAAGCAGCTGGGGTACAGGGGGCATTATCTAGAATAATGCCGAATGTCGGAGGCCCTAGACAGATAAGAAGACAGCTACTGGCAACAGTAACTACTTCTGTTTTGTTGTACGGGGCACCGATATGGGAGAAATCGCTCGAGCTACCATCGTACCGCCGGAAAATGAAATCAGTCCAGCGGCTCTCAGCGATTCGAGTGGCATCATCCTACCGCACTGTGTCTTACGAGGCGGTGAGTGTGATTGCCTCTACCCTACCAATCGACATCCTGGCTGCAGAAAGGGGTCGGCTTTATCGCAGAAAGTTAGAGAAAGACCAACCGACAGGAAACAGCGATGAAAGAGCCATGAGTCTAGGGCAATGGCAGGAGAGGTGGGACAGCTCTACTAAAGGCCGGTGGACATATCGATTGATACCTAACATCAGTCGTTGGGTCAACCGCCAGCATGGGGAGGTTGGGTTCTACATCACTCAACTCCTGACTGGACATGGATGCTTTCGAGCATACCTGCACAGGTTCAGGAGGGCAAACTCCCCAAACTGCCCACACTGTACGGACGTTATAGAGGACGCAGAACACGTGTTCTTCTCCTGCCCCCGGTTTCAGGATCAACGTGCTGAAGTGGAGAGGATTCTGGAGACTAATATCGTTCCAGAACAATTAGTAGAAGCCATGCTGAAGGGCCCCCAAGCCTGGAACTTGGTATCAGATTACGCGGAGACTATCCTTAAAGAGCTCCGCAATACCTTCGAGGAGTAGGCTTTAGAGGCTTTCAATGTAAGAGCAGTTAACATCTGCAATGAACCACCCTTGCGAAGTAGTATTGACAAAGAGTGCCGCAGGGGACCATGGTTGTAGGAGAAAGAGGTTAGGGTTTTAGCGGGTATACGGTATACTGGTTTCAATGCAACGATTTACTCTTGCTTTGAAGTCATTGCATCGGGAGTCCCGCACGACGGCTAGCACGTGCTAGTTAAGTACGCAATGTATTTCCCCCCTCTTCGGATAAAAAAAAAAAAAAAAAAAAAAAAAAAAAAAAAAAAAAAAAAAAAACACACACACACACACACATATATATATATATATATATATGTTATATAAGTTATTCCATCGACTTATGTGAAACCATCTAGCAACAGTTCCCAAGCTGAGTCAGCATCCACGTGTCGTCTCAGGTTACCTTCGACGACGTACATCCCTGAGAACAGCAAACGCTGCGACAGCTTAGTCAGCATTCTTATGTTATAAATTGTTCAATTGCCTTATGTCTGCATTCATTATTACTTACAGTTCTGTCTAGTTTAGTTTAACACTCATTTTTTTCCTTTTTATTGTTATAAAGTTTTATTATTATTTTCATTATATTCAAGTTTATATCAAAAGCTTTATTAATTGTGCAAGTATAAATAAAGTCTTTTTTTAAAAAGTGAAATTTTGGAAGTGTGATGTAACAAATTGGCGCAGTCAGTAGGATCCGTCTAACGTTACTAGAACACGAGTACTCTAACTGGTAGCGGCGGATTCCTATCCCTCAACGGAACAACGAACCTGGAAGAAGTCCTCACTGCAATCAAACGTAGAACACGGCGCTTTCAATGTTCCTGTTGATGTAAGTAATGGTGAATCGTCATTCGTTTTAATTAAATATTATTTGATTTATTTTATTGAGCATTGATTTTCAATATTTGATATAATTTATTTGATTTGATTTATTAATACATTGATTTTAAATAATTTGATTTCATTTGATCGAAACTGATCTATTTTATTATTTGATTTTTATTTTTGATATATTTGATTTGAATGAAATATTGATTTATTTCATTATTTGATTTATTTGATATATGTGTTGATTTCTTTTATTGACATTTGATATATTTGATATTTTATTGATTTATCTACCTGAATAACTGATTTATTTGTTGATATTTTAATCTATCGTGTTTATTTGCTTTACATTTTTTATACCATACTGTTATATCATTCAAACAATCGTTATTCCCATTAACGTATTCTACAGTTATTAATTCTCTATACCCTTTAACATTTTATTCTATATAGTGTACACTCCAATTCATTTATATCGATAAACATGCCACAAGCTTCACCAAATTCAGGTACACCTGAAACAGAAAGATACCGGTTAACGGAGATATTTTCCGTTATACCCGAATTTGGAGGCGACCAAATTTCCTTGGGAACCTTTATAGATGCGTGTAATTGCGCATATAATATGTCCACGGCGGATCAAAAATATTTGTTGGTGATCCATATCAAAAATAAACTCAAAGGGAAAGCGGCGCAGTTGATAAATTCAAGGAACCCTGGATCGTACCTTGAAATCAAGCAACTCTTGACCCTACACTTTGGAGATTCTCGTGATTTCTCTTCCCTTATTCACGACTTACAACGTCTAAAGCAACTTTCGAACGAGTCTCCACTAACGTTTTACAATAGACTCCAGGTGCTGAGTGCGAAAATGCACTCCTGCATCCACAAAACGGCTGGGCTTAGTCCAGAACAAAAAGACGCCCAGACCACTCTAGTGGATACTATGGTCATGAATACCCTTCTCACGGGATTAGAACCCCGGTTAGGACAAGTAATTCGTGCAAGTAATCCAAAAGATCTTCTAGAGGCTCATTCCCGAATTAGAAGAGAGCTTCAGTTATCTTATTTCGAGGACCAGAAAACAAACAAATCTGTTCCTCTCAAACCAAATTTCCCACCTCGAAAGCCGACACAACCACCTAAGTGTCTTCATTGTGGTCGATTAGGCCACATAGCCCCAAATTGCCGATTGAAAAATCAAAATTTTTCTCAACAATTCAACCAAAACCATAGGCCAAATCCTGTTGGACCTAACCAACAAACAAGGCCAAACTTCCCCCCAAATAATCCCCCGGTTCAACAAGGACAACAGTTTCATCCACAAAACTTCCAGAGACCCCCTTTTAGGTCTCAAATGAACCCAAATTATTCTCGTCCTTCGGTTATACAGAATAACCCGAATAACCGTCCTGAAAGGACACATCATTTCAATCAACATCAAAATGATGGTTACTCACAATATTCGGATTATTATACCGATAATTACAATACTTATGACTACGAGGATGATAGTCAAAATTATTCAGGCTTCGAAGAAACTTTTGACGATACCCCTGTCGAGCCTTTTAATTGTCACGATTATCAGGATTTTCTAGCCCTTCCAAGCCTAGATCAACCTCCCGATTCGACAACAACTTTGTGCGAAGTCGAAACCCAGATTCAAAACCTCAATCTGGACGATTTGAACCCCGACTTGAACTTCCCGGAGCAACTATTTCTTTAAGCCCACTTCTTACAGTTAACTCTAAAAACCTTTACTACATTCTTGACGCTTCTTCTAAATTCAAACTACTTATTGATACCGGAGCTGGTATCTCTATCTTCAAAGAAAATACCGTAAAGAATTTCACCCAAAGATCTCCTGAAAGGGTAACGATTCAAGGAATTACCCATGAAAAAATTGCTTTACACAAAGTTCCCGATAACGATCAACCCTTGACTGATGTACCCGACACACCCAATGTTAAGCCAAATATTACTTCAGAAAAACCCACACAAAACAAAATAATTATTGAAGCACGCACAGAAAAGATCTTTAAACTTAAATACGATCTTTCTAACATCGACGCCATCTTACCAACTCAAGAAATTGACAGAGTACGACTTCCAAACGCACTCGTACACATTAACTCAAAAGGTGAATTTCTAACTTCCATCATGAATGCTAACGCGATGCCCAAAACAGTAACTTTTTCTGACTTAAAACTGGAACCACTTGACAAAACTCACCCTCTTCTGAATTTCAATACAGACGATTATCATGATTCCGAATACATAGACAGAAACTCAACTATTAGACAACAAATTAGAACTGATCATCTAAATGACGAAGAACGCGAACAAATCACTAATCTTTGTTTGGAATTTCAAGACATTTTCTATCTTGAAGGTGACGTCTTGACTTTCACTAACGAGGTTAAACACTCGATTGATACGAATAACGCAAAGCCCATTTTCACTAAATCATATAGATATCCTCAAGTTCATAAAGAGGAAGTGAAACCCCAAATTGGAAAAATGCTTGAACAAGGTATCATTAGGCACTCCTCATCTTCTTGGTCCTCCCCCGTATGGGTCGTCCCCAAGAAGCTCGATGCTTCTGGTAAACAAAAGTGGCGAGTTGTTATCGGTTAAAGGAAATTAAATGAATTGACTGTAGACGATAAATATCCTCTGCCAAATATATCCGATCTTCTCGACCAACTTGAAAAGTGTCAATACTTTTCGACACTGGATCTCGCTTCCGGGTTCCACCAGTTGGAAATCCGAGAGGAAGATATTCCTAAGACTGGCTTTTCTGTCGAAAATGGTCATTACGAATTCGTTCGTATGCCATTTGGTTTAAAAAATGCACCTTCTGGGTATACAGAATGAACGTTGTCTCGTCTACATGAATGATATCATCGTCTACTCTCCGACCATTCATGAACATATTTCCCGGTTAACAGAAGTTTTTAAATGACTTCGGAAGTCTAACCTAAAAATTCAACCTGATAAGTGCGAATTCCTTCGTAAAGAAGTGGCTTATCTTGGCCATCTTATCACACAAGAAGGTGTAAAACCAAACCCTTCAAAGGTTGAATGTATTCAGAACTTTCCTCAACCCCAAACTCCGAAAGACAGCAAATCTTTTCTTGGTCTCGCTGGGTATTACAGACGCTTCATACCAAAATTTGCGAAGATCTCTAAACCTCTGACAAAACTACTCCAAAAAGACGTCAAGTTCATCTTTGACGCAGATTGCAAGTCTTCCTTCAATGAACTGAAGCAAGCCCTTGTATCTGACCCAATCCTGATATATCCAAACTTTGAAGAACCCTTCCTGCTCACTCCTGATGCTAGTGCTTTTGCTATTGGAGCGGTTCTTTCTCAAGGCCCCGTGGGAAAAGATCTCCCTGTTGCATACGCTTCTCGCACCCTCTGCGCTGCAGAAACACGATATTCCACCATCGAACGAGAATTGTTGGCCATAGTTTGGGCTGTTAAGCACTACAGACCGTATCTTTTTGGGAGAAGGTTTACACTCCTGTGTGACCACCGTCCGCTTACTTGGCTCTTTTCCATCAAAGATCCTGGCAGTCGTCTAGCCGGATGGCGCCTTAAGCTAGAGGAATACAATTATAAGATTGAGTACAAGCCCGGCAAGGTAAACCAAAACGCAGATGCTCTTTCTCGCATCAAAATCAACCATTTCAAGCAATGTGCTGATTTCCTTTCCAAAATCAAAATTTTCGCTAACAACGAAACTGACTTCGAACAACCTGAAAACTCTGACAATGACGACGAACATGACGAAAGAATTATCGCTGAGTTTAATCGATTTGTTCAACTCTACAAAACTGAGTCAATAATCGATTATTCTAAAATTGAAATATCCAATTCTCAACTTCTAGACAAGTCCCATAAACGCATAGTTACATTCTTTTGGCAAAACAAAACTAACGACTTACACGACAAAATTATTGATGACTTTTTCGAAGAAGAACCTAATTTCAGTAATGACACTCTTAACATCATGGCCAGTAAATCTGTTAGGCATAGAAAATACTTAGTTGTAGTTTGCCCTACGACCCTGAAACTGTCGTCTCACATCTTTTCAAAATTATTTATACCAACCAAGACCAATTCAACGACTCCGAAACATACTGCATAGAAAATAACATAGAACTTCCCATTCTTGAAATTTTATCTTTCATTCTCTCCGACAAAGAAATCAAACTCAAAATCTGCCAAAACATTGTTACAACTCCTACCGGAGACGAAATTCCTATAATAATACAACAATATCACTCTGGTAAAAACAACCTCCATCGTGGCATTAACGAAACCATCAGACGTATTAGGGAAAAATACAATTGGACCGGCTTAATTAAAATTGTAGAACAATTTATCAAATCCTGTGAAACTTGCCAAAAGGTAAAGTTCTGTAGGAAAAACTTAAGTGCACCTTTTGTTATTACGGAAACACCCAAGACTCCTTTCGAACGTATTAACATTGACATCTTTGAATATCCATCTAGAAATCATGCACTCACTATTAGGGACGAACTGACGAAATTTACGCAAGCCTACCCCATTAAGGACAAAACAGCTTCAACTGTCGTAAACACCCTTCTGATTTTCTTTCAACATTACGGAACTCCACTTCGCATCCATTGTGACTATGGACGTGAATTTGACAACACTTTAATGCGGGATCTATGCCAACTATACGACATAAAACTGACATTCTCCAGCGTTCAACATCCCGAGTCAAACGGTTCTATTGAAAGATTTCACGCGACCTTAGCAGAAATGATAAGGGCAAATACAGCGGAACATCCAGACGAACATCCATTTAATGTCCTCCCTTATGCCATCATCTGTTATAATAACACGAAAAATAAGACCACCGGTTTCACGCCCTACGAATTTATATTTGGGCACACTTCAAGTAGGCCTCCAGAAACCCTTTACAACCAGGAAAAACTGATTTCGAAATACGTAAGAGACCTAAATAACAGAATGGACTATTACTACAGACTCGCCCGTGCTAAAACCGAAAGACAGAAAGAAAAATCTAAAGTGCGATTTGACCAACACGTTTCTACTAAACAACCCGATTACAAAGTAGGCGACAAAGTCTACGTAAAAGAATCCCAAATCAAAAACAAAGCCGAAAACATATTCAACGGCCCCTTCGAAATTACCGCAATACGAAAAAACTCTGCCACCGTCATAAATTTACAAACAAACCAAATAACTAAAGTTAACTTTGACAGACTAAAACCCTATTTTGAATAAATCTCTTTTTTCAGATTCTGTGGACTGTTTTCAGTCGTGAACCTTCAACAGTACTCCATTACGCCTGTTAACAATACTATAGGAGTTTTCTTCCATGAAGGAGGCACCCTTAAAATTTCTAATGAAAAATGGACACTCCTTGTTTACAAAGATCTAAACCCCTTTCGAGACGCTATTTCTAACAACGGCAATATACTGAACAGACTTTTAGAAACTATTAACGACAACAAAACTAACATTAAAATCTTCAAATCAAAAGTACAGACTCACGTAAGCCTCCTGAAACAAATATCAAAATCTGTTAACATCAAATTTACAGAAATTTTCGCTGACACTGAGACTTACAGTACCAACAGAAAGAAACGCGGACTAATTAATGGACTGGGATCGATTTGGAAATCTATTTCCGGTAACTTAGATGCAACAGACGGAGAATACTTTAGTGACTCTATAAACAAAATTACTAAAGACCAACATCAAATTGAAAACTTAATGAAACGACAATTATAAGTAACAACTTCGGTCATTAAGAACCTTAACACCACACTACAAAAATTTCAGTCCGAAGAGAAAATATTTTCGGAAAATATCGAAGCAATTAGGAAGTCAATTGTGTTCATTACAGACAATCTTGCTTTTTATGAACTTCAAGCCAATGTCTTGGATTTGTGTGAAAGCTTAATGGAAAGTTATCTATACATTGAAGATACTCTCAACGATGTATTAACTGCAGTCTCTTTCGCCCGTCTAAAAATTTTACATAGCTCAATTATAAACCCAGTAGATTTGGTCGACTCCCTTCAGAAAATATCACAGTCACTTCATGAAAATAACTTACCGCTTCCAACCTATAGTTCAAATGTTGCTCGATACATCGATCTAATAGAATTGGAAGCTTTTCAAATCAATACTAAAATTGTTTTTGTACTAAAAATCCCCTTAGTCAATCCTGAAACTTATACACTATACCGCTTGTATCCTATCCCAGTTTTGGATTATCGAACAGGATTTCACCATATTCTTCCAACAAAATTAGAATATATCGCGAGAGATGACGATTCGCTATTGTACGCATCTTTCGAAGAACTGAGTGACTGTAAGCCATTATCTAAAGAACATAAGATCTGTTCCAAAGTTATTCCACACACCATAGACAAAGAAGCCCTTTGCGAAGCACAGCTTCTTAGACAGCCAGCAGCCCTTCCTTCAACTTGCAAGCCTTTAATATTATATGCCGAAGAGTATAATATTCAAGAGATTGATCTGAACCTTTGGTTAATCTCGACTTCCGGACAGTTGCCCATCAACATCAAGTGCAAGGGAGAAGATGTCGTTACCCAATCCATTTCGACAAATTCTCTATTGACCATCCAACCCAGTTGCAATGCCTTCATCGGTAACACCAGGGTCCATGCCAGAAGGACCACCAACAACGTTGACAACATCACATTAAAAAGTCACCCAGTCAACATCCCGTACAACTGTTGCGACAACCTGCCAACCATCGGTCAACTTCCAAAGTTGAAACCCATGAAACTACAGGAACTGGATGCCAGAGACCTGAATATCGCCAACCATAAGCTTAGCCAATACTCCAGGGAATTAGAAAAGCTCCTAGACCAACCATTCTTGGAGAAACACACCTCCTGGTTTACGATCATCACAATAGCAACAACCGTAATTGTGGTTGCCCTCTTTTCCATCAGCATCATCAGAAAGAAATTCCAGAAGCCCCCAACGATGAGCCCTTCTGTCGATCCAGCACCACCACCAGGTCCATCAACCATCAAGCCCAGGGTAAAACTCCATAGCCTCCTTAGTCCTGTCGAGGATATGGAATTGCAGAACCTCCCTTTAAAGTCGATGCTGTAGAATCAACTTTTTTATATGGATGGGAGTTGTTATATAAGTTATTCCATCGACTTATGTGAAACCATCTAGCAACAGTTCCCAAGCTGAGTCAGCATTCACGTGTCGTCTCAGGTTACCTTCGACGACGTACATCCGTGAGAACAGCAAACGCTGCGACAGCTTAGTCAGCATTCTTATGTTATAAATTGTTCAATTGCCTTATGTCTGTATTCATTGTTACTTACAGATTTGTCTAGTTAGTTTAACACTCATTTTTTTTCCTTTTTATTGTTATAAAGTTTTATTATTATTTTCATTATATTCAAGTTTATATCAAAAGTTTTATTAATTGTGCAAGTATAAATAAAGTCTTTTTTAAAAAGTGAAATTTTGGAAGTGTGATATAACATATATATATATATATATATATATATATATATATATATATATATATGCCATAAGGAACTTCGTTCCAATAATAATAGCTTGTTTTTAAAAAGGTTTATTTTCTTTTAATTTCATTTTTAACTTTTTTTTAGTTATGTAATTACTGGTTAGTTGTTAGTTTCTCCTTCCATCCATTTCATTTAATGCGTCACTATTACAAGGTTGCATCAGTTTTTGCGATTTGAAGACCCGCTAAAGACCGAACTCGGCTTAAAGCCACATAAGCATGACCTGCAGCAAACAGTTTGGAACCAAAATAAATAACAGCATGAACTACAGCAGTTCCCTGCATTTTGTGCACAGATGAAGCCCAAGATAAGCATTCTTCTTTCAGCTGTGCCTTGATTTACAAAAGTCTACGCGAACCGATGGTACATCGCTATGGTATAATTGAGTATGTCTGTAATATGGCCATATAATTTCAGCAATGTGACCTATCGCTACAGTCACACGTCCCTGAGCAACGTCAACGTTAGACCTCAACATGACTTTAGCCCTAACATAAATTTCTAGTTTCTTTGGAAGACCACCTGCTTTGTTAATGTCCAAGTGTATTATATTGTTAAGATCACTATGTTCATTCTTTTTATTATTTATTATTTATTTTGAACATTTGTGTATTTTTTTCTTCTTAAAATGTTTTGAACAAGGAATTATTAGCCACCAACCATTTTAAAGCCTCGAACACATTATCGGGAGGCACTGAAAACTCACGAATAATATTTAAATTCTCCAAATGCTCAGTAACAATCACTATTCCACAGTTATCTACATATCTAGGCTACCTATGTGGCAGTTTTTCAGTTACCTCAAAAAGATCAAAAAGTACTGTTTAGCTACGATATTCATATTGTCCAAATAAGCCGTTAAATTTTACGATTTTTAAAAATAATATTATTTGAGAAATAAGGCGCCTTTCAGTTTGCCCGAATTGTAGTATATCAACAGTAGCCCAGGTCATCTACAAAAATACATGACTTAATAGTAGAACAAAACTGACATCAGTTTGTTCTAATGATAAAACATGACTAAAGCACATAAAATTCAAAATTTTTTATCGATGCGTTTTTGTTTTATAACAAATAAACCGCGAAAAATCGGTAACAATTTAGTTTTTTACATTTTACACAAAATCGACTTATGAAACGGTGTTTGCTACTATGGGCAATGTTAAAGAGAAATGAAAAAACCACATGAGCTACTCAACTTCGTTAATAGGTTTCTTAGATAATGGAAACTTTACCCAAAATTCCAAAAAAATAAATAATAAATAAAAATTCCATTATCTAAGAAACCAATTAACGAAATTGAGCGTATAGTAACTCATTTTGTAGGTTTTTCATTTCTCTTTAACCGTGTCCATAGTAGCAAAAACTGTTCAATATGTGGATTTTGTGTAAAAGGTAAAAAACTAAATTGTTACTAATTTTTCGCGTTTTTTTTTGTTATGAAACAAAAAGGCATCGATAAAGTTAGTCATGTTTTATCATTAGAACGCATTGATGTTGGTTTTGTTCTACTATTAATTTTATCAGCAAAAGGTCTTTTTCTCCATAAATGATCTGAGCTACAGGTATAAGCCCATCTCTTGGTGCAAATATTAAACCCTTTATAGTAAAAGGTATTTATCGCATTATTAAAGAACTCAACCCTACCATGTTGCAGGTTCCTCTTAGATTAGCCTTTTTCTGTCATTCAGTCTCTGCTGTTACGTTGCGTTCCTCTGCCGTCTATGTTAACTGACTTGCCTGAACATTTTCCTTTTGATTCTGGCCAAAAGTTCTTCTTATAATTAATTTTATCTTCTCTCTTGTGTCTATAATCTATCGATATCTTGCCTATTGTTCTAACGATTCGTTTTTTCTATGTTCATCTACTGCTAAACTATTTGTCTCCAAGCGTTGTCGCTTGTGGACATCGCTCTCATTAACAATCTTCTCCTGTCGCTTCAATTTCGCCTTCTCTAAACATCTTTTTCTTTGTATAGTAGTTTCTTTTTTTAAACGACTTCCCAAAAAGGATGTCCTGCAATTATTCAAAAATGGCTTGGGTAATTTTGATGATTTAAACTGCATTATATTGAAGAACATTACAGAAGGGTACCATATAATTGTCTATAACATGAGATTTACGGTTTTCTAGAAAATCAGAAAAAAAAGTAAACAAGGGACTAAATTTCAGAGATTTTCAGTGAATCTTCACTGTTTTCTCTAAAAGTGCTCACGCAATTTGCATATTATAAATTGTATTATACAAAGATATGTTTCAGCTTGATTCCGTACATTTTTCTATAACGCAAAACATACCATTTTTCTGAAAATCGAAAAATATATGCAAAAAAACTGTAAACATCATGGTAAATGTCAAAGTTTTATCATAAATATCTAGTTTAAATGTCATGATATGCCATGAAAGTATATCGTACAGGGTGTTTTTAATGGTTTTCAATTTGATGCATTTGAAAGTCACTTTCTGTAGTGCTGTGTGAATTAGTTATACAGGGTGTTTCTAAAAATGTTGTACTGGTACATAAGTAGTTACGTATAGAAGGTGGTTGAAATAAGAGTGGAGCAAAACTAGAGTTATACAGAGAGGATATTTGCGGAAAATAATTACAGTTATACAAAAGGGTTTCCAAATTGTCAGAAGTAGATGAATATACAGGATGGTTAAAATACAAGTTGGAGTAGAATTACAGTTATACAGGGCAGTTTACAAAAGTTATATAGTTTGAAATATAAGTAGTTGCCTATACAAGGTGTTTGAAGTAAAAGTAAAATTATTGTTATTCATGTGTATCAAAAATTTCTTATATAAGTATAAGCAGTTAGGATATTTGAATTATAGGACGAAGTATAATTACAGACATGGGTTCAAAAAATTTTAGAAGCAGTTGCATCTACCGGGTGATTGAAATAAATGCTACAGTAAAATTACAGTCATAAAGTGTGGCTCAAAAAGGTGAATTTTGTTATATAGGGTAGACCATGAGCAGTTGTATAAATGGAATACTAGACATATGGGGCGAAATAAAATCATAGGTATACAGGTATAATTTAAACAATAGAAAAATAGAAAGGGTCAATAGTGTGGAAAGGATTTATACTTATACAGGGTGGTTTTAAAGATTTCAAGACCGTTGTGATATTGTATTACGTTGAATTATAGTTGTACAGGCTGATTCAGAAATAAGACCAATAAGTTATATATTAAAACAAATAAAAAAGTTAAAATACATTTGGAAAATATAGACAAAGAAAACAAATTAAAGAGGGAGAAAGAGAAAGGAAGAAAAAGAGAGAGAGATAAGAATACGCTAAAATTTTCAATTGAATTGTACCTTATATCAGATAAAAAAGAAGACATGTCTGAAAATAGCACACGGTTTCTAAACGGTTTTTATTTTACGTTAGCTGAAGTCGGTTCTTTTTCAAATATAAATTATGTTCATCCCCTCAGAGGTCCATTGTAGGGGTATGAGGGCTTCAGTACAACAGGGTACGCCCTGGCATTCTGAGGCGCAATGTTAGCGACATCACATATTTATAGACCCTCATACCATTCAGCACTTGGCACAAGCTTACCTTGGCATTGGGTCAACCATCTAATCCATCTAATCAAAGACAGAATCCACATTCATATCAAACTTCCACCAAACCACCACCCCTCACCACCCTTCAAAAATGATTCCACATTAAAACTAATCAAACGTGATGCTGTTGTATCGCTTAATTACTGAGTTCACCTACCAGCTTCAACATCAGACCCTGGTTACCATCTAGCACCAAAAAACTCGTTAAGACCAATCAAAAAAGCCCAAATTCGATGGTTATATATCGTTTAATTACAGAGCTTCTATGGCCATCATCCATCATTATACCGTAGTTACCATTTAGAAACAAAGGACTCGTCAAGACGAATCATACGGGCCCAAACTCGATTGGGTTGTGTTTTTAATTACCGAGATCCTATGGCCATCTTCCAGCCCCATCATCAGACCCTGGTCACCATCTAGCACCAAAGTACTGGTCAAGATGGATCAATTGAGTCTAAACTCGAGTTTCAATGCCCACCTTCCGGTTCCATTTTCAGATCAGCTCTACGTCAAAACAGTTTTGCATTGTAACTTGCAAGTTTTTATTTTGTGTCGTTTTTAAATATAACTTGTAAAAAATATGGACTATTTTAAGAAACAAATATTTACAAATTTTATAAATTATTTCTTGAGTTCGTTACTATGGAAAAAAATATAAAATTTATTGTTGAAGCGTGATTAGATATCAATATTTTACAGAATAAATAGAAATTATTTGGTTATAAGGGGTAGTCTTTCAAGATTGTAACTTTTTATGTAAGTATTAATAAACATGCATTTTGACTAAAAATGTAACAATAAATCTTATAGAACTTTGGTAAAAATTTAATAATTAGAAAGCTTACATCTACAGTTTTCGTAGTTCCTGTCACCAGTGGTGGATTTCATCCACAAAATATAAAAACTTACCACATCAATATATAACTTTTGTTTCAGAAGGAAAGGTAAGTTTGTATGGCATATTTCATGAAAATTGGTTCAGTCTTAAGGATTTCGGAGGTAATTTTTTTATCGTCAATGACTGAATTATAGTGCATCTTGGTTTGGACAGGAAGAGATCAGTTATTAATGAATAGTATTTTATGTGTATTGTGATTAAGTAGATGAACGAGAGGAATCAGTCTGAAAATTTGTCGTGATCTTCTGAAAAACGTTATCAGTATATTAAAAAAGTAGTCATCTAGAATGATTTTTCCGTTAATAGTATTTCTTTTTTATTTCGGTGCTCTGTAAATTCCAAGTACACAATTAGCGATTATTTCACTAATCTGCGAAACCAAGTTGAATTATAACTGCAATAAAGATTATAATTTTTTTTATTAGTATAAATCCTTTTCGGTTCAGAAATAAGGTAGTGCTGTGCTGCCTCATACAACAAACACATATCTAGTTTGAGTTTTCAAAATTTGATATGTTTTCGATAATTTTGTGTGAACTTTTCATATTGGTAAGTTATATAAAAATTGTTGATTCGTTGCATAAAGAAATTAGTATTAGTATGTGTGTTGCGTAATATAAATATAAAATTACTACGTTGAAAGTGTAACATTTATTATTGTCACGTACTGAGAATAATGCAGCAATTAATTTAAACTGCACTCTCAGCTTGAAAACAAAGCAATTTTACACCGATTAAAATACATCATGTTTCTTATTGAGCCAGACAGCTCTATGGAATATTTGTTTCTATATATTTCGTTCTTGAATCATCTCCAACCTTTCTGGCTAAAACGATTTGAATTTCCTTCTACATTCGGGATTGGCATTTTAGTCGATTCCGTGCCAAGCAATGAACTGTTTTTCCAACATACGACGGTCAGTGGTATCGCTATGGCCAAAGGCTGGACGATTTTGTTTCTTATGGTCCAGATATGGTGCGGCTTCACCTTGGTGTGCATCCAATGGATTATGATGATTTTTTTAGGAAGTTATCTTTTACGAAAGATTTTCTCAGATGCACTCCTACACGGCATGGCCTGGGTGATGGACTTCTACTACTGTGCCTTGCACTCTGTTTTTCTACAATTTCCAACTACACGTCTATTCTTAAAAAATGGTATGTAAAAATAAATTTATGTTTTTTGGTTATTAAAAGCTAGTATTTTTTCCTCGAGTTTTATAGCAGCCTTAATGCAATGAAGTAATTAAAATTTGAATATGAAATATATTAATTCTACCCATGTTACTTGAAGCGCCGCACTAGTCTCAGTCAAGTTGTTGGCGCTTGCTGGAATCCGTCTTTCCAGTGACACATATAGATGTTCGATGGGTTTGAGATCGGGATTGGACTCTGGCCAATTATACTGAAAATCTCGACCATTAAATATTCATTATCGAACCTAGCAAATGGAACAAAATGGTTGTTACTTTATCGTCTTCCGTCATAGAAACTCTATCCACAATAACTAACTCGGTACGGCATCGCACAAATATATTCATACCCCAAACCATAACTGAGACTCCTTGATAGCTTATCATTTCTTCCAAATTACAAATCGCTCTGCTCGTCTTCTTCAAACTCTTTGGCGGCCGTCTGGTGACCTCAAAGTATAGGTGAGATAAACCAGCCGAACATTGTTCCAAACTGACACCTGTTGCAAATAACTCCTCCAGTTCCAGGCCATAACAACACTTTACAGTAAGTAGAACTTCATAGACTTGCTGACATTTGAAGTAGACAACAGCAGTACCATCTTAAAAATAATTTGGTCAAGTGCGAGTTGGACTTGCATACTAAGGGTTCCGTACCACCTACAAGATTCTAATATACCAGTTTTAGACAAGCAGGGAATGAGTGCATTTTCTTATATTTACCCTAATATCTTTTAAAGGAAGCGTTTTAAATTTATAAAGAATATACACTTTCATTTTCCACACATAGACTTTTTATTTTATCTGCTTCAGGATTCGCTTGATTTTTATAAGAATACATATGAATTTAATTTTCTAATTTGGCCCCCAAAAAATAACATTAGAGTTTTATTTTACTAATAAACTTTCAGGAAAGCCTTCCATAATATACTGTTTGAGTTTTGAGGCTCTGTAGATTGGAAGATAAAGAGCAAAATAGATCAGTTTTGAATGATAAATTATTAAATATGTTATTCAAATTATTTAAAAATGCAAATAAAATATATTTTTCAAAATTTAAATAGTGTAGTTTCTAAAGTGGGAATTAAGCCGATGTTTAATATTGTTGTTAATATATTTTAAACAAATAATTTAAAAATATTATATATTTGTAATTCACATAATGAGCCTTTTATCTTATATATTACATGATAAGTTTGAAAATTGAGTTTTTATTTTCAATTTAATTGTATAATTTGTCCTTAAAATTTCTATGGGTGTTTTCTACTAATTTTTCTTATAAATTTCAAGTGAGCCCCAGTACCACTATATATTTTCAAAATTTTAGGTAGTATGGTTTCGGAAGTAAAGCGAGAAATGAGAATTTTTTATATCTTTATGTTAATATCTTGTACACAATTAATTTAAAAAATATGAAAAATATATATTTATATTCCTCATAATGAGCCCTTTCATTTGATGTATTGCATGATGCGTTAAAAAATATTTTTTTTATTTTCCGTTTATTTCTTTAATTTGGCCCCCAATATTAATATTAGGGATTACTTCGTATTTTTCCTCTAAATTAAAAAAATACGTCTTATAGTTTGGGGAATAAAGGGGAATGCGTAATTTTTTTAAATATTTTTTATGTGTTTTAAAATATTCATTTTAAAAAAATTAAAAAAAATATGTATGTATATGATTTGATATATTACTTGATCCGTTAGAAACAATTATAATTTCTTATTTTCCATTTAATTCTATAATTTGTCCCCTAAAATGAATATTAGGGGGTTCTATTTATTTTTCCAGTAAAGTTCAGGTGAGGTGCCAAACCTCTAATTTTTTTTCAAAATTTTACAACTTATAAAAATATGAAAAAAATATATTTGTTTTTGCCATCATGAGCCCTTTCTTAATTCTGTAATTTGCCCCCAAAACTAAAAGTAGCGGTTTCTCTTTATTTTTCTAGTAAACTTCAGGTCGGACCCTATACCTCTAATTTTTTGCAAAAGTTTACGATTTATAGTTTCAGAGTTAAGGGGGGAAATGGCTAATTTTGGTATATTTTCGTTAATATATTCTTAACTATTTTTTTAAATATGAAAAAAATATATTTTTGTTCCTCATTTGATGTATTATATGATGCGTTTGAAAAAAATATTTTTAAATTTTCATTTAATTCTATAATTTGCCCCCCCCTTCAAATTAATATTAATAGTTTCTCTTTATTTTTCCTGTAAAGTTCGGGCAAGGTTCTATATTTCCTATTTTTTTGAAAATTTTAGGCTCAGTAGTTTCGAAGATCAGGGGGGGAACGCTCGATTTTTTTAGTTTTTCTCCCCAAAAGTACCCCTGAAATCAAAATTTCTTCTTTTAGGATATTTACTCCTGATGGGGTCACCAAACTATACATTGATGCCAAATTTCAACCTCTTCCGTCCAGTAATTTAGGAGAAAATTGATGTGATGTGACAGAGTCAGAAGGGTATCCGTATATTGTATATGCGGAACGCCAAAAAGTAACCAATCTATCAGTTATCATTCCTGTACTTATTACATTCGGTTCCCAAAAAAATAATTTTTTAAAGACAATTTCCCACCTGCCACCATCCGATAACAGATTTTTTGTAAAATGATTAAGGTTATTTCTATTCTTTTGAGGGGAAAATGATACATACAATTCTAGAAACTTCATTAGTGCCAATAAATAAAATAGTAATTACAAAATGATGCATTTGACTCTATCCATTCAAGAATGGAATCTCTCTATCGATTATTATTACTACAAAAATACAATCAAACTGTCAAACATATTTTACCACTTTATATATTAAACTAGATGGCCCAGCCCGACTTCGAGGGGGCTTGTTAAATCCACGTTTGGGTGGAAATATTGTTGACAATTTCAAAAACTTATTGGCACCCACTAGCAGCGCGACCTATTCACTACTATATCGAGACCTTCCAGGAACCCACTAAAATACAAAAAAATCATTAAAATTGGTCCAGCCATTTAGGAGGAGTTCAAAAAATATTAAGCGAAATCGGCCCAATCGTTTAGGTGTCTATTGTGAAGTTAATGTACACTGGGACCCACTCACGATCTAAACACCGTGGACCCACTCAAACACACACACTAACAGTTTCATGAAAATCGCCCCAATTGCAGCGTCAAATTGTCACCTTAGGTGTCTTAAAATTCAACGTAAGCCGAAACCTAGCATTGAATCAGTTTAGTACTACTCAGGAAAAAATATATAATTTAAAAAATCTGAATAATTTTTTAAAGATATACGCACTTTATTGAAAAACGTCCCTAGACTGCATATTCAGGACTATAATTATAATTTTGAAAATATGTTGAAATGTTTGTATTAGTAATTTAATTGACTATTTGATATGGTAGAATCCCAAATTAAACCGCATTGTAAGATGTTTAATCACACAAAAATATATCCTTACTTCTTACATTTATTGACAGAAATTTGGAGAAATATTTTTTTGTTAAATTTGACACTTTACTGTATAAAAAAATATACCTAAGCTAAACTATGGCAAGTTGTTGCACCACCAATGAAGTTTGCAAAATGGTATATTAATTGTTCAAGAATTCCCAAATAAAAATTCATATAGGTACTTTTCTAAACAAGTTACTATCCCAAAATTCTTGACTGATTTGAAACAAAACGAATGTAAAATTTCCGATACATCTATCAGATTTGGCAGATGGTTTTGCAGAAATTTAGCTATTCAAATTCCCTGGCAATTCAAAGCTCCAATAATACGTCCAGGGAGTTAAGTGTATATTTCTTCAACAGACGAAACCAAAAATGGTTTGTCGCCTGTAGAACCTGACCTAGTTTAATTATCCATTTCATTAAATGGTTGAATGTTGTTTGAACCGAACAACTGCTAACACCTAGTACCCCTGCCCCATAAAATTGTGTGCGACCATCTTGAATTAAAGCTACTGCCATTGCAGCATCCGTCGGTGTTAAAGGCATTGTATTGTAAGTAATAACTTCTGCCGTTTCAACACTAACACTAAATCGGCGTTATTCTCAAAATAAGTACTAAAATTAACAAATTTGTTAACCAGGTTACTATCACAGTCTGACAAAAATATAAATTCCATTTTTTATAAAAAATATCGTAAGAAATTCATACAAATTTATAATTGTAGTGTTATCTAGATGTTAATGTCTTGCGAAGCACCGGTTACAAATTTGCAAAATGACTGGCTGACTTATATCCAGTGAACATTTTGTACTTTATAGGATTCCCTAATTTGTATATAGTCCAAGAGATTTTTGAAAAATCGTGTTAAACCACCTATTGAAACAATGGTGATTTTAAATGTTTCCACCAGGCTCGTCACTTGTCTAATTCGCGGAGTTTTGTAGACAATGCAGTTGGTAACAATGCCCCTGAGGCCGGGCTTTCATTTCAAAACTAACTACCCAAAATAACTTTTAAAATATCTTTAAAAGAAAAAGACAAAAAGGGGTATCATGTGATATCTCTTTTTAAAGGTCATATTTTTGCCAATCTTTGAGGAATCATTTTTTTAAATCAGATTATTTTTTACAGAGTAATGCCATTTTAAACTTTCAAATTAAAATAATTTTTATTTACATTGTATTTACATTATTAATATTGTATTAGCATTAGTATTACCTTGTACTTAAATCATATGTTCAAAATGTCCATTAATGTTGGTCACTTTTTGAAGCGTCTCTGGTGCAATCCGCTCAAACTCCTCTGGCATTCGGGAATATCGGGAAGTTCAATTTTATACACTACAGTTTTTAGATGTCCCCGTAACAAAGTCAAGGGGCGTTATCTTGCTGGCCATTCTATAGCGCCCCTTCATCCAATTCATTTATTGGTAATGTCTCATTAAGCCAATTTCGTACAGACAAGGCATAATGTGGAGGTGCTCCGTTCTGTTGAAAAAATATGCTTTCTTCGTTTAGGAACAAAGTTCCATCTTGGTCTATTTTGTTTTCTAAAGATTCGGTTATTATATGTAGATTCCACGAATAAAGGACCATACGTTGATTTTCTGAGGATGTTGGCTGTGCTCTTCCCGCGAAACTTGTGGATTGGTCTAGTTCCACTATTTATGTTTATTGGGAAATCCATTCAAAAATCCTGCTTCGTCAGAAGAACAAATATTTTAAATAAAATTTGGGTCTATATTTGCCCTTTGAGTCATTAATTCGCAGAATTCTAATCTTCTGTCACAATCAACCTCAGCAAGCTACGGTAAAAGCTGTATGATGTAGAGAAAGAATTTATTTACGCGTAACGTTTTATGCACAGAGTATTTCTTAAACTGGACACTTTTAGTATTGATGTTTGAGGATCCATGTCAAAATGACCTATAATCTCAACCTATGCACCTTGAGTTAAAACAATTCTTGACTATTATATTTGAAACACTTCCAATTTCTTCAAATTTATAAACTAAATCCAACACTTACAGATGCCCAATATTTTTCCCGGGATGTCACTGATGAAAAACATAAGCAGTTCGGCGTGCACAGCGTTGTTCTTCCCCATTAAATATATCAATTTTTGCTTGTAAAGAATAAACCATTTTCGAAATTTTATGGTCAGTATACAATGAAACCACTACGAATAATAAATTGTTTTCAGTCGCAAATAGCTTTCGCAAAAACATTTGAGGATTTTTCTCACTTGTTTGTCTCGGTATTTATACTCATGCTTTTTTTAATTGTAATTCAAAATCTTTAATTTTTTACGTTTTCTAGGTCAAAATTATATGATTTTAAAATATGGTGTGTCAAAAGATTGGTAAAAAAGAGACCTTTAAAAAGATGTGCACATGATACACCTTTGTATTTAAACTTGTAGAAGTGATATTACCCCTCTAAGGGGTTTAAACTGCAGGGTGACCGATACGTGTAAAATGTGTAAATATAAATTTACTTATTTTTCCTTTTAAAGATATTTTAATAGTTATTTTGGGTGACTAGTTTTGAAATGAATACCCTGTATACCATTATAATCTCTACAGCTCAGAAGCAAGGTGATTCTAGTTTCGGTAGTAGTAAATATGTGATCTTGATCAGCTCTCTGCACACTTTATGAAGATTATTGAAAAACTCTGGGAAATATTTGTCAGAGACGTTAGATCTGGACTTTATATTTGTTATTAGTGCTTTAGTTCTTCCTAAATCTAATGTTTACGCCAAGGCCTGGCCCAAAATTATTCTACGTTGTTTTGAGAGACGTTTGGCCAATAATTTAGTGGAATTTCACAACTTGCTGTTGAAGGGGTATGCCTATTTTCCCCCCCTCAGTTTAGGAACTTATTGTTTTGGGTTCCTTAAGAACTCCAAGATCATACCACACGGAAATTATTTTTCTATCATCTCTATTTCGAATGAGCGAATTTTATACGGTTTCAAAAATTTTTCATATTTGCTCACTGCAAGGCCGTATCCGGAATTTGAGATGGATCCAATTTTAACGAAATTTTATGCTATATATTTCGTAAATACTGAAAATTTAAAAAAAACGGATCAAGCATCAAATGTAAACCAAATGGGTTGATAGGATAAAACTTGTACGGTACTGACAGACATATTATACAATTAACCAACACAACACAAATACGAATACGTTTTTCCGAAAAATAAATTTAGTGTTTATGTAGTGTCATAGTTACAATTTATATTGAAATAGATGTCTTGCATCATCGCAATTATTTTTTAAGAGCAACAAACGAAATTTTTATTACGTGTGCAAAATCAAATTAAACATTTGCAAGTATAAAATAATTATTGTAATTCTATATTGTTTTAAATTATTACTACGACTAGATACATAAAACGGAACGGTGAAAGATTTATGATATGATGAAATGTTATCATCGCAGATTTATTTGAAATATAAATAAATTTAACTGAAAGCATGTTTAGGATATTTACGTTTTCAGCCATTAAAAAACGTCATTACATAAAAATATTTATAAAATTATAACTAATTTTAAGAGAATATATATGTATATATATATATATATATATATATATATATATATATATATAAGAGAAAAAGCAACTGATCGAAATAAAGAAAAATTATCCTCAATAGAAAAAGAAGGAAAGTATTGCACACATGTTAATAAAGTATGTAATTTTTGACAGTGTTTTAATTATAGTTTAGGACGTTGCAATAGAACGAAACAACAAACCATTATAACTCTTTTAAAATACTAACTAAATCCATGCATTATAATGCTTCCTGGAATTAAAATAAGAAATTCCCTTTAAATTACTAGGTTGAAAAATGAATGAATTATGGTTTTCTTGCTTATAGTACTAAAATACACTTAGTGATATCAGAAATGATACATCCAGAAAGACTAATTCATTGAACGTTATTATTTGGCAATATGGTAGTCTTAGAACAAGAATGAAACAATGCTAGAAAATAATATTTGCCTGGCAATTAATATTTGGCAGAATAATAATAACAACAATAATAACCCCTAGAAGAAGGAAAATCTTGTATTGCATAGGATGATCATCATTTTTGCAGCAAGACCAAAGCAAGACCCTCCGTAATTTAGAGAAACACCTCGAATACCACCTTGGCAAAGAAGACTTGAAGGGAAAATCAATTCTTTTCGGAAAGACGTTGGAAGACTGACCGAGTACCAATGAGGGGTCAGGAACAACACAATAGAAAGGCTTGTCAAGACTATCATAGACAATAATACATTCCCAGTGGGATGAAGAAAACATCACATCTCAGCAGTGTCTAGACAGTCTACGACAAAAGCTCTCCGTCTACACAAGTCGATTGAAGGTACAAAACCAGTAACCAACGGAAACTAGACAACACAGTCTTCCGACAATCAGAAAAAGGGTTTTATAGAAAACTTAACAACAACAATAATAATGAAGCCCCTAGTTACCCCAGTAAAAAAATATCGAGGAATTCTGGAAAACACAGCTTTCCACAACAATCTCCCAAACTCCAGAGCCAGCTGGATTAATGAGGAGGAGACTGCATCTCAGAACTGTGAGGCCATGAAACACCAACCATTTACAACGGAAGACACATCCAACATAATGAAGCACCTCCATAACTGGAAAGCACCATGGCCAGATGGTGTACAAAATTACTGGATAAAGAAACTGTACGCAACGAAACACTAAGAGCCCTTATAAATGATGTAATTACCACCCGCACAAGATGCCTAGTTTCCTTACGCATGGTGCTACATACCTCTTACCAAACCTATGTGCATGGGACCCAGCAAAGTAACGACCAATCACTTGTTTTCCAACCTTATACAAACTCATAACATCGTGCATTAATCATCGCATTTTCAAACATTGTGAGCTGAACAACATAATTAGTCAACAACAAAAGGGATGCGCGAAAAATTCGATGGGCTGCAAAGAACAACTGATAATTGATTCCGTTGTCTGCAATCAAGCCCACGCCAAATGACGAAATCTCTACAAGGCATATGTGGACTACAAAAAGGCCTTTGATTCAATTCCACATGATTGGCTCATTGAGGTGCCGAAACTCTATAAAGTGAATAATTGTATTATTAACTTTTTAGAATATGCCACGTCCACCTGGCAAACCAAAATCTCATTGAATGAAGCTAACTGTTCGATACAAACTGACCCCATTCCAATCAGAAGGGGTATATTCCAGGGAGACTCTCTTAGCTCGCTGTGGTTCTGCCTTGCCATGAACCCTCTCTCAAACAAACTGAACTCGACTAATTTTGGGTTCAGTCTCAAACACAACAACATACAAGCATTAAAGATAAACCATTTGTTATACATGGACGACTTAAAGTTGATGGCAGCTACCAAACACCAGCTGCATAATATGCTTAAAATAGTAGAAGGGTTCTCTAGTGACATCCATATGAAATTTGGTCTAGACAAATGCCGAATTATTAATATCGTTAAAGGCAAAATACAGCAGGGGCACTTCGAAATGGGAGATGGCACCTCAATTTAATATATGGCGGAAGGCCATACTTATAAATACCTTGGAATAAAGCAGGCTCAACGTATTGAACACTTGACCAGGTCGATGACTCAACACCACTGCGACACAACAACATGTCCAATTACACCACCAGACCACAGATCAGAAACTGCTGAAATGGAAAGAGAAGCCCCTTCATGGAAAACATATAAATGAGGTCAACCAAGATTATGTCGACAGTGCAGCGTCGAACTACTGGTTGATCTCTGGTCATATGTTTCCTGAAACGGAAGGCTTTATATTGGCAATCCAAGATCAAGTAATTCCAACTAAAAACTACCTAGAGTACATCGTTAAAAACCCTTCTATTAACAACGACAGATGCAGGTCTGGTTGCCAAACATCTGAATCTATCCAGCATATCACAGGAGGTTGTCAAGCGTTCGCTGCAACTAAATACAAAGAACGACAGGATGATGTGGCAAAAATACTTCACCAGGAACTAGCACTGAAACTTAAGTTATCTCAGTCGGTAAGATTACAATAGTATAAATACAAACCAGAATCGGTTTTAGAAAATAACAACTACAAGCTGTACTGGGACCGCACGATACTGACCGATCGAACTGTGGCTCACAATAGACCAGATATAGTTTTGGTAGATAAAGTCTCTCGGAAAACAACTTTAATTGACATAGCAATTCCTAACAACAATATTATAAATATCAAGCAGGCTGAGAAAATAACCAAATATAGAGATTTGGAATTTCAAATAAAGACTCAGTCGCACATGACCAACACACGAACTGTACCAATTGTTATGTCAACGACAGGACTAGTCCCAAAACATCTGGAAAGCACCAGGACCAGATGGTGTGTAAAATATCTGGATAAAGAAAGTGTACGCAACCCACGAAACACTAACAGCCCTTATAAATGACATAATTACTCGCCCACACAAGATGCCTAGTTTCCTTACGCATGGTGCTACATACCTCTTACTAAAGGACAACCTATGTACACAGTACCCAGCAAAGTACCGACCAATCACTTTCCTTCCTACCTTATACAAACTCATAACATCTTTCATTAATCATCGCATTTTCAAACATTGTGAGTTGAACAACATAATTACTAAACAACAAAAGGGATACGCGAAAAATCGATGGGGTGCAAAGAACAACTGATTATTGATTCCGTTGTCTGCAACTAAGCCCACGCCAAACGACGAAATCTCCACATGGCATATGTGGACTACAAAAAGGCCTTTGATTCAGTTCCACATGATTGGCTCATTAACGCACGGAAACTCTACAAAGTGAATTATTGTATTATTAACTTTTTAGAATATGCCATGTATACCTGGCAAACCAAAATCTCACTGAATGAGGCCAACTGTTCGATACAAAGTGACCCCATTCCAATCAGAAGGGGTATATATATTCCAGGGAGACTCTCTTAGTCCGTTGGGGGTTCTGCCTTGCCATGAACAATCTCCCAAACATTTGTTATGCATGGACGACTTAAAGTTAATGGCAGCTTCGAAACAACAGCTGCATGATATGCTTGAAGTAGTAGAAGGGTTCTCTAGTGACATTCATATGCAATTTGGCCTAGATAAATGCCGAATTATTAATATAGTTTGAGGCAAAATGCAGCAAGGGCACTATGAAATGGGAGATTGCACATCAATTGGGTCTATGGCGGAAAGTCACACTTATAAATACCTTGGAATAAAGCAGGCTCAACGTATTGATCACATGACTATGAAAAAGGACCTAACAGCAGAGTTTTATAGAAGGGTAAGACGACTGTTGAAAACCAAACTAAACAGTAAAAATCTGTTTCAGGCTATTAACACCTATGCGTGTTCAGTGCTCAGTTACTCTTTCGGTATAGTTAATTGGTGCAAGACTGACATTGAACAATTACAACGAAAAGTTCGAGTTTTACTAACAAAAGCTCAAAATCACCATCCAAAGGGCTCTGTCGAATGTACAACTTTGCCACGATATGAAGGATATCACAGGAGGTTGTCAAACGTTCGCTGCACCTAAATACAAAGAACGACACTATGCTGTGGCAAAAATACTGCACCAGGAACTTGCACTGAAACTTGAACTGTTGCAGTCGGTAAGAATGCCATACTATGTATACAAACCACAATCTGTTTTAGAAATTATCAACTACATGCTGTACTGAGACCGCACGATGCTGACCGATTGGACTGTTGCTCACAATAGACTAGATATAGTTTTGGTAGATAAAGTCTCAAGAACAACAACCTTAATTGACATAACATTCCTTAACAACAATAAGATAAATAGTAAGCAGGCTGAAAAAATAGCCAAATACAGGTATTTGGAATTTCAAATTAAGACTCAATGGGGCATGAACAACACACGAACTGTACCAACTGTTATGTCAACGATAGGAGTGGTCTCAAAACATCTATTAAACAATTTAAAATACCTCGGTCTGGGCGAACACCTTTACCAACTAATGCAAAAAGTCGTCCTGTTGGGAACAACCCGGACGGTCAGGAATTTCATGGGAAACTGCCGCAACGACTCCAACCACGGGCCTAATCACCTGGCAAAGGCTCTCAGAGAGCTAAACCCTTTTGTTATGTAGGATATCTGGGGTTTAGTGAATTTTCCCCTAAAGGCACTATGCGTGCCTTAGAGGGAGTGTGCTGCCATTCATTGTATGGTCAAGTCGGGGGACTATCCCTGCCAACAATAATATAAATATTAAGCAGGCTGAAAAAAACAAATATAGTAATTTGGAGTTTCGAATAAAGAGTCAGTGGAAAATGAACAACAAACGAACTGCACCCATAGTTTTGTTAACAACAGGAGTAGTCCCAAAACATCTATTAAACAATTTTTAAAAACCTCGATATGGACAAACATCTTTACCAACTAATGCAAAAGGCCGTCCTGTTAGGAAGAGCCCTAACTGTCAGAAAATGTATGGGATATTACAGCCACGACGCCAACCAAAGGCCTAATAACCTGGCAAGCGCTCTCACAGAGCTAAATCTTTTTTCTATTTAGAATAGCTGGGGTTTGGTGAATTTTCTCCTAAAGGCACCCTATGCGTGTATTAGAGGGAGTGTGCATGCCATACATTGTTTAGTCAAGTCCTTGGGATTATAATGACAACACTAAAATTATGTTATCGTTATAATGTGATTTTATATAATTAAAAACTTCCTTTTTAAAAGCAGTCAGAAATATTAAATTTTAATCTCATTGGGCAAGTCATTGAAGATACGAATTCCGTCACAGAATATGGATTCTGCACATCAAGAACTTGTGTGATCTAATTCTACCATTATTGTTTTCCACAAATATTCTGGCACCATTTTATGTACCATTTTGCACACAGAAATAATAACGTATTTTGAATGACATGTTCAACAGTCAGCCAATTTAGCTGATGCCATATTTTAATAATCGATGTGTATCTATTACATATCAAAAATACACGCTTACATTTATTTCACAAAATTTGCAACTTATTCATGTGCTTCTTCGGCCATGCCAGAAGAAGTGATATGCAATTATTATAATGCGGGCAATTAATTGTTTTGTACACTAACATTTTAGCCCATTGTGATAGATCTGAAGGAATACGTGTAAAAAATCAATTTTCCTTACTTTTTACAAAGAATTTCTGCTTCAATTGTAAATGACAGCAGAGAATTCAACTTTACACCTAGGTATTTAAGTTCATTTTTAATCCTAATTTCAAAATTGTTGGCATTATATTTGTTACAATTACCTTTATGACCTAATAGGATACATTTGGTTTTAGTTGCAACTTATTTTAATTTGTTGCCATATATAAGTTGACTATTAAGAATATCTGTAACATCTTTAAACATAAGGGCGTACGCAGCTTGTCGTTTATTTAGGGAGGAGCACATCACATGAGCTTTTAAGGCTCATGGCAGGTTTTTCAGGTTCAGGGGATCAGCCAATACCTGGAGACGTTGATGATAGACATAGAACTCAATGAGCAGTTAATTGAAAGAATGTTACATTTGAACAATGCGGGAGATTCGACTAGAGGCTACGACTGTAGCAGTCAGAAAAATATGTTGCGCTTACATCCATAGCGATGGAAGCCGGTTGAAACAAAATTTAAAAAACATTATTGTAATTTGTTGTATATATTATATTTTGTAGTTCTAAAGAGTTCTAAAGAATTTAACTTAATGACTTTTTTATGAAACCTCGCCATAACTTTATTTATACTGATATAATTTTTCACCCAATTATTTGTGTCCAATTTCGATTGCAGGAGAGCAAATAAACATTATAGATTAGATTTCAGTTTATTTGGTGAAGATACAATGAAAAATAATAAAGTTATAAAATCTGAAAATAAAAAAAAAACAAAAACCGTAGGCTATCCAGGGGCTATAAGGGCTAAATAATATACCACCTATCCACCCATCATGTTTGGTCACAGAACACCCTGTATATATGGTCGAAGTTTTTTTTTGGTGTACATCCTTTCGTCTTTCGAATTCGAGCTTCACGTTGCTAAAAAATCTTATCTAACTTAAATATTTATGATGATGGTTTCAGTCTTCACTTCATTCATTTTTAAGATTACTTGAAAACAACAAATACTTGGTTAAATTTTCTTTTGTTTGATTTCTCTTAATTTGATATATGTTCGCCAAGTCTGCCTTAATCAGAAATTGGAATTATAATGCTGCTAAATTTATATTTCTTATAAAGACACTACAGATTAAAGTAATAAAATAATTAAAGGTCTTAAATACGGGGGTATTTCCCAGGAAGTGGGCAGTTTGTAGGTCAGGTAAATTATAAATTTATGAAACATTGTTCACGCCATCTTGAATTGAAAGATCTTCCTTCCAGTGTGGCTTATATAGAGATTGGGGCAACTCTCAGAGTTCAATCTATAGACACTCGAGTTAGAATTTTTGTTAGCCTTATCTTTGTTATTTTTTATATGTACAGACAAATTGTTGTTTACAACCTTCACAACAAACAACAATTTATCTAGACATAAAAAATAACAAAGATATGGCTGACAAAAATTCTAACTCGGGTCAACTCTTGTACTCTCCAGCGCGTAATGTCGCTCTTTAAAAAAATGTTCCATATGTTTAACCGGAATTTCGCAAAAATTACCGGGGCTATATCCTTTCAGTTATTATGCATGTTTTTTCTATAAAATAAAGAAATAATATAATTGTTTTTTTTGTAATTTCGAGTTAAGGTTCCATTACTTAAGGAACAAGTGTTTGACATTGAGCTCATTTTCATGTCAGTTAATTATGCTTTATGTTTAAAACACGTTAATATTAGTTTTGTTCTAATATTAATTTTGTCACGTATTTTCGTAAATGACCTGGGCTAATAATTCTTATAACACTCGGGACACTTATTAGTCAGGAAAAGCCATTATGATAATATAATAATCTTTAAATACCTGCCTAACCTTACAAAGTAATATGGTAATTGAATTTATTAAATATTTGTTTTAAAGATTCGGTAGCCTTAATTTTTTTTATAATGTCCGGGCAAGTGGTACAAAATGGTAATAAATATTGCATTAAAAGTGCGAATACGCTGCAGACAGCCCTCTAACAATAGCTGTCAAGGCACATGGGCGGACCAGGATTTTCATGAGTTGGGGGCAGAAAATGAAAATTATGAACATTATCAGTGCACTGTTTACTGTTATTAATTAAAATACTGTTTCTCACTGGCGCATTCACGCTACTGTCCAGACATCTGAGAAAAAGTAAGGATCGCTCGTTTAACCCAATATTCACAAGCATTATGAATACATTTTAGGGCACTGTAACGATAACTGAATAAATATGAAAAGAAGAGCATTTTATATTTTTTTCTACATCCTCCTCGAAATATCGTAGTACGGTAAGTTCGACAGAATATTTCTATAAATTATTTAAATTCCAATTGTGCAAAATTTAAGAAATGGAAATATAGATCTTGAGACCAATTAATCTCAGCGTTATAAGCTATTAATAGGAGAAAAATGCAGTTCCAGCTTTAATTACAACCAATGAAACAATTTTTATTAAAAAAACACTTTTAACCCATTTTAACTGCTTATCTGTGTGAAAAATGCTCCAATCACGATATATAAATACTCATTTTGAAGATTTTCTGATTCTCTACAAGTTTTCCTTTAAGGGCATAATCACTTTTCATAAAATAATAAACAAACAAAAAAATACAAAGTTGTTTTAATGCTCTACGAGTGCAACTAAATTATGTCAGTTAGTGCACATAACCTATTATTTATGTGATGAAATCTCTATTAATGGGAGTTTAAAGTGCTAAACAGATTAAACTAAAGTTTAATCTAACCAATATTCATAAAAAATTTGCAGTTTAATTACTTGGAAGGTGAGTGTCGCTCGTGAATTCGAAATTTGGAAGCTTTCGAAGTGTGCTATATATACACATTTGTCCTAAGACGATTTTAATTATCTAATTTAATTTCTATGAATTTTAATTATGTCAATTAATGTGTAAATTCATAAGGTAGTCAAACATGATTTTATATGAGAGACTACCCCAAACCAAAAATCTTTATTTGACCTGCTAAGCAACTAGTGCCAGCTAGTGTGTTAAACTTTTACTGGTTTAAATACCCTTACAAGTTATTTATTTAAAATAGTAGCTTTCTGATTTATAAATCAACTGGAGTTAAAAATATATATTTGTATGTATGTGTGATAATACATCACTCATGAAAAATATGTTGCTACATGTTTTCTTTTCAAATCCCAAATTTATCAAGTAGTATATGTTGGTTAAACCTCATAAAAACACTTCATACATTTGCCTGCTGTGTCCATGTTAAAAAATCTGTTCATTTTCCAATTATAGGCAAAAAGAAAGTTAAGTTAGTCAAAGTATAAAATCTAATTACTGTAATTTATTCAATAAGAAATCAGAATTTTGTAAACCCAAAAATAGTATTTCGGTTAAATATTTTTTACTAGTTATTTCACAAATATTACGAAAACTTTCGCTTTCACCGGTCAGTCCCAAAGACTGTTACTGTCTATAATTTTGAATTTACAGATTTAGTAGTAATTTTCACAGATTTTTTCATATTAAGCCTATTAAAAAATCTTTGAAAATAATGTGTGTTTATGAATTTCAGGTGAATATCCAAGCTTTTCACGAAAACAAAGATGAAGAATTGTTTCTTGATTGTCCCAAATATCTTAATGCAGTACCTGATGATTATACGTGCACCAAATACTATTCATGTGTTAACATCAACGGAAACTTGATAACAAAATATTACTCGTGCCCTGTTGGTCAACATTTCAATAGTGGAACACAAGAATGTAGTTATGAAATTCCATCAAATTGCATACCTTCCTCCTCAAGGGCGATAAAGCGCGATGACCATGTGAGAATTCGTAGAGGCTTAGTTGAATATGAAACCGAAAGTAGTACAAGTAAGTTATTAATTACATAATAATTGATTCTGTTTCCTATAATTTGTTTATTTGTTTTTCATATTAGCAATACACACCCTGGCTACAACAACTTTAGTATTACCAATTTAAATCATCGGATATTGAAGATACTCTTTAAAATTTTATGAAACTATTTTTGAAGGACAGTTAAGTTACAAGAATAATAACAAAAAGAAAACAGAAAATTGCAAACCACTTTATAACAACAATTGAGATCGTAACATATAGGTTACGTACTTCTTTTAGCTACGATTTGGGGTTTTCAATAAATATTTACAATTGAGATAACCTTGTAGGTCAAATCAACATGGGGAAAATTTAATTTTAAACGAAACTTCAGCGGAAACTAGTGAAGCACTTTGATTTATTTACATGTATGACATTATATTAGTCCTCAGATTCCACGCTGGTATAATATGCTTAACATCTTTATTACGCTGCAAAGACGTTAGAAAGCAAAACAATAGTAGAAAGACATTCAGATTTTTTATTCGAAAATTGAAGTTGGACAGTGGTACAGTTAACGAAGGCCCGAAATGGGGTACTGTAATAACTTGTGTTGGGTGTAGGACTGAGGATCGGAAGAGGCCTCACAATTTCAATAGGTGTAATTGGTAGTGGAAAGGGATAGACAGTTTGAAAATAGAACATGACTATAATCTTACAGTTTTTCCTCCGCTGAATCGGTAAAACAATTATGCAATTCAATATTAGTGAATTTCTAAATTTCTTGGTTTCTGAGTAATTGGCAAAGGTAATTACATATACTTTAATAACATTTTCGAACTAGATAAAACAATAAAAATCCACAGGATTTGAATCAGTTGAACGAGGTGGCCAACCAAGAAATCCTCTACGTGTCAATTTTCATTTTTGGACAATGAGGAAACTGCGAAAATTTGTGTGTGTTAAACAAGTCACCGTCATCTACGACAAATGAAGAAGACATTTTTGCCATACCCTAAATATTTTTTAACATGCATAAATTTAGACAAACTGATGTGTATATTGACTGTTAATCTAAGATCAAAAGTATGTGCTGTGCATTGCTCACAGGACTAGCTTAGTAGGATATGATTTTCAAAAAAGCTCTGTAATAAGTCTTAAAAAGCATTAATTACATGATATTTAACGATTTGGGAGTATGTTGATATATAAAAAGAACTAAAATAATTGAAAGTTGACTTATTTCTCATATAGGAAATTAGTACCCTGTTGTTTAAAAATTTACGATTTAACACGAACATCATAATTATATACTCTCTTCGAGGTGTCATTATTATAATCTGAAAACAAGCTTGTAAATCCCTGACCTGCGAAATATTATCTTTAGCAATTTACAGTAAAATATTTAAATTAATCTCCCAACTAAAACTATTTTTACTGTAATAAGATATGAAATTTCTGACAATTTTAACACAAACATTTTCAAGTTCATGAATTGCATTTTATTGCATCATATTCTCAATAAAGATTTAATTCTTTAAATATATTTTATTGGTGAATAACGACAGTTTTTGATTAACAGAAATTGTTTACGGCAAATTATCTTTTTTTTTTGTTTTTCCCGATTTTCTAAGAAACAGTGGGACCACTTCGGGATGTCCCGAAATTAATCTAATTGCTCTTCAATTTGTCACATGTTCCAAATAGAAACATTTCCATAATTTTAATACCGGCGACTCCACCAAAGCATATTGCATAATAAAATCGGTAAAAATGATTTTCCCCATTTTCTAAGAAACAGTACAAGCTATGTTAATGACAAAAATATGGGACCACTTCACGATCCGGAATAGGAGCCAGTATAAGCGGTTGAAATTCCTTGAGTCGTTTGTGAGTAATCGTTGAACAAACATAAAAAAATAGATACAGACGAATTGAGAACCTCCTTCTTTTTGATGTTGGTTAAAAAAATATCAGTACCTACTGTTTAAAAGTCAGGTACCTTTATTTTTTCTACAATCTCAAATTGTAACCATTGTATCACTAAAAATTGTAATAAATTGAAAGTAGACTGGAATTAAATCGAAATAAATGTCAGTTAATCAATTTCAAGATGGAAGTTCTCATTTGGTCTGTTTATATAGTGTGTCTTCATAAGTTTGATTCAACTGGAAAACGTTCGTATGAAAATTATTTAGAAAAAAAGTTATTCTTTATGAAAAGATTTGCATGGTCAGGAATGTATACTATAATCATTAGATACCACTTTTCCAACTGTGTACGAGGTTTTTCAGCAAATATGAATTATAATATATAAACTTCTTATCAAACACGAGCATATAGAATTATAAAATGCATCTAATTATGCCACATTACTAAAAATTAATATTCATGACACTTATTCAAATTATATAATAGGTATGACAAGGAAAGGAATATAAATATTGTTTATGTACCTTTATTTTTTATAATAACTCAAATTGCTGTCAAACAAAGTTTATTAGAATTGAAAACTGAGTCATATTATGCCATATCACTTAAAACTGTATAATTGTTTATTATAAGATTCAGGGGAAACCTAAAAATGATGTTTATCAAATCGTCTACAATATAATGGATCACTTACGTTGGACTCATATGCAAAACTTGCTTAATACATATACATATTTAGAAAACAAGTTACTCTATTCTATTCAACAGGAAACGAGGTCAAAAAAAGTTGTTTAAAGTAATATACCTTATATAACACAATATCAAAAAAGTTAATTAGATTTAAAACCGCATCCAAATCAGCCATTACATCACTAAAAATTGTAAAATAAATACATTAAAAAAAACAAATACCGACTTCAAAAAAGTAACTTAACTAAAAGGCATGAAAAATTTACTTTTACAAGTAAATACTTTTTTTGAAGTCGGTGTCAAGCTAAAGTGAAAATAATTTGGGAAATATATTTAGACCAGAGCATAGTGGTGCATTCAATTGCAAAATTGTTTTAATTTATATATATTTTTTTAATGTCCGGGAGGTCTTCCTGATTATAAAAGTGTAAGATGACACTTGATATCTTTTTACGGTATTGTTTAAATAGGAAAAACTACATAGCCTATAAAAAATGCATTTTTTGCAATTAATTAATTTTTTAAATATTTCGAATGATTTAAGTCCTCACACCTATCATAATATCTCCAACCCATTAATTGTTATGAATTTTTTAAATTGGAAATCACCGAAATTCCTAATTTTGTTGAATTAAGTAATATACCTTAAAAATTGAAATGGTATAATTTTTAATTTTTATCAAAAATTTTACCTATTTTAACAAAATAGCCTAAATAGATTTGTTTAGTTCTATGTTTTTTTACATTATAACAATATGCTTCCTACGCGCATGCACTTTTGAGAGAGGAGTATCTTTATCTCACTCTCATCTCGATGTATAAGATGAGTAAGAGAAAGGCAGACGACGCACTTGTAAAATTTTTGCGCGGTTTTTCAGCGGTAATACGTTAAAAAGAATAACATTACTTTTTCTCATATACATTTATTAATTTTTCCAAATAATAGTTTAATGTAATGAGAATTTTATTCATTTTTTCGATGATTTTGACAACTTTTTTCATGTCGTAAATTGAACTTGACTTGTACAGCGTTATACGGATGTTCAATGGAATGCATTTAAATTAATTAACTGTACAAACCGTAATTTAATGTAAAATTTTATATTAATGAATAAATGTAACCTTAAAATAGAACTCACAAGCATTTAAGTAATTTACAATTTATACCGAGTAATCCGATTAAAAATAAAAAACAGGTAAACTGAAACTGAAAAACAGCGAAAAAATTTTACAAGTGCGTCGTCTGCCATTCTCTTCCTCATCTTATACATTGAGATGAGAGTGAGATAATGATACTCAACTCTCTAAAGTGCATGCGCGTAATGTAAAAAAAACATAGAACTAAACAAAATTTTTAAAATCTATTTAGGCTATTTTGTTTAATATAGTTGAAATTTTTTATATAAATAAAAAAAAATATAGCATTTCAATTTTTAAGGTATATTATTTAATTCAAGAAAATTAGGAATTTGGGCGATTTCCAATTTAAAAAAATCATAACAGTTAATGTTGGAGATAAACGATGGGTGTGAGGACTTTTTTCTAGGCTATATAGTTTTTTCGTTGTTTAAACAATACCGTCAAAAGATATCAAGTGTCAGCTTACAATTTTATAATCAGGAAGACCTCCCGGACATTTAAAAAAAATTATGAATTAAAACAATTTTGCAAACGAATGCGCCACTATGCCCTGCACTAATTTTTAAGTTGTACTTCCAACTTCGCTGTCAACTTGGCACTTCATAAAAAATATATAATTGTAGCAAAAAATTTATTTTATACTTTTTAGTTAGTTACTTTTTAGTTAGTTACTTTTTGAAGTCGTTTTTGGTTTTTTAATTTAAGTTCAAAAATAATAGAAAGCAACCCAAAACAATCGAAAATTAATAACAGAAACCTCAGAATTGGTTTCTTTTGTCTTTGCTATTTTTAAGCGACATTAAGCATTAACTGCTAAAAAGGAAACATTTTATTTATTGAAAGGAAATCCCATATATTTTTTTTGAGATAAGACGTAAAACGAAATAGTTTCCCCCCAAATAAATATTCATATACAAGGTGTTCCATTATTTTTGATATTTAGCATACTACTCCAAATAGTTTGGTTTATAAAATAAAACTTATCGATAAATAATAACAAGTTGCCATTTTATTATATGTAAACATTGTTGTAGGTGTATACACAACCGCAACGTACCCAGAAAATTCGAAGACAACTCAGGCACAGTGTACGTATGAAGAAGACACCAACTTTTTTCAGTGCACTTCCAAAGGGAAATTTCCAAATTTAAACGACCTAACCTGCCAAACGTATTTTCGATGTTGTATAAAAAATGGCAGTCTCACTCTCACCAAAAAAGCATGTCCTTCTGGTTCAACTTTTAACCCTTCCAATAGTTCTTGTGATTATTTGTACGAATGTCCTTGTAGTAAGGCGACTGTACTGTCAACCAGTACAGAACTCACTACAGTTACTACTTTCAGAACTTGTGTAAAAGTAAATGATACGGAGGCTTTCAGTGTACAAGTAGAGGAAATTTTCCAATTATAACGATTGGACTTGTAAATCGTATTTTCAATGTAACTTGCGGAAAAACGGTTCATATATAAGTACAAAATATACATGTCCCGAAGGATCTTACTTCAATCCTGACTATAATTTGTGTGACTCTTCATACATTTGCCCTTGCGACAGTAATGATTATTCAACTGAAATTCAAACAACTGAAAAAACAAACGATGTTTGTATGTTAGAAACCAATCCTGATTATTTTCAGTGTACTAGCAAAGGTAGATTTCCAAACTACAACGATCCAACTTGTCAGTCGTACTTTTTGTGTAATCAGTTACGTAATGGTACATTCGTTAAAACAAAATATCAGTGTCCTAAAAACGCCGCTTTTAATCCTGTAGGTGGTCTCTGCGATATATTTTACACATGTCCTTGTGCAACGACTACTCTTTCGTCAACAACTTCCGAAATTGTAATTACCTCGACACAAGTACCTTCTGATGTATGTTTGTACGAAAATGATCCCAATTACCACATCTGCACCGATAGGGGTAAATTTCCAAACTACAATGACCTCACTTGTCGATCCTATTTTTTATGTTATTGTTTCAGAAATGGAACATATACCAAAACCAAATACAGTTGCCCAGCAGGATCCCTATTCAATCCTTCTGTAAAACTTTGTGACACATCCTATGAATGTCCTTGTGAAACAAGTACGACCACTGTACCTCCAACAATACCAAATGAAGTGTGTGTTTACGAAAGTGATCCAGATTACTTAACATGTGTTACTAGTGGCAGATTTGTAAACAAAAATGACATAACCTGTAATTCATATTATCTATGTACCTGTTTATCAAGCGGTATTTGCATCAAAACTAAATACACATGTCCAAAAAATTCAATGTTCAATCCTGCTATAAGTAAATGTGATACTTCGTATGTGTGTTCTTGTGTGCATACAACGATTACAACTAGTACCACTGACATTGCGACAACATCTTCGACGAAACCCAATCCCACCTGTATTTATGAAAGTGATCCGAATTATTTGAATTGTATTTCAAAAGGAAAGTTTCCTAATTACAATGACCTATCCTGTAAGACCTATTTCCTCTGTAACTGTTTTAAAAATGGCACTTTTATGAAGACAAAATATAGTTGCCCGATAAATTCATTTTTCAATCCTGTTGTAGGTTTATGTGATACGTCTTATGATTGCCCATGTGAAGCAACTACAACGTCCATGACCACCACCACTGAAATTACAACGGTTACTACAACCACTTCAGAAGCTTGCATTTACGAAAGTGATCCGGATTACTTGGAATGTAACTATACAGCTACGTTTCCCAATTACAACGATCCATCATGTCAGACGTATTTTCTTTTGCAACTGTTTAACCAACGGAACTAACATCAAAACAAAGCGCACTTGCCCTGCAATGTCTCGTTATAACCCTGCTTTTGGTCTTTGTGATACGTCCTATATCTGTCCTTGTGAAGCTACAACCGTTCCTACATCCAGTACTCCTGAAGTAACTACAGCCAAATCAACGACAAATAATTCGTGTATATATGAAAGTGATCCTGATTATTTGATATGTAACTACACCGACACCTTTCCAAATTACAACGATCCTTCATGTCAGACATACTTTCTTTGTAATTGTTTGACAAACGGAACTAACATTAAAACAAAACATAATTGTCCCTCAGCATCTCTTTATAATCCGCTTTTAGGTGTTTGTGACACTTCTTATGTTTGTCCTTGTGGAGCTACAACCCTGTCTACTTCCAGTACCTCTGAAATAACGACACCCGCTTCAACAATAAATACCTCAGACTGTATTTATGAAACTGATCCAGATTACTTGGAATGCAACTATACAGCCACTTTTCCAAATTACAACGATCCATCATGTCAGACATACTTTCTTTGTAATTGTTTAACAAACGGAACTAATATTAAAACAAAGCACAGTTGTCCATCAGCATCTTTTTACAATCCGCTTTTAAGCCTTTGTGACACGTCCTATGTTTGTCCTTGCGAAGATACAACTCTGTCTACGTCTAGTTCTGCAGAAATTACGACAGCTGCATCAACCACAAATTCCCCTGAATGTATTTATGAAAGTGATCCGGATTACTTGGTATGTAACTATACAGACAATTTTCCAAACTACAACGATCCTTCATGTCAGACATATTTTCTTTGCAACTGTTTGACAAACGGAACTAACATTAAAACAAAGCACACTTGTCCATCATCATCTTTTACAATCCAATTTTAGGCCTCTGCGATACTTCGTACGCTTGTCCTTGTGTAACTACAACTCTTCTGACTTCCAGTACTTCAGAATTTACGACAGCAGCTTCAACAACAACGAAAATGCCTTCAACAACAGTTCACTGTGCTCTTACGAAGAAGATTCAGATTACTTTCAATGCACTTCCAAAGGATCATTCTCAAATCTAAATGATCGATCATGTCAGTCTTACTTCGATGTACGGCTCTTAAAAATGGAACTTTTGCTAAATATACGTACAGTTGTCCTTCTGGTTCATTGTTCAATCCATCGGTTTCTTTGTGCGACAGTTCTTACATATGTTCTTGTGAAGTTTCTGCAACATCCCAAGAAACATCTTCGACTACCGTTACCACAACACCGACAACAGAAAGTACCACTGCAGAAACACAACCAGTACCCTTTCTTCTTGCACGTATGAAGATGATCCCGAATATTTCCAGTGCAGTTCGAAAGGTAGTTTCCCTAATTTAAATGACGCCACTTGTCAGTCTTATTTTCGATGCACATGCCGAGCTAACGGTACTTGTACTAGAACAAAGTACAGCTGTCCAACAGGTTCACAATTTAATCCTTCAGTAAGTTTATGTGATGTAAGTTATCTATGTCCCTGTAGTTCAACTAGTTCACTCACAACTCAAAATACTTCGACGAATTCACCTATTACTGACACGACAACC